>CM077166.1:35423042-35982398 GCA_039583875.1 Platanthera guangdongensis | reverse complement strand
AGTGTTAGAAAAGCCAACTTTAAACTAGGCCCATTTGTATAACATTTATTGTTTTTCTCTCCTCTCTTTAGTCCCACATTGTGTATAAGACTTTCCTCTCTCTTTCTCTCATCTATATATTTGTACTCATTCATTGTATTTGTACCAAGTGGACATATATACAAGTTGACTTTCTCCATTTCTACAATATGTAAATAAAGTTTGATGATATTTATTTTTAATTATCATACCTTTTAAAACTTTTAAAAAAAAGATGAGATATTTAACTATTTGATTACAAAATTATTTTAAATAGTATAACTGAAAAATCGAAAATAGAACCGAGTAAACCGACAAAAAATCAAACCGAACCGATAAACATCGATAAACATCGGTTCAGTTTCGATTTGGGTCTAAATCGACCCAAACTGAACCGCTTGCACCCGTAACACTCGAGCGAGCAACGACATTATGTTTCTTGAACTTCCAAGATATAAGATTTCCACTCACAAACAAGCATTACCCTGTAGTAGATTTTCTATCGTCGTGACTACCAGCCCAATCAACATATGTGAACACTTCAATTTCCAAATATTGATTTGCAGAGAACAAAATCTCATGTCCTGGAGACTTCTTGAGGTATCTCAGTACTCAATATGCAGCCTGCTGATGGCGAATTATGGGAGAGTGCATGAAATCTACTTAGGGCACTTACGACGTACGTAATATTAGGGCGAGTATGAGATAAGTATGTGAGTCTCTCAAATAATCGTTGGTATCTTGAAACATCAACTTTCTCCCCACTAGTATCAGCATCAATCTTGTGATTCGCCTCAATAGGTGTATCCACAGGAACACACCCAAGCATACCAGTTTCCTCCAAAGATCAAAGGTATACTTTCTCTGAGAGATGTAGATCCCCCGAGGCCCCGACGAGACCTCACTACTTCAATTCTCAAGAAGCATTTCAACGATCTTTGATTGCAAATTCTTTGTTCAGTTGTTCTTTCAAGTGCATGATCTCCTCTAGGTCATCTCTGTAATGATGATGCTATCTACGTATACAATAAGAATCGATAATTGTGCTTCTTTGCTCTTGATAAAGAAAGTATGATCAACCTGTCCTTGAGTATGACCTATTTGAAGCATGACTTTGTTAAACTATCCAAACCAAACTTTAGAGGACTGTTTCAGGCCATACAGAGATTTCTGCAGACGACAGACCTTTCCATTGGACCCTTCTTTGGTAAAGCCATGTGAGATTGTCATTTAGAATTTTTCTTCCAGATCCCCATGTAAGAACGCATTTTTGACATCAGGTTGTTGTAATTCCGACTCAAGACAAGCAACACGAGATGATCACACAAATATAATTAATCTTTGCAACAAGGGAAAAGTTTTCTTGGTAGTCAATTCCTTGGGTTTGGGTATACCTTTGAGTAGCCAAGCGTTCTTTATGCCGCTCCACCACCCCATCTTGATTCTGTTTAACAGAGAAAATCCAGGGGGAAGACTTGCAAGCCGTCATGTTCCATTTTTTTTTTCAAGGCACACATCTCTTCTTCCATAGTCTGTTTCCACTCAGGTATTTGAATAGCCTCCTGGTAGGTCTTAGGAATTACAATAGAGGAAAGATAGGAGATAAAAGCTCTGTGAGCATGAGAGAGGTGATGGTATGAAATGTAATTGACAATGAGGTGTTTGGTGCCACCAGTATTAGCTTTAGGACGAGTGAGGGGAACATGAAAGCCATCATCTGAATCTGGAATATAGGCAGACACCGACACAGGTGGAACATTCACGGACGGTACTTGCTCAGCGGTCCGAGGTGTGCGAGAGTATGTATATAATATAGGAGGAATATAAGTGGGAGGAACATAAGAAATACTGGGTGAACTAGGAGTAGGAGGGGAATATGAAGAGAAACAACAATCGGGAGAGAGGAATCAATGGTCCCATCACTATCACTACTCGTCTCCCCTTGGCGAGGACCAAAATATGACTCCGCCTCATGAAAAGTAACATCAACGGTGCAATAATAACGACGTGCAGGAGGGTGATAACTGTTAGATGATCAAAACTTAACTCCTAACATAATATAAGCTCAAAAAGTATATACAATGACATGAATATACAATATTAGGAATATAATATAATGATAACTCCAATACTTCCCTCAAGCTCGAGCAAAGATGTCAATCATGCCCAGCTTGGAAATGGTCAGATCTGAACGAGTAGGACCGACAACTTTAATGAAGGCGTCAACGAGTTGGTCAGCCGAGGGGACGTAAGCTGGAAGGACAGTCCCAGTACGAACGTGGTCACGCAGAAAATGAACATTCATCTCAACGTGTTTGGTGCGCTCATGTAGCACCGAATCCTAGGTAAGTAGGAGAGCTGACTTATTATTACAGTAGAGCGTCAAGCCATCAACAATAGATAGACCAAGTTCAGTCAACAGCGATCGAAGCCAAACCAACTTAGTAACGCCATGTGCCATGGTGCGGTACTCTGACTCAGCAGTCGAATGAGATACAATGGATTGTTTCTTACTCCGCCACAAAATAAGATGATCACCATGGAATACACAAAAACTTAACGTAGAGCATCGATCCGTCAAAGATCCAGCAAAGTCTGCATCCGTGAAGCAGGAGAGACTGGTAGCACTGTCAGCCTGATAGAACAACCCAAGACCAGGAGCGCGCTTAAGATAGCGAAGGACACGTCAAGCAACCTCTTGGTGAGATGTCCTGGTAGAATGCATAAATTGGCTCTAAACGCCCACTGAGAAGCTGATGTCAGGCCTGGTATGGGTCAAGTATATCAAACGGCCAACAAGCCGCTGGTACTGAGAGGGGTCTGAAAGAGGATCTCCAGATTTAGCATTAAGGCGATGGTTGATGTCCATAGGAGTACTTGCAGGACGACACCCAAGTAGACCCATGTCCCGAAGAAGATCTAAGGTGTACTTGCGTTGCGATATAGAGATGCCCTATCGTGAGCGAGCTACTTCAATCCCAAGGAAGTAGCGGAGAGGTCCAAGGTCTTTCACCTTGAAGGCTGAGCGAAGTGTAGCTTTCACCTCAGAGATGACAGAGGGATCATCACCGGTGAGAATAATATCATCAACATAGACTAGGATAATGACACGACGTCCCTCAGAAGTGGCACGAATGAAGCAAGTGTGATCAACACGACACTGAGTGAAGCCAAACTGAAGGATGACTGAGCTGAACCGTTCGAACCAGGTACGCGGTGACTGCTTTAAGCCATACAGAGATTTGTGATGTTGGCAAACTCTCCCCGAATACTCCCCCTTAAGGGCAAACCCTGGAGGAGGAGCCATATATACCTCCTCCTGTAACTCGCCGTGGAGGAAGGCATTTTTGACATCAAGCTGGTGGAGAGGCCACATCCGAGAGGCTGCAAGTGAGAGCAAAAGGCGGACACTGTCAACTTAGCCACGAGAGCAAACGTGGAACCAAACTCGTCCGGAGCTTGAGTAAAGCCTTTGGCCACCAAACGAGCCTTGTAACAGTCAATAGTACCGTCAGCAGAGTACTTTACAGTATAAATCCATTTGCACAGTATAAATCCATTTGCACCCAACTGTCTGTTTCCCGTGAGGAAGAGGAACCAAAGACCATGTCCTAGTACGACGGAGAGCAGACATCTCCTCCTCCATGGCCTGAACCCACCGCAGGTCAAGGAGAGCCTCAACAGTCGAGGTAGTCAGCTGGACAGAATCAACAGCAGCCACAAAAGCCTGGTAAGAGGGTGAGAAATGCTGGTAGGAAACAACACTAGCCAACGAGTGCTCAGTAACCAAGGAGTGAACACAAGTACGCTTGCCCTTACGGAGGGCAATAGGTAAATCAACAGGAGAAGTAGAAGAGAGAGGCTCAAGAGAGATACCTGCGACCGGAAGGAGCTGTGGATCCGGGACTGGAGGAGAAGGGAGTGCATCGGGTGGAGGTGGAGGAGGGCGGCGAGAGTAAGTCAGTAGGACAGGCGGAGCCGCAGAAGGGGCATCATCTGGTGGAGGAGAGACGACTGGGAGAGGTTGCGCAATAGTGGGAAGTGCAGGAGACGTCGGATGTGCAGGAAAGAAGGGAACCTCCTCATGAAATGTCACATCCATAGAATGAATGACACAACGCAACTGGGGATCATAACAGCGGTAACCCTTAGTGGTAGTCGAGTAGCCAAGGAAGAGGCAGCAAATGGCCTTGTCGTCGAGTTTAGTCCGAGAGGGTCGCCGATTTTGGACAAAACACACACAACCAAAGACCTGAAGAGGGATGAGAAATGCGGAGAGAGATGAATGGATGAGACTATAAGGGGTAGTGCCACCGAGAGGACGAGAGGGAGTCCTATTAATAAGAAAAGTTGTTGTAAGAAGAGCAACGCTCCAATAGGATTTAGGGACATACATTCCCCGAATAAAGCAACGAACAGATTCTAGGAGATGACGATTTTTTCGTGCTGCCACTTCATTCTGCTCGGGGGTCCCCAGACAGGAAAATTGGTGTAGAGTGCCCTCATTACGGAGGAAGAGGTCAAAGGGACGAGAAGTGTACTCACCTCCATTATCAGAGCGAAGGATATGAACTGACGTACCATGTTGGATTCGTATCATATGTGAAAAATGAGAGTAAACCGATAAGACTTCAGATTTATGTTTGTGGAGATACACTCATAAGCAACGAGAATAGTCATCAATAAAAATTACAAAATATGAGAAACCATCAAATGACACAACGGGGGCAGGGCCTCACACATCAGAATGAACTAACTCAAAACAAGAAATAACATGACTAATAGAAGGAACATACAGACAACATCAGGACAAACAGACAACATCCGCTGAGGGCTGGCATGACCGAGACGTGCGTGCTAAAGCGAGCTCGACGACAAAACAGGAGAAGCAGCAGAAGATGTAGGCGGGAAGGTAGCAGTGGTGGTAGGAGGTAGTTTCAGGTAGTACATCTCACTCTTTTCATATCCTGTACCAATAGTCCTCCCGGATCTCAGGTTCTGAAAAACACAATGATCAGAGAAGAAAGTTACTGAGTAGTTCAAAGTGCGAGTAATACTACTAATAGATAAAAGGTTGAGAGCCAACTGAAAGACAAGAAGAACAGAGTCAAGGGAGAGAGAGGAAGAGAGAGAGACGTTGCCCCGACTAAGGACAGGAGTAACTGAGCCATCGGCAAGGCGCACGTCCCGGTGGGAGCATGGAACAACCTGAAGCAGATGGGAAGACGTACCGGTCTATGATCGGTTGCACCAGAGTCAATCACCCAGGGTGACGAATCCTGGTCAACCATGGTCGCAGAGCAAGCAAATGGAGTACCTGAGGAAGTAGAGGCAGTGGAAGTAGAGACAGTAGTGAAAGGTCGAGACTGCTAAAACTGCTAAAACTGCTGAAACTGCTGAAACTGGGCCATCATCTGATAGAAGTCGGAGGAGTTGACACCCAAGATGTGGTCGACGGGCTCGGAAGACTCAGCAGAAGCTACAATGTGTCTGGGGACACTACTAGGAGTAGGACGCTCAGAGCCCCGTAGGTGTGGGTATAGCTGATAGCAACGACTGCGATCATGGTAGAGACGCCCACAGTGAGAGCAACGACCAGGAGGACCCGTAGAGACACGACCACAGAAGAGCCACGACCACCAGGCTGAGTAGAAGAACCCCGACCACCACGGCTACGAGTGCTGGAGGTGGGAGGGCGGTAGGAAGCTGCAACGGCCATCTGCTCAGTAGGGAGAGAGGAGGTAGCACGAATGCCGGGAAGACTAGATTGCCTATGCATACGTTTCTCATGCTCTGCAACAATGGAGTAGGCCTCAAGAAGATTTGGCAAAGGTGACATCCCCACAATCCGAGCACGCGTAGACTCATATTCGGGGCGAAGCCCCATCAAGAACGGGTATGTCTCCCGTCTCTGGCGTTGTTTCCGAATAAGGGTGATATCATTAGAAGATTCCAGGGCATTGAGAGGCTCAAGATCGTTAAGCTCAAAAAAACGGTCTCGAAGGTAAGTAAAGTACTCCTGAACAGAGCGCTCCCTCTGTATGGTGGAAGCGATGTCCTGAAAAATCCTGAAAATCGGGGCATCAACACGCGTGTGGCCAAAAGTGCGCTGGAGAGCAGACCAAAGCTCGGAGATATCCTCAAAACGCATGAACTGACTGAAGATGCGATGCTCCACCGAGCACTGAATCCATCCCAGAACCATGTACTTTTCAGTCGACCATTTGACTAACTCCTCTTTCTTGTCATCTTTGTATGTCGGTTTGTGCATCGGAGGGCCGCCGGTTAGCCAGGAAAGCTTATTCCGGCCGGCAAGAGCCACTTTCTTCGAAGTCGCCCATGAAGAATAATTTTTTTCATCGAGAAGGACGCTAGTAATTCGTCCTGTAGAGCTATAAGTATCCTTGGAATCCTTGAAGCACGAAAACAACGAGTAACGAGATCCCTCCCGCAAAGGTGATCGGGGACCGAAGGATGAAGAAGAACGAAAAATCACATACAACGCATGAAGAATGACGTCATGGAGAAGACGAGGACGCCATTAGGTCTCAATGGAGAAGACAAGGAGCATGTGCGGAGAAAGCGTAGGAGACGACTCCGATGGGAATAAGTGACGACGGAAGCGAGGGGGGAATCCTGATGCGGCAGAGGAACGGCTGGAAAAACCAGCGGGAGTGGCGCTGTATCCAGCAGGAGAGGACGCCGACGACCAGCGACAGCAGCGGAATGGAGAAGCCCGATCGGCGGGAGAATCTCGATCATCGGAAGAATCCCGATCGGCGGAAGAAGCCCGATCGGCGGAAGGCACTTGCGGAAGAAGCCCGATTGATGGCGGACCGGGAGACACGCGAAAGCCACGAGCTGCGGGAGTCGGGAGGGAGAGACGCGTGCAAACCCTAGGGCAAACCCTCTGATACCATGTTGGATGATCGAAACTTAACTCCTAACCGGAGCCATCCCTTTTATATACATATAAGCTCAAAAATACATACAATGATATGAATATACAATATTAGGAATATAATATAATGATAACTCCAATAATAACACCTATACCCTTTGGTGGTAGGAGAGTATCCCACAACAACATATCTGTGGGAGCGAGCATCCAGTTTATTGCGATGCGGGATATGAACATGAACAAAGCACACAAAATCGAAGATGCGTGGAGCGATGTGAGAGGTGTGGATAATGTGTTGCTTGGCTAAACGTGAGAGGAGTGTATCATAGAAAAGGGAGCATAGCGGAAGACGGTTAATGAGATGAACTGCAGTCAAGACCGTATCACCCCAATAGGACTTAGGAGGGTTCATGGTAAGCAACAAACACTGAGTAACCTCCAGTAAGTGCCTATTTTTTTCGTTCGGCTACACCATTTTGACTATAAGTGTGGGCACGTGTGGTTTAGTGAATAATGACATGTTCGGCAAGATAGACCTCAAACACTCCCCAATCATCATACTCCCCACCATTATCAATACGAAGCACACGAATTGTGTTGTTGAATTGAGCCACAATCATTCGATGAAAAGACCGAAAACAAGTAAACACGTCACTCTTTCTTTTTAACAAATATAATCAAGTAATACGAGAATGACAATTAATAAAAGTAACAAACTATTTATAACCGGATAAAGATAACACGGGAGTTGGACACTAAACATTAAAATGTATAACATCAAAAGGACAAAAACTAGGAAAAGAAACATGGCTGAGTATATGGCGAGCATGTTTTGAGAGTTCACAGGTGTTACAAGTAAACGATTTAATTAAACAACTGAAAGTTGGAAACAATTGAGTAAGATATAAAGCATAAGGGTGGCCAAGGCGTAGATGCCAGCGTCGGATGCCATGTCAGAGCATTTGTGGTGGAGAGAGCACTGGGAGATAACGACTTGTTCAACTAGTACAGTCCGTCAACGTTCCTACCACTGCCAAACATCCGCTTTGTATCCAGATCCTGAAACACAAACATCAGGGAAAACGATTACAGAGCAATTTCAAACATCAATTAAGTGACTAATAGAGAGAAGATTTCGAGGGAATGAAGGGACATGCAAAACCGAAAAAAGAGATAGGTTGGGAGAACAAGCAATGGTTCCTTTTGCCAACAATGGAAGAAAGAGAACCATTGGCAACAATAACCTTATCACGATCAGAGAGAGGAGTATATGAGATAAAACCTGAGGCAGATCCAGTCATGTGATCCGTCGCACCCGAGTTGATGATCCACTTGGAAGGGGATGAAGACACAACATGAGCACTGGAGATACCTGAAGTAGCAAACACGATAGTGGAATCAGCCGATGGAGAGTCAGAATGGGAACGCAACATATGGCAGACGACCTCTACCTCCATAGCAGAAAGGCCTCCAGAGGTGTCCTCATAAACCTTAGTCGAATGCACAGAATATTGTGTGTGGGCACTAGACTGACGACCACCACCACGGTGACCCCCTCTCCCACGAAGAGCAGAACTCCGGCCAGAGGGAGCAAGATGAGGGTGTAGACGAAAACCGACGTCCTTAGTATGCCCTTTCTTCCCACAGTGACTGCATAAAGTAGGAGGTCCTCGAGCAATCCCAACAAAAGCAGAGTGGTCGGTAGATGAATCAAGATAGCGACGACGATTTTCATCACTAAGGAGCATACTGAAGGCTTCCCGATGAGGAGGAAGAGGCTCGCGGTGGAGAACATGCAGGCAAATCGCATCAAACTCCATATTGAGCCCCGTAAGAAAGACGTGAACCCAAAAACGGGTTTTATCTTTTTGAAGAGCCCGCGCATCGGGAGTGCAAGCAGCGGTAAAGGTGTTGAAGTAATCCAGCTCCTGATACAGACGTTCGAACTCAGAGTAGTCGACAGAGACAGGCATGGATCCCTGCTTCAGCTCCAAGACACGGCGAGTGAGCTCATAAATCTGCGTTGAACTGCCTACCCGTGAGTAGGTGTCACGGGCCTTTTTCCAAATTTCATGAGCAGAATCCAAAAGCATGTAACTGCGATACACCCGAGGGGACATAGAGTGAAGTAACCACGAGACAACCAAAGAATTGTCTGCATCCCATTTTCTCCACGAGAGATCGGTACGTGATGACTCAACAGTGGTACCATCAATATGTCCACATAACTAGTGGTTTCAAATAGCCTGTTGTGCTGCCCTGGACCATTTAAGATAATTTGTGTCATCCCAGACAATAATAGTGATCTTTAAAGAGCCAAATTGTCCGTGGCTCCGAGGATCTGCACAGGGACTAGTGAGGACACAGGTGGGGGAAGACAATGAGATGTCGGAGGAATCAACCATCGATGACTGTTTGAAGGTAACTAACAAAGCGAAGAACTCAAAAAACGAAGCAACCACATCCTACGATTGTCCCTTAGATCGCGTCGCCGGAGAGGACAACAGAGGATGTGACCACGATGTTTCTGATAGTTCCCATGGAGGACAAAATAGCCGGAGACAAAGAGCCACCCAAAAAAACCGGGCGGAAAAGGGCGCTGAAGAAGGCCGCTAGAGAAGCCCTAGGCGCTGAAAGGCCTAGGTTCGGGTGGCGGACGAACCGACTAGGGCAGCACCAGAACGATGCGTCTAGGGCGGTGCCGGACGAAGCGAGCGGAGTGGCTTCAGAATGATGCGACTAGGGCGGCGCTGGGACGAACGCAGGAGGAGCGGGATCGCAGAAGAGGCGGAAGCAAGATCGCAGATTCGCTTTGATACCAAGTAGAATTGAGAAAAAAATTATTCGGATGCCCTAATTCGGGCCAAGCATACATATTTATAGGATACAATACACGTGACGTATCATGTGTAATAAGTAGTGGGATAAAACTTAAAATAAAAATGTGAATATTCAACTAATAGAAGCAAATAGCAATCAAGATAAAAATTAGAAGAAAAAAAATAAAAAATGGTGATAACCAAGCAAAGATACAAGTGGAATGATACTAATGATGTCAGAACAGGTAAATAAAGGTAAGATAACAAAGTGTCTTGAATGAGGAATTGCTTACGTCCACATCATCATGTCCTAACAAATAGAGGGCCAGGTTTGCATTATGCTCTCCAACCTGCAAAGTCCTTACAAATCAAGATTAACGAGATTGAAAAATATTTTACAAATGAGGGTTTTTACAGCGGCTTAACCAGTCTTGCAGCAGGTTCTTTGATTGTTGACCGATCAAAGTTTGTGATAGGATCACGGTATTTGAACTGAATGTTTGCGAGTTAACCTGAAATAATATGAATCCAATCTTTAAGTTTCTGGGTAATCTCAAGCTCCGCATGGTGTTCCACACTAATGATAGTATACCTTGTTAGCAATGGGACTTTGTGCTAGGTGTGGCTTCTACTCTCGTAAATGATGAAAACCTTAGGCAACTTGGGCATCCATTCCTTTGTATGTCCTCCATGTCCTGTCACTCTCAACCCACAAAGGAAAAATCTGAAAAACAAATCTACAATTTTAGTCTAAAGTACCTAACTATGAAAAAGTCCGATGAACAGTATATTTGGAAGAACTCATCTAGAGAACTAAAGCCAAATTACTTTAACTCGTTGATTAATGTAGAAATTTTAACATTATTATGATTATTTCAACATAGAAAAATGGGGTAAACTTAATTAAGAACGTTAAATTGTGTTGTGTCAATTAGCCGAAAATTCATTACGCTGTGTTTGTTTAGACAGAGTTGGAATTGGGATCAATTTTAATTCTTGGCCAATTACAATGTCATTGAGAAGAAATTGAGATTACCGTGATATAAATTCCAGCACTGGTAAAGAATATTAAAGAAAATGAATGACAAAAGGTACCTCAGTTTATGCCATATCATGAAGAGCAAATACACAATACGTAATAGTTGATAACATTAACGGCCAATTCATAAGTTTTCATTGGAGTTTTCTGTTACTGAAATGCATGACGGCGAACCGCCTTGGAGGGTGTACGCACGGCGATCACACACACAGAAGGAGAGTGGACTTAATACAGCGGTATCGCCCGGCGTTATTCACCACGATGCCGCGGTATCGCCCGACGTTATTCATCGCGATACCGCGGGCGGCGGCGCGACAGCAGGGGACCCAGCGGATGGCTTGGATGGGGAGCAAGTTTAGTTTTAACCTTAGAGGGCATTTTGGTTATTTGTTTTATTTGAGCCTCATTATATAAGAGGCCTATTGTAACCGTCATGCAGTTCGGTAAAGAAAGGGGGCTGCTCCCTCTCCTCTATTATCTCTTGTTTCTCCTCTTCCCCTCTAACCGGCCCTTCTCCTACCGCCGGCTTCCTCCCTCTTTCCCTAGTGATAACATTTGGTCCGACCTGCCGCTCCGCCCGCCACCGTGCCGCCGGATCTCTACATCATGACAGTCACGACCCGGAACAACGCCGCCGCCCCTCCGACATCCCGAACGACCTCCGCGCCCGGGCCGACGCCCATGATGCCGACCTCTCCGGACTACGGGCCTCCGTTTCCGCCCTTCAGGCCGCCTTCCTCACCACCGCCAACACCACCGCCGCCATTCTCGCCCGCCTCGACCTCCTCGTCTCCGCGCCCCCACGCCCGCCGCCACTTCGTCCACATCCTCCTCGGCCAGCCCCCCGTTCCGCCGCTGTTCGCGGCCGAGTCGCAGCCGGCAGCCCCGCTACCCCCGGTTGGCCGACTCCCCCCCCCCTAGCGTTGGAGTTGCCCTCCTTTACGGGCGTCGATCCAATGGGGTGGATAGCCCGAGCCAAGCAATTCTTCGATCTCCATCTCACCGCCGACGACGATAAGGTGAGCACCGCTATTGTCGGCCTCTCCGGCTCCGCCTTGCATTGGACGAGGTGGCTCCTCCAGGTTCAACCCCAAATCTCGTGGCTCGAGCTGAAGCACGAAATGATTCAACGCTACGACGCGCGGTACTCCGGCTCTGTCATTGAGCGCCTCTGCAGCGTTCGCCAATCGGCCGACCTCGATAGCTATATTGATGAGTTCGTGGCGTTGGTCTCCCATGTTCCCGGGCTGCCTCCGGATCACTACTTGGGTTTCTTTCTACAGGGCCTGCGGCCAGCCATTCGCTCCCGCCTCCGCACGCATCAACCCCACACCGTCTCGACCGCCATTGACCTTGCCCGCGCCGTGGAGGCGGATTTGGGCATCCAACCCCCTCCACCGGCCCCCCATGTTCCTCCGGCACACTATGTTCCCCCTCGGCCGATTCCACCACGGGAGGGGGCCCCTCGCGCTCCGCACCCAGGGGGCCTCGCCCGGGCCGCGGGCCGCCACACCGTTTTTCTGATGCCGAATACAACGACCTCCGCCGACATGGTCTATGCTTCCGCTGTCGCCTACCGTACTCGCCGAACCATGTCTGCTCGGTCAAAGAATTTCATGCCTTGTTCGACGATGACCATCTCGACGAGGCGCCACCGGAGGCCGATGACCTTGCCACACTTCCGGCCGCTGATCCACCCCTCCTAGACGACGACAGCCTCCACTGTTTGGAGCTCCCTTACTTTTCGGTTGGAGGCATCACGGGCCCGCGCACAATGAAGCTCTGCGGCCACCTCCAGGACCGCGACATCGTTCTCATGATTGACAGCGGTGCCAACCAAAACTTCATCTCGGAACATCTCGCGCGCGAGATGACGCTCGCCTTCCGGCCATCCCCGACCTTCACGGTGTGCCTGGGCGACGGGCGTCGCTGACCGACGCAGGGCCTCTGCCAGGCCGTGACGATAACTCTTGGTGCCTGCGCCGTGACGACCGACTTCTACATCTTCGGCTTGGGTGGCCTTGATGCAATTCTAGGGGTGGCTTGGCTCCAAACGCTGGGTGACGTCCAGGTCAACTGGGCCACGATGAATATGCACTTCCAACAGGGGCCCATTTTCCACTGCCTCACGGGTGACTCGACCCTCCTCCGGACTCCGGTTTCGTTTCGAGCCCTTCATCACACCTCTGAGGTCGACTTCTCCGCTTGGCTTTGGTCTCTTCAGGGTGCCGAAGCCGACCCCGCCCCACCACCCGAGGACCTCGACCTCCTCCTCGATGAGTTCGCCGCGCTCTTCGAGGCCCCGACTGGACTACCCCGGTCCGCCCCACTGACCACGCCATCGTCCTCCAGCCCCGCACTTCCGCGGTATCCGTGCGTCCATACCGTTACGGGCACGTTCTGAAGGACGAGATCGAATGCCTCGTGCGGGAGATGCTCTTGGGGGGCATTATTCGGCCCAGTGCGAGCCCGTTTTCCAGCCCAGTCCTCCTTGTGCGCAAGGACGGTAGTTGGCGCTTCTGCGTGGACTATCGTGAGCTCAACAAAGCGACCGTCTCCGACAAATACCCGATCCCCGTCATTCAGGAGCTTCGCGATGAACTCCACGACGCCACCTTCTTCACTAAGCTGGACCTTCGGGCCGACTATCATCAGATTCGGGTCCGGTCGGCCGACGTTCCCAAGACAGGTTTTCAGACTCATGACAGCCACATCAAGTTCTTAGTGATGTCGTTGGGGTTGACCAACGCCCCAACCACTTTTCAAACTACCATGAATGACATCTTTCGGCCGATACTCCGTAAGCACGTTCTTGTTTTTTTTTGATGATATCTTGGTGTACAGTTCCACTTGGCAGGAACACCTCCAGCACGTCCGGGCCACCCTCCTCACTCTTCGCCACCTCCACCTCGTCCTGAACCGGAAGAAATGTACCTTCGACTCTCCGAAGGTTAGCTACTTGGGGCATACTATTGCGGCCAATGGGGTGGCCATGGACGACGACAAGATCTCGGCGGTTCTCCACTGGCCGATGCCTACTTCAATCCGTGAGGTTCGCGCCTTCTTGGGCCTTACCGGCTACTACCGGCAGTTCATTCAGGGCTACGACACACTGGCCCGTCCCCTTACACAGCTGCTCAAGACCTCAGAGGAGGGCCCCTTTGTGTGGTCCCACGCCGCCCTGGCCGCGTTCACGGCCCTGAAGTCCGCCCTCGTGCACGGGCCGGTGTTGGCCATGTCCGACTTCCACCAACCGTTCATAGTGGAGTGCGACGCCTCGGGCACCGGGGTCGGCGCGGTCCTCATGCAATCCGACCGCCCCATTGCCTATTACAGCCGCGCTTTTTCATCTTCCATCCGGAGCCGTTCGGCGTATGAAAATGAACTCATGGCTCTCGTCCTCGCGGTCCAACATTGGCGGCCGTATCTCCTCGGCGGCCGTTTGTGGTCCAGACGGACCGTCATAGCCTTCGCTACCTTCTCCAGCAGAAAATTGCCACACCGGCACAACAACTGTGGGCCGCCAAACTATTGGGTTACGATTTCTCGATCGAGTTCCGCTCCAGCAATACCAATCGGGCGGCCGATGCCCTCTCTCGCCAGCTGCACACCCCAGAATTAGAGGCCCTTACTCGACCGGTTTGGGAGGAGGGCGTCGAGATCCAGGAGGGGGTCGAACAGGATCCCGAGCTCGGCCCCATTCGTACGGCTCTCATCGCCGACCCGTCCGCACACCCGCCCTATTCGCTCATCGGCAGCCGGTTGTTCTACCGCGGCCGCCTCGTGCTGTCCGCCAGTTCCACGTGTATTCCGCGACTCTTGGAGGAATTCCACGCATCCCCGTTCGGCGGCCACGCCGGCGCCTTCCGCACCTATCGCCGACTCGCCGCCTCATTGTTTTGGCCACAGATGTTTCGCCGGGTCAAGGCCTATGTCGCCGCATGCCTTCCATGCCAGAAGGCCAAGTATGAGTCATTGTTTCCGGGGGGCCTTCTATAACCCCTGCCGGTACCCGAATGGATTTGGGAAGACATCTCCATGGACTTTATCACCCGGCTACCGTACTCCGCCGGGTTCGACTGCATCTTGGTGGTCGTGGACCGACTCTCGAAGTATGGCCACTTTATTCCCCTCCGCCACCCCTACACGACCACCACAGTGGCGACAGTTTCATCGCCGAGATCGTGCGTCTTCATGATTTTCCGCGCTCCATCGTCAGCGATCGGGACCCTCTTTTCTTCAGCAGCTTTTGGACCACTCTTTTCCGCTTGCAGGGCACTCGCTTCAGAATGAGCACCGCCTACCATCCCCAGACGGACGGGCAGTCCGAAGTCCTCAATCAGTGTTTGGACACCTACCTTCGGTGCTTCATCGGCTAGCGGCCGGGCACCTGGGAAAAATGGCTCCCATGGGCGGAATACTCGTACAACACGGCTTATCATCATGCCGCCAACACCTCCCCCTTTGAAGCAGAATACAGCCGACCACCTCCATCTATCGTGCGACACCGCGAGTGCCCCGTGGCCACGAAGCGGCTCACCTTCAGGATCGTGACACCATTTTGGACAGCTTGAAGCAGCATCTCCGCCGAGCCCAGGCCAAGATGACTTCGTTTGCCAACCGAAAACGTCGGGACTTGCAATTCGCCCCCGGGGAGAAGGTGTTCATTAAGCTTCACCCCTACCGCCAGCTGACAGTAGCCCGCCGCGCATGCCCAAAGCTGGCGCCACATTTTTTCAGCCCGTTCGAGGTGCTCAGCCGAATTGGGTTCGTGGCCTACCGCCTTCGCTTACCCGACGACAATACTGGATAGTCGGTCGCCACACTCCAGCACCGGTTTTCCCTAGGAGGTCCGGGTGGCGTGGCGACATCGGCCGCCGTCGGCGAGCACATGGCTTCTCCGCGATGATTTTTGTCGCCAATTTCCGGACTACTGCTTTGAGGACAAGGCTAATTTTCCAGACGACGATATTGTTACTGAACTGCATGACGGCGAACTGCCTTGGAGGGTGTACGTACGACGATCACGCACACAGAAGGAGAGCGGAGATAATACCGCGGTATCGCCCGACGTTATTCACCGCGATGCCGCGGTATCCCCCGGCGTTATTCACCGCGATACCACGGGCGGCGGCGCGACAGCAGGGGACCCGGCGGATGGCTTGGATGGTGAGCAAGTTTAGTTTTAACCTTAAGGGCATTTTGGTTATTTGTTTTTTTTAGCCTCATTATATAAGAGGCCTATTGTAACCCTAAACCTTATCCTTGGATCATCTAGCAAAGAAAGGGGGCTGCTCCCTCTCCTCTATTCTCTCTTGCCTCTCCTCTTCCCCTCTAACCGGCCCTTCTCCTACCGCTGGCTTACTCTCTCTTTCCCTAGTGGTAACATTTTCTGCATCATTTCCTTCATGTATCTATAATTCTATCTTTACTCCAGTTTCATGAAAAGAACCTTTAAGCCTTTCAGATATCACAGAAACGGGTTTGCTTTGATGATGCTTGTGCAATGTTTCCTACAAAGCAAAAAAGAAAAGCAATTGAATTTAATATGATATGAATATTGCTAAAGTTAATATTGCTTAATCTAATTTATCCATTACACAAACACCCACAAGGTTATTAGGTCAGTTAGATAGCAAGTGGAGTATGCACGTCAAAACTCAAAAAAATACAATTCTTACTAAGAAACTACTAAAAAATAATGGGCGACATCTCAGAGCGTGTCTTACAATGACAAGCTAATAAAAACTTAAGATAGATTTTCCCATTATGTGACAGTGCAGGGAAATCTAGAGAATAAGCTACCTTAGAAAATTCATAACTCTCATTATCAATAATAGCATTTCGTGAATTTAAAAGGGGAGCCCAAAAGATAAAATATACTAAATTCTCAAAGTAATTCTAATGGGCTCTTTCTACAATGGGTTCTTTCTACAGTTCTGCAGCATGTGAAAGAAAAGAGGGTATATATCCAAGATAACAGTGAAGAAAATCTATGAATAAGCTTTTTTATGAAATTAATAACTTCTAAATGCATAAGGAAAAACATGAAATTTAATCGTGCAGCTTATATCCTAAACTAAATCAAGATCACAAAATACTTTTCAATGGTTCCATCAATAAATTCTACAACAACTGAAACAATAGCTAGTATAATACTCAATTCAGTAGCCTAGAAAAATTAATAACTCTCAAAGTCCATAAGGTGGGATAATTAGATTTTATAAGAAATCTCATTAGACATTAAATCAATGTCATAGAATACTTCTTAATGATTCCATCAACAAATGCTATTGAAAGAAAAACAATATCAGGCTACGTTGTTAAAGCTTAAAGGCCCGCCTAAGGCTCGAGGCTCACTCAAAGATTTGCACCTTCGTGCATCTTTTTTGCGCCTTTGGAGCGTAAAAAACACGTCTAATTACAATTTATGTTCTAAACTCTTTTTTTTTTCCAAAACAAAGAAAGAAATAATGTAAGATCTCATTAATTTTTGCATTATTTAGTATTTGTGAAACATAATTGAGCGTGAGACATAGATATTATGCAAGTGAGTGCATTGATTCTGTTTTTAAATAATTATAAACGATAGAAATGAATGATTAATGAGTAAAATAAATGAAGAATCTTATAAAAAAGTTGAACTGTTGTTTGATGTTGATTAATTAAAATGAATGTGATTGCGCTTTGTCTTCGTCAGGAGCGCGCCTGCTCCTTGAACCTTGCACCTAGGCTTCAAGATCCCTTTCCTCCTTGGTGTGCATTGCGCCTTTAATAACTAAGATATCAGGTATATAATATATCCATAAACTGTCATGCACAAGTTAGGAGAACTATATGCAAGACTTTAAGCCATGTATCTCAATCTTACACAGGTGATAGTAAAAAAATATGCTATTGACACCATTTAGAGGGTAGAGCACCGCCACACTAACTAGTAGCTATTGCGTAAGTGATTTCTCGTAACCTGCAGTTTGTCTTCATAAGAAAACTGGATGGGTTTGTTTTATTTTTTATTGGCTGGAGTTAAGTTATCAAAGGCGCATGGCGCACCGAGGCGCAAAGGGCCCCTGGAGCCTAGGCGCAAGGCGCAGGCTCGTGCCTGAGGCACGTGAGACGCACAAATGGAAAAAAAAGGAAATTGAGCGAATTGGGCGCCCAATTCGCTCAATTTCAGCGAATTGGGCGCCCAATTCGCACAATTTCAGCGAATTGGGCGCCCAATTGTGCCTAAGGGTGCCTCGGGTGCGTCTGAGATCATGTTTTTCCCCATCTCAATTTTTTTTAAAAAAAACACCTTGAAAGTCCCAGGCCCGCCTCAGCCGTGCTGAGGCGCGGCGGGCTGCGCCCGGCGCCTCTGGCGCGCCTTGACAACTGTGGGCTGGAGTATCAGTGTATCACGGGATCGGAGAACTTATGACACCGAATCTGTTAATTTGAGCATGAGCCGAAAATCAACATTTCATAACCTAAGGTAGCACATGCAGACGAAGCGCCTCATTGTCAAAATCAAATATTACTATGCTAAAGGATATATTCCAGCTCCCTAAACACAACAGAAAACTGAATGTAAAGATGAGAGTAATAATAAGCAGATTACATCCAAACGATCGAGAAGATTTTCCGCAACAGAATCAATAAAATCGTTCTTCCCTCCCATCAACGTTCAAGCACCTAGCTCTATCTATCTGCATATTGAAGGATGAGATAATGAAAAAATGCGACAATAAAGAGAAGGAAAGGAAATGAGGGGATAAAAAAATGCAACAATAAAGAGAAGGATCTAGGTTAGAAAATTCAAAGATGAGAGAAGCAGTTATCTTTGTTGGATCTTTCAGAAATGTGGAGGGGAAGAAAGGAGAAAAAGAAGGAACGAATACCTATAATGTATCGTAGAAGATGTGTCAGAGAATCCTTGTCAGAAAGGTTAGAACTTGTTGGAGTCTTGATAAGATGTCGTCGGTAAGGAGGGAGGAGGAAGGTGGATCAAGATGTCCCAGAAAAGCCTTGCGAAGAGTAGTCGTCCTCAGTGAGGAGGAAGGAAGGCGGTCCAGGCGGATCGAGACCTAGAGAGTTTTCAAGAGGGCCAAACGCGAAATAAAACACAAGTTTTCTTTCGGATCGAATTTTGTGGCTAATGCATAGCTCTTTAGTCAGTAAGCATTTAACCATAGCTATTTATCTCTTAATAGCCATGGATTATCCAACCATAGCTAATACTTTGTTATTAGCCACCGATTGAACTACTGTGACTAATAATTAAGTGGCGGCCATGATTTTTGGCCCCGACAAAAACAATCGTGGCTGAAAATCAAATACCCTAGATAATGGTCATGGGATAGTTCGATTACGTGCGTGACAAACTCGATGAACTCAATGATGTAGATTGTGATGGTGTCGGACTAGCAAATAGAATTGAGACACTCGTAGGCATTACTCGCATGACGTGTGTCATAGTGGTAGAGAAGTTCCTCCTTCAAGGTGATCCAAGAGAGATCAGTCACATGTTGGTGCGTTCACACACCCAGTGGTGGGTGGTGCCATTCATATAAATAGTTTCCATGAGAACCTTCTGGTTGGTGGGGGTTGACTAGAGATTGAATAATTACTCGGCATGGACGATCCAACCGAGTGGGTTGGTGTCGTCGAACACCAAAATCTCACTCCAGCGTAGTTGGGCTGGGTGGATGTCTTCAGTGGGTGTAGGAATCCCATGTAGTCAATGACGGGACGGTTAAGGGGCAGTGGTGTTGTTGTCGGTGGATAGATGACAACGGTGACCACGAGCTTCCGAAGAAGGGGAGTGAGATTGATAAGAACTTGCAAGTAGAAGAGAGATCTAGGGGGAGATTTAGAGAGAGAGCAAGGAGAGGAATTAGGGTTAGGGAGAGAGAGAGAGGAAATACCTTGAGAATGATCATGCATGCCAACGAAAGGGAGCCCCGGGTTTATTAATACCTGGGGCTCAAGGGGGCCGGCCGGCCCCCCCACTTGGGGACTGAACCGGGTCGGTTCAGTCCCCCTTGGCGTCTTCATAGGTTAGGGGCTGAACCGGATGGTTCAGCCCCGTTGTTTGGCCTCCGTGCTTTCGGTCGCCGAGTGTACGTTTGCCCTTGAAATTGTAGCGGATGCGGCGGCATAACATTCCCTCCCCCTTCAAGCGGCAACTTGTCCTCAAGTGGGAAATCCGGAAACGCCTCGTGAAACTCCAAGAAGTCAACCCAAGAATTATGTTCGGCGGGCATGTGCGCCCACTTGACGAGGAGCTCGAGCCGGTACTCGGCACCCCGCCGCTTCCATTTGGTCAACAGAATCGCCTCCGGCGAAGGCCGCAATTCGCCGCTGCTAGTAGCCTCTGGAAGAGTAGGGCTGATGGTAGTGGAGGTCCCGAGCTTCTTCTTCAGCAAGGATACATGGAACGTTGGATGGATGCGAGAACCCTCCGGGAGAGCAAGAGTATAAGCCACGGGCCCCACCCGGCGGAGGATGCGGAACGGGCCATAGTATTTCGGTGCCAGCTTCTGGTTGGTCCGTCGAGAGACCGATAGTTGCCGATATGGTTGGAGCTTAAGGAAGACCTCATCGCCGACCGCAAACTCCCGCTCGGTACGATGTTTGTCTGCCTGAATCTTCATGCGATCTTGGGCGAGGCGTAAGTTCTCCCGGAGGAGTGATAAAGTCCGGTCGCGATCCAGTAACATCCGGTCGACCGCGGGCAGAGCGGTGCTGGCTGGCTCATAAGAACTCAAAGTAGGCGGGGGGCGGCCGTAGACCACCTCAAAAGGAGTGAGCTTGCTGGCCGTATGGAAAGAGGTATTGTAGCAGTATTCCGCCCAATGGAGCCACCGAGTCCAGGAGCGTGGCTCATCCATGACAAAACACCGCAAATAGGTTTCAACCCCACGGTTGAGGACCTCCGTCTGCCCGTCTGTCTGAGGGTGATGGGCCGTGCTCATACGGAGGGAAGTCCCCTGAAGTCGAAACAGCTCCTGCCAGAAATTGCTCACAAAGACGGGGTCCCTGTCTGATATGACCGCGCTTGGAATGCCGTGAAGTCTCACAATCTCCTTGGCGAAAACATCAACAACTGTTGCTCCAGTGTACGGATGGCTCATAGCGATGAAGTGTCCGTATTTGGACAACTTGTCAACCACGACCAAGATGACGGATTTGCCCTGAGACTTGGGCAGGCCGTCAATGAAATCCATAGAGACAGTGTCCCAAATCTGACGGGGGATCTCCAACGGTGTCAGCAGCCCGGCGGGAGAGGTAGTCTCGTACTTCTGTCGCTGGCAGATCTCGCATTCCCGTATAAACCGCTGAACATCGCGTCGCAGCCCTTTCCAAAAAACATTTGCCCGGACCCGTTGTAGTGTTCGCAAGATGCCGGCGTGTCCGCCGGTGGGTGAGGCGTGAAACTCGTGCATCATGACCGTCCGCCAGGCCGACGTGGCAGGGAGGACTAGCCGGCCCTGATGGTAAAGCCTGTCTCCCTGCAAGTGGTAGCCGGCTTCAGTAGGCGTCCCCTGTCGCAGTGCTGCAATGATGGCTTGTAGATCCGGATCCTGCTGAACTTCTGCCTGTATCTCTTCCAGTGACTCAATCACTGGTCCTGAGATATGGGACAAGGAACTCTCTGGTAGGCGGGAGAGTGCATCGGCCACCACATTTTCCTTCCCCTGCTTATACACAATCTCATAATCGTATCCCAGCAACCTTGTCAGCCACTTCTGCTGCAATGGTGAGGCTAATCTCTGCTCCAGAAAGTGTTTCAGGCTCTGGTGATCGGTACGGATCTGGAAGTGTCGTCCCAAGAGATAAGGCCGCCACAAGGCGACCGCATGCAGGATGGCTAACATCTCCTTCTCGTACGTCGAAAGGCCCAGTGTCCGGGGTGCCAACGCCTTGCTGAAGTAGGCCAAGGGTCGGCCCTCCTGTATCAACACCGCTCCAATACCGACCCCCGATGCATCGGCCTCCACTACGAATGTCTTGGAGAAATCCGGAAGCGCCAGAACCGGGGTAGTAGTCATAGCCGCCTTCAGAGACTGAAAGGTGATCTCTGCCTCTGAACTCCAGTGAAAACCGTCTTTCTGCAACAGCTGAGTGAGGGGGCGGGCTATCTTGCCATAATCCTTCACGAACCGCCGATAGTACCCAGTCAGCCCGAGGAAACCCCTCAAAGCCCGGACCGTCGTAGGAGGTGGCCAATCGACCATGCTCGCGATCTTCTTTGGGTCCGCTTGTACCCCGTGTGCGGACACCAGGTGTCCCAAGTACTCAACCTCCGGCTGTCCAAATGAGCACTTGGACCGCTTGGCGTACAGCTTGTGATCTCGCAGTATGGTGAAGACGGAGCGGACGTGCTGCAAGTGATCCTCCCAATTCCTGCTGTAGATAAGTATATCGTCAAAGAAAACTAGCACATACCTTCGAAGAAGAGGGCGGAATATTTCATTCATGACTGCCTGGAAGGTCGAAGGTGCGTTGGCCGACCCAAATGGCATCACCAAGAACTCATAGTGACCATCGTGGGTACGGAAGGCCGTCTTGTGGATGTCGTCCTCCTTCATGCGAATCTGATGGTAACCGGACCGGAGATCCAATTTAGTGAACAGGTGCGCCCCGTGTAACTCATCCAGCAACTCCTCAATCATGGGAATGGAGAAATTTGTCCTTGATGGTGGAACTGTTAAGCCCCCGATAATCCACGCAAAATCTCCACGAACCGTCCTTCTTCTTCACTAGTATGATCGGGGAAGAGAAAGCACTAGTACTGGGACGTATAATACCGGACGTCAGCATCTCGCGTACGCTACGCTCTATCTCGATCTTCTGAATATGGGGGTAGCGGTAAGGCCGGATGTTGGTGGGATCCGTCCCAACCTTCAACTGGATCTGATGGTCCCTGAAGCGGGACGGAGGAAGGGAGCGTGGCTCCTGGAAAACATCATCGTACTGTCCCAAAAGTGCTTGTATCTGCTCGGGCTCCGCGCTAGCCTCTGATCCCACGGGTGCCACCCCCAGAATCATGGCTATTGTCCCGCCTTGCTCCTCCAGTCTCTGCAAACCCCTGAATGAGATCTCCTTGAGTGGAGATGTCCTGATGCCTTGCAAACAGTGGTCCTTGCCCTGCTGAGTAAACTCCAACGTCATCCTGTCCCAATCTGTGGTCACCCGCCGTAACTGCCGGAGCCACTGCACGCCCAAGACCATATCCGAGCCTCGAATGGGGAGAAGGTAGACGTCGGTGTGGCAAATGTACCCCGGCATCCGCAGCTCGGCCCCCTTCAGGACCCCTTCGCATCGCAACTTGCTCCCATCCGCAACCATGACCTGGAATGCGGCCTCCCGATCAATAGGAATCCCTGTCTTGAGAGCCACCCCAGGGTCAATGAAATTGTGGGTGCTCCCACTATCGACTAGTATAGTAACCCGCTCCTGGCCAATCTCCCCTGCGATCCGTAAAGTGAGGGGGGCTGTGCACCCTGCCATCGCCTGAAGAGATATTCCAAACTCCGTAAGATCCAAATCATCCTCAACTGAGTCACCCGTAGTGTCCTCTTCGCCGTCCTCGTTCCGCAGCATGAAGACTTGGACCTTCTGACACCGATGCCCCGGAACGAATTTCTCATCACACTTGAAGCACAACCCCTTGTCCTTTCTGGCCTGCAGCTCCTGCCACGTCAACTTTGTCATAGTGGGACGGCCCCCGGCCGGTGGTTCCTTCCTGATTACCTCTGTCACTGTGGGTGCCCGTCCTGTTGTTCGGGTCTTCTGCCGGTTGTACCGCTCCTCCTGTATCCTGGCTAGGCTGATGGCATGACTCAGACTGCGTGGCATGTACGCGTGGACCTCGTCTCTCAAATGGTCCTTCAGTCCAGATACAAAACAACTCAGCATTGTCCTTTCTTCCCAATTGACCCGATTGGCCAACCGTTCGAATTCTGTCCGGTACTCTGTGACTGATCCCTTCTGCCGCAGCTTCTGTAACATAGCCTCCACATCTTCATACTCTAAGGGCCCGAAACGAGCCGAGAAGGACTCCACAAACTCCTCCCACGGTGCGTAATTGCGTCCCCTCAGAAACCACTTGGTCCACTGAAAGGCGTCCTCCTCCAGATGGAAAGACGCCAACTGGACCCACTGCCCCTCAGGAATCTCTTGGTACTTGAAGAAAAGCTCAGCCTTCTGGATCCACTCTAAGGCGTCGCCGCCCTTGAACTTAGGGAAGTTCATACGTGTCAATTTGGGCTGCATGTATGGCCGGGGTTCTGCATGTGCTGGTTGGTACGGTTGCGCCGGGGCCGCTGCGGGCCCGGGCCGCCCCCGGTCCATGCCGTAGCCTCCTTGTTGCCCTCCACCCCATGAGTTGCCATTTCCGTAGTCCGCCGGTCCTCCGTAGAGCGGAGGTGTCGGTAGGATGCCCGCCACTCCTCCGATTGGGACCGCATTCGCTCCAGTTGGTTGAAAAGGGGCCACTCCTTGCCCCGGACCCCGCCAAGAGGGGCCAGCTTGAGTCCCGGGTCCGTTCCAGGCGGGCTGGGCGCCGAACGGTCCGCACGGAGCCGCCAGGCCCTCCGGCGGCCTCCAGCCACCAGGGCGGCGGTAGCCGGCCTCCGTCGACCCCCCGACGTGCCCCCCAGGGCCCCCGTATCCCTCCGGTGCCGATCCTGCCGCGCGGTAGGCGTACGCGTCGATCCGCGTAGGATCGGCTTCCGCCGATCCCGCAGCGACGAAACCGCCCCCATAGGCCCCGATCCGGTCCCCTGCTGCACTCCGCTTCCGATTCCAGTGCCGTTCTGCGCCATAGGATGGTAGGATGCCTCCGTTTCCGATCCTTCCACCGCAGGATTTTTTCCCTTCAGATTTTGTGCAAGTAGGGTTTTGATCTCCTCCATGCGCGCATCCAAGCGATCCTCTAGGGTTTTTTGGGAGGATTTCACTTGTTCTTCGAGCGCCGTCATCGTGTCCGACAACCCTACATAGTTCTCCTCGAGGGATGCAAGCCGCGCGGTTTCGGCTTCTGAGCGCGTCACCATTGTCGCAGGATGTTCCTCTGATACCAAATGATAAGAACTTGCAAGTAGAAGAGAGATCTAGGGGGAGATTTAGAGAGAGAGCAAGGAGAGGAATTAGGGTTAGGGAGAGAGAGAGAGGAAATACCTTGAGAATGATCATGCATGCCAACGAAAGGGAGCCCCGGGTTTATTAATACCTGGGGCTCAAGGGGCCGGCCGGCCCCCCCACTTGGGGACTGAACCGGGTCGGTTCAGTCCCCCCTTGGCGTCTTCATAGGTTGGGGGCTGAACCGGATGGTTCAGCCCCGTTGTTTGGCCTCCGTGCTTTCGGTCGCCGAGTGTACGTTTGCCCTTGAAATTGTAGCGGATGCGGCGGCATAACAGAGATCTTCTAACAGAGCTTCGAGCCGATCTAAGCGAGTGGAATCGGTGAGTGTCAAAGTGGAAGTGTCCTCGTTGGCGCAGAGGGCTATGGAACTAATTTAGGGCATGTAATGGACGAGCTAGAGAGGAAAATGGAGCGATGGAAATCTCAAAGGAGGCGGACTGTGGCTACCGCAGTGGAGGTGAACTGCAGTTGTCCGAAGGAGATGCACATGTCACTGGAATGCAAAGATGAAAAAATGCCAAAAGAGGGGCACTGGCTGCTGGAAGGGTTGGTGCGAGCGGGGCAGTGAGGCCTGCTCAGCGTCACTTGTCAGTGACGACTATTAAATCGGGCGGGTGGGTGGGGGGACGACGAGAGCGAATAGGGCTGTGATTGAATTGGCGGACTCGAGCAGCATGGACGCACGGAGTGATGACGGGAGCAAACTATTGGGACAAGCGGCATCGAGTGAGTGTGGACAAGCCGAACCGGGTGGTAGCGGGCTTGTGCTGATGAATCCAAAATACAGAGGAATTAGGACGACAAATTGGACCCTATTTGTTAGGGCAGGTCAAACCAATTGATAGCTTCTGCTGCCGTCAAAGGAAAATAAGTAAATTAATGGAAGGGAGATGCAAGATTTTAATACAAGCTCAACCTAATCCGTCAAGGGTAGACTCCATCTACGGACCCTCTCTCCAATGAGCCTAAAGTCAAATGTCCTAAATGCCCCAAAAGATTTATTGCCACTCCCTCAGCCCTAAGGTACATAACTAGATAGAAGGACATGTGCCTGGCCCGAAAAGTCGTGTTCATATCAATTATATTGGATCTTTCTAAAACTTTACTCATTTTACAGTCGGTCTAATACCAACACTTCCAAATTATATTCACACATGATTCGTGCATATTTAGGTCTTTAATGTACATGCCAAAATCCTACATATTATTTTTTTTCTTGTTTATTTTTATAGGTGCTGTTCCATGTTTTATCTAATTTAATTATGTGTCTCTGTTTTTGTATATAATGTTCTTCCCATTTTCTCTCCCTCATATGAACTGTATACAATATACTATGGTCTCTATTTGTAGGGTTAAGTGACTTGCCCTTTGAGATTATATAATTATTGGGTTTCCTTCTTCTGAAATCATCAAGACCTCTCCAACTGGGACTCTGGGAGTGTCAGTGTATTGATATACTCATGTACTCATAGCATTAGGAGTGTGTGCACACGTAATATATATAAACTGGGAGAAGTGTCATTTTTTATCTATATATGTAATAAAAGGAGAAGGGGAGCCTTGGCGCACCAGTTAAGGTATCGCTGTGTGACCTTGAGGTCACGGGTTCGAGTCTTGGAAGCAGCCTCTTGCAAAAATGCAGGGTAAGGTTTGCCTACATTTCACCCTTCTGGTGGGACCCTTCCCCGGACCCTTGCTGCGTAGAGATGCTTTGTGCACCGTGCTACCTTTTTTTTATACGTAATAAGGGGAGTGGGGGTTTAAATGTTAGATTTTTTTAAATATCTCAAATCAAGACAAAAAGATAAATTTGGGAGTACATCAAAATTTTTGGGCTGCCCTGTAAACTTCGGAAATTCGAAGCCGAGATTTTTATAATTTCAAAAGCGGGCTGGGAGGTCCAATTAGTGGCACAAACTTTTAGCAAGAATATGAACAACACTGACAATCTTTCTAATTATTGCATTCTTGATGCCAAGAACACATACTACACCCAACCTTCACAAAGAACTGAGCTCATGATCTGCTGTTGTTGTTCTCTCTTGATGAAGGTCTAGAAGAACATGGAAGCCAAATGTCCAGGAGAAGCGTCTCTTCAGTTATATTCATGACCGTCATATTCGCATAAAAGTTACGACTCACGCTCTCCGCTGCATCGACAAAGCTGGTGGAATTGACGAGTACCTGCTCAAGACCCCCTACCACAAAATGGATACCGAGCTGGGCATAATGTGGAAGGCTAAGATGGAGAAGCTGTACGAGGAGTTCAGCAAGATGGAGGTGGGGTTTTTTGCGCCAGAGGAGGAATCGAAGATTGCAAAGGGATTCGAGGAATACGAAAATGCCAAGAGAGCTGCGCGGAGAGAGTTTAGAAGGGCTTTGGCAAACCAAAGACGGATTGATGACGGCATAGCTGGTGATGATAATGCTAAGGCTGGGGCGGAGGAAGACGCTCCCAGATCATGAACACATGTTATTTTATTTAAGGTTTAATTACTGGGATCTCCCCCGGGAGTTTGCATAATTACAGATTGCACCCCTCTATCTTTCGAAATTACATTTATCTCCTCCTCTAAGTTTCATCAGTTTACGAAGGAAATAAAGATAGTTTAGAATATAAAAGTGGATGAAATTCGTTAAGTGAGGTCGGGCGTTCACGAGCATTGCACATAACCACAACGTTCATCACTGCTGTCACCTTGCTAATTGAATATAGCTAAAATTTCAAAGCTATCCCAAACACCAATGTACAGTTCCTTAAAACTGATGGTTGATTCCCAGGACTTATGTTTGTAGAGTAACAAGACAGTAAACAGAACCATTTTAAAAAAAACCAAAATCAACTTGGTCAGGCATAATACGTATCAAGAAGTTGCTGTATTTTTCGCTCTGAAACAGTGGCTGGATGTAACCTTCGTAATATCGCATACGAGCAATTGAAAAGGGAAATTTGCGGAAAACTTGGTATATTTAACAATTATTCGTGATGCTCGGAGTTTGCCTAGTAGCTTAAGGCTTCATTTGGTTCGGCGGTGGCGGGTCGATCCGGCGGGTGGAAACGGAGTGTTCGAATCGGTGGGGGGAGGTGGCTTCTTCAAACGGAGCTGTTTGGAGCGTTTCTCAAGGCGGGCGGGTGGAAACAGAGCAAACGCTGCCGGAGGTTCATTTGTTTACCCGCCTTCCGGCGGCGTTTGCCCCAAACGGAGCGGCAAAATGTCGAACCAAATAGAGCCTAAAATGAAAATGCATAAGAGGTTACCTAACTATCAGCAAAATCACACTGATGGCAAATCCATGCTATTAGCTTATCAACATACCCAGCTTATTACACCGCAGCTTTCCCAAACATTGGATTTATATGTAAACAGAAGACAACTTTGAGTAACAGCAAAAATGTTTTATGAGACACAGATACATCGCTCTGGCTCACAGAGCTTTATCTTCATGATACAAATACAAGCCGAAAGCAAATCGAGCGATGGCTCTGCAGAACTATATTTCTTCGGCGGAAGCAACGTCTTCGTATTGCCCATCGTTCAAAGACATCGTTCCAGTAAGCTCGCGGTGTGCCTGCATCGAGAAAATTTGAGAACGAAAATATATTAGCTTTGGGGGCCAATTTGTGAACCCTGAGATTTGAGGTCAGTTATTTGTTAACTTATTTATTGAGCATTGTTAAATGCAAGCCGCTTTAGGCTTGATGCAGACCGTTGATATATGCAGGCCAGATTTTTTATACACAGATCAAGTTTTAGAATGATTTTTTCCAGGCCCGGGAATAACAACATTTCATACTAAGTCAAGCTAGAAAATTAGTAAAGAGCATGCGACTAAAACTATCACAATGCTATTTGAAAGCTTTGTCAATAAAACACGAGCATTGTTAAATGCAGGCCACTTTAGGCTATATGCAGGCTGTTGCTATATGCATGCCGGGTTTTTTATACGCAGACCAAGTTTTAGAATGATTTTTTTTTTCAGGCCTGCGAACAACAACATGAATATTTTGTTTAGGCCAAGTACTTGATTCCACCGCAGGGCCCAGGGTCGCGCAGCTTCAGCCGTAGCCCCCGGAAGGGGCAGCCAATTCTGTGTCAAGGGCGGGTGACAGCATGACCGCCCACCCCTTGTCGACCCCAACGCTAAGAGGAAGGCCGCCCAGGCTGAGCGGCCCTCTGGCCAAAGCCGTCCGGGATGGCAGCCCTCCGGCCGCCTAACATGGGCGACCAGTTTTCCGCCAAGGGCGGGCGGCAATGTGGCCTCCCGCCCCTTGCCGACCCTCCCATGGTGAGGGCAGGCCGTCCGACTCTGTCCAGGGCTGCCTCGCCCTGGCCGTCGGCATCCTTCCACCGCCGGTGCTGCCAAACCGCCCCTTCCCCGGCGGGAGGGTCGGTTATTATCTCCTTTGGCGGTAATTTTTCCGCCTGTGGGCAGTTTAGTCATTTTCATAAAAGTGGTAATTCGTGTGCCCAATTTCATACGATTCTATTCGTCCAGCCGGTAATTATGGGGGGAAATTACCGGAGCGCCCCTCTCGGAATTTATAAATAAGCATGCATCCTCCTTCATTTTAACTTTTTCTCTGCCCAGAATTCCTCCCACGGATTTTCTTTCTCCTCTCCCACTCCTCCTACGGATTGTCTCTTACCTCTCCCTCTCCCACTGATTTTCTCCCTCATCACCCATTTCTCCTATGATTTCTCATTCTCTCCTCCTACAACATGTGCATGTTCCCCCTTGCGTGCGCTCCCTCTTGCGCGCACTCCCCATTTCGCGCGTCTCTCCTCCTAAGTGCGGACGTTCCCCCTTACCCACGCCCCCTTGCGCGTGTTTCTCCTCCTAAGTGCGCACGTCCCTCCGTTAGCACATTCCCCCTTGTACGCGCTCCCCCTTGCGTGCGTCTCTCCTCCTAAGTGTGCACATTCTTCTATGTGCACGTTCCTTCTTTCGCGCATTCCCCCTTTGCACGCGTCTTTCCTCCAAGGTGTGCACGTTCCTCCGTGCGCACGTCCCTCTGTGCGCATGTTCCCACTTGCACATGCTCTCCCTTGTGTGTGTCTCTCCTCCTAAGTGCACATATTCCCCTGTGCGCATGTTCCTCCTTGCGCGCATTCCCCCTTTGCGCACGTCTTTCTTCCAAGATGCGCACGTCCCTCCGTGCGCACGTTCCTCCTTGCACGCGTTCCCCATTGGACGTGTCTCTCTTCTTGCATGCGCACATCCCATTGTACGCAGCATGCTCCTCCTTACGCACACCGCTCCAAGTGCTCCACCATGAACTTAACTCAAGAATAAGCATACCAGTAGCCAACGAGACCAACGTACCAGACTCCTCTAAATACAACAAAAGACAAGCTGCAAAAGATAAGGAGAGCAGAACGTGCCTCCAAAGCTTCCAAGCCGATGAAATAAGGACAAGTCAAATAAGCTGCCCCGCTTCCAAACAACAGTTAAAGACTTTAAAGCATTCAAAGTATTCAAAGTATTCAAAGCATTCAAAGTATTCAAAGCATCAAAAGTGTGAAGCTCCTTATTGTAGCAAGAAAAAGAAATAGTTCTGTGGGAGTTGGTCTGTCACCCTCCGAGCCCAGTACTCTCTCTAGTAAATGTAACGAGGAGCAGCCTGTTGTCATTGCTTCCCTCAAAAGCCCTGTAACATGACAACACATAGTGAAAGTTTTGTTGGAATCCATGGTACGCATTTCTTTAGTTTGAAAATATCAAATTGTATTTGATCATACTTGTGTTTGGTATAGTCACGGGCGGACCCATGTTAAGACACGGTCGGGCACGTGCCCGACCGTGTTTTTCGCAAAATCCCGCTATTTCCTGTTTATCAGCTAGGGCATTCGCTACTTCGCCATTCCCTCACCGATCTTCTGCCCGCCGGTAACACCGTAGCGACATCTTCCGACGCCCCAGCCGAGGTTTTCCTGGATGTAGACGAGGCCGAGCGTCGCCATTAGACCACCGAGGAAGGAGCTGAACATCCACCAGTTGAAGGAGTCCTTCTTCTTCTTCTCCACGTCGTCGAAGTCGTCGATCGATCTCATTAACCGCGATGATGTAGAGGGCGGAATCCGTTCGATCGATCTCGTTAACACATGGATAGTTACGAGACTCAAGAGCCTGGTCCTGCCTGGAGTTCTTGACTTCTTGGTAACATCCTTTGATTCCTTTCTCTAGATCAGTTTTCTTCCTGCTGTTTTTCCAGTTCTGTTTTTTTTACTAAAAAGAGACTGATTGGAGTTGAAGAAGCTCTGATTTGAGTGTATAAACTTGTTTTGTGACTTAGATCAAGGTGTGTATGTGTGCTGGTTAAAAATCTTATAGCATGAAGCAGCTTTGGCCTTTGTGTGGGTCACAATTTCAACAATCATGTAAGAAGGGGTCTTTTAACATTCCGAACCATAGATTGGTACCCATCGTCATTCTTTGTAGCTTACATAGTTACATCTCCGGTGAATTTTTATTGTACTACATTACTACAACATGCAACATGATTTACCCCTAACCAATTTGAGTGCAATTAGAACTTGATTAACATTTGCACTTTTAGAAATCTGAATATATGTACTATATGCTGTACAATGTTTATTCCCTAAATTTTGTTTTAATCTGGCAAGTATTCCTTTTCAATACCTCCAACAGTTAGCCCTATGTTAAACAAAACAAATATTTTGAAGCGCAGTTTAAGATTTTTTTTTAAGGTGTATGTTATGAACCGATGATTTTTTATGTTTAGGGCTTTCCTTACATTCCCAATGTTTTCCTTAGGTTATTGTTAGATTTCTGACTTATTGCTATATTTTCATTACTCCTGGCTTGATCCAAGGAGAATTCTCTCTTTTTACGGCCATAATTTTTTATGGGCATCCTGGGATTCCATATTCACGTATATACTCCCATTATTCGATAATTTTGTGAAGAATTGATAAGGCTATGTTACTTTACCAGAAATTTGTTGCAAGAGTCATACATTTACCCTAAATTTTATTCAATGTTCCCTAGGAACATTATGATTTTAGTGGAATGTTCCCTTTTCTAATTTTGTTGTTGTGGAGGCATGAAAGACTACACTTGAGGTTTTATCTAATTGCTATCTGAATAAGAAGTTTTTTTGACTGGTTAATTTTCTTCTTAAGAGAAGATAGTTACAAGGAAGACAAGTTTATTAAATTTGAAAATGTTTTTCCTAGTTTTACTGAAATGGTTTGTGTTCTAAATAGATGGGAAGAAGGAAACAGTGTTTGTGTTCTTTTAAATTTCTAGCCAATTTTGATTACTACAGAAGATCAATTAACAGGTGACTTTTGCTGCTCAGTTTCAATTTGCTTCATTTGATAAACCAATGTTGATTCGTCTTGCACAATTATATCAATCAGATTTTACACCAATTGAATTACAAATACTTGAAGGACAACTTGATATATACATCATGGACATGCGGTCTATGTCAACCGACACATTATCTAATTATAAAAACTGGTGAGCAAGTTATTAGGATTTTGGAGTTTTCCTATGTCAATGCTTATGAACAGGGTATTATAATTTTGTGTATTTTTGCATATGTTGTTCTTTATTTATAAATTTTGGGAGTTTATAATTTCGACCTCATTATAAATGACGTAATATTTTCACCATTTATTTATAATTTATAAATATTTGTGCCCGGGCTTAGCAAAAATCCTAGTTCCGCCCCTGGGTATAGTGTGCAGGTTTACATGAATGAAGAAGGAAATTTTAAATTTCTGTGACCTACCGTTGGCGCTGGCGACGTAGGATTAAAGTTGAGCGCGCTATGATTTCTCTCTGTGACCTACCGCCGGGCGCTAGCCCTACTGTCTGGCGCTAGCCATTTCGACGACCGTCGAATCAATTGTCTCCAGAAGAAACTGCTACCACCGGGCGTTAGCCTTACCGCGCCGCAGTATCCAAAAACGCCAAGAATATTTTAGGATATTTTTTCTAATTTGATGGACAACTGGCGACACCGCATGAAAAGACCTACCGCCGGGCGCTACCACCAACAGTAGCTTATTTAAAAGGAAACTATAAAAACACGCATTTCTTTTTCTGAGAAAACGAGGAGAATTACAAGTCTAGGGTTCAGCCACCGCCTCTGTTGTTGCGAAACACAGTCTCCGTGCAAGGAAAAGTGAAATATCTCTCTCCCGTTCGTGATTGAAGAACTCCAAAGAGCGAAGTATCCAACAATCATCACAGTTGATCGAGAGCAAGAAGAATGACATCCAGAAGCATCGATTGCGCAACGCTCTACGTAGGATTTTTTCTTTGAGGAAGCAATAGTTTTCAAAGCTCTTTATCTTTATTTGTACGTTTTCTCTTTTCTAATCGTTCTGTGTGTGAGTAAAATCGACCAGGGAGGTCGTCGGAATCCGGGAAGGGTTCCATGGAAAATCGTCGTGAGAGAACGTCTAGATCTGGGAGATCTAGTGGGCTCTAAGACCCTTCCTGAGAGGAAGTGAGGAGTCGGCTTGACAATCTTCTTGGAATGAACAAAAAGAACCAACCGGTCCTGGTTGAGAGTCGGTATAGAAACCAAAAGAGAATTGTTTGTTTCATTGCCTCCGATCTTCGGCATCACAGAGATCTAGTTGTATTGTTGTAAACCCTTGTTTTTAGTTTTGAATAAAATTATATTTCTTTTATTTCATATCGAATTCTTGGTTGCTTGTTGTTAGGGTTTTAAGAGGTGTGTTGAAAATTAGAAAACAAAATTTCACAGGAAAAGTGTTTCAGTGACCTACCGCCGCGCGGTAGTAACCTACCGCCCCGCTGTAGCTTCCAAAATAGGCTACCCTGCTGAAATTCATTTTAATTCTGAATTTAATTTAAAAATGAGGTTATTTCAAAAATGAGGTTATTCACCCCCCCCCCCCTCTCTAAAGTTGGCCACCAGATTCAACAAGTGATCTCAAAGCGAGGTTATTTCAAAAACGGTTTCACCGCCGGGAATAATGACCAATCTCGATCTCGAATATACTAGTGGGAATGGAAGTTTGTACAAAGAAAATTCGTTTGCACCATCTCTGTTTATATGTGTGAATTATAACGTGTGGAGAATACTAATGAGAGAATTCCTTATATTTTTAGATATGGAAGTTTGGAACATGACTATTATCAATCCCACAAATAATTTAAATAAACATGAATGTTGTTTAAATGCCAAAACTAAGAATAATCTGTTTTGTGGACTTGTTCAAGAAATTTTCAAACTCATCTACATGTTTCCTACTGCCTATGATATATGGAAATTTCTCGAGATTACTTACAGTTCTCATTTTGCAGATAATGAATGTGAGCGATTTCTTATGGATTCAAGTGATGAATCAAATGAAGACTTATGTACAACCTCATATTCACTGAGTCAGACCAGGAGGCGCAATGATCACAGTTGAGCTAGCCAAAGGAGTTCCCGCCCGAAAGGAGGTCTCGCCCAAGATGGCGGGAACGTTCGCGTCAAGTCGTCGAATGGAGATCAACGGGCCAAGATCGTCGAGCGCAGCCATCGCGGGAGCGCTTGCGCTAGCGCCAAACTCCAATCTTGAAGGGGCTCTCGCCTGTAAGCAGGCGAGATCGTTCGCGCCGTCTCTGGGTAGAAGGCTCTCGGTTCCGAGCTCTCGCCGAGTGGGGCCTAAGGCCTAGGGTGTAACAGTCCAAATTTCCGAAACAGCATTTTTTGGGTGACACGGCCTGGGACACGGGCGTGTCCCAGGGCGTGTCAGAGGACACGGCCTGCGACACGGGCGTGTCGCAGGGCGTGTCGAGGTTTGTCGACGATCGGGCTTTGTCTCGACGAGTTTTTCGCTCGACGGTGTGTCGAGAGGGAGCACACGGCCCAGGACACGGGCGTGTCCAAGGCCGTGTCGTGTGCTCGACGACTTTATCTCGACGATCGTCGAGTGTCGACACGTGGGTGTCTGAAGGTGTGTTGGTGACACGGCCCATGACACGGGCGTGTCCCATGGGCGTGTCACTAGTTTAGATAAGTCGGTTGCCCACCGCTTGAGGCACACGGCCTGGCACACGGCCGTGTCAGAGGCCGTGTCGGGTCAAAATCTTTGTTTTTGGCAAAATCGTGGCCGTCCATTCCTTCAGCTGGGATCCAAGGGCTGAAACTTCTTTCTCTTTTTCCTAAAGGCCGAAAACTGAGAAGTGATTCTCATTTGTTTTGGCCTTGATCTTTCTTCAAGTAAGAGAGAAAGAGAGAGAGAAAGGAGGAGGAAGAAGGAAAGGGGGCTGCTGCTGGTGGTGCTGCTGGTTACCGACGAGAAATCCGAAGCCGGCGTTGCGGAGGAAACGCTCTTGCGAGTCTTACAAGCAATCTTTGAGGTCATGGCACCGAAGCGGTCGTCAAGGGTAACGACTCTTCTTCCTAGCCATGTGCAGGCTTCTTTTTGGCATAGCTTTGTGATTTCCCCCACCAAGAGGGGGCTGATTTTGGAAATCTTTGGGTGGATGCTTGAAATCCCCTTTGTTAGCATATAGATCCGGAAATGGAGTACGGAATAGGCATGCTGTGTGAAGCCCATCTGGACAGGTTGGTCTGGATTTGTGATGTTGCATACGAACCGGAGAAGACTCCGTCATAACGTGTAGTTTAAGGAGTCTACGGGTTATGCCTGCGAAAAGGAGTAGCAGGAAGTACTGAGGTGATAGCCCAGGAAAAATAGCCATGTGATGTTTTTGGGTCCAACCTGTGAATGAGACACGAGTGGCCAATGTTGTCTTCCGTGGCCGAGGTCAGGAGTTTTCTTGGACTTGCGGGCTACTATAGAAGATTTGTGGAAAACTTCTCGCGGATCGCTTTGCCGCTAACCACACTGACGCGAAAAGATCAGAAGTTCGTTTGGGCGCCAGAGTGCGCACGAGCTTTTGAAGAGCTGAAGGTTCGGTTGACCACGGCGCCGGTGTTGACTTCACCACGTGGAACCGATGGATTTGTAATTTATAGTGATGCCTCAGGGAGCGGCTTAGGCTGCGTTCTTCTGCAGAGCGGAAAGGTGATTGCTTATGGCTCACGCCAACTGAAGGTGCACGAGCGAAATTATCTCGTCCATGATTTGGAACTAGCGGCGGTGATTTTTGCACTCAAGTTGTGGCGACACTACCTTTATGGTGTGAAGATGGAGATCTATACCGATCATAAGAGCCTAAAATATCTTTTGGAGCAGAAAGACTTGAACATGCGACAACGAAGGTGGTTGGAGTTCCTTGGGGACTACACTTTCGAGATTCACTATACGCCCGGGAAGGGGAATGTTGTCGCGGATGCGTTGAGTCGGCGGGTTCCGGCTAGAGCGAATTGGTTACAAAGGCATGATAAATGCCTTATCCAAGAGTTGGAGGCGTTAGAGATCTATTGTGTTGACAAGAATTCCACTGCCACTGCATGTTTGAACTGGATCGAGGTGCAATGTGACCTTGCGGACCGAGTTCGACGAGCAACGGAGTTAGATGAAGATCTCTTACGCTATGTGAATGAAGGGCCAGAGGGCAAATTCACCTGGATTGACGGTCTTTTGCGAAAAGAGGGCCGTTTGTGCGTCCCAAATGTGGGGAAACTGAGGGAAGAATTGATGTATGAAGCGCATTTTACAAAGTATTCCATTCACCCCGGGAGCACAAAGATGTTCAACGATATGAAGAAGCTAGTCTGGTGGTCAGGGCTCAAGAAAGATGTTGCCCTTTATGTCTCGAAATGCCAAACCTGTGCGATGGTGAAGGCGGAATGCCAAAAGCCGGGCGGTTATTTGAAGTCATTGTCGATCCCAGAGTGGAAATTTGATGATATTTCCATGGATTTTGTGCACGGGTTGCCAAGATCGCAGCGAGGAAATGATTCCATTTGAGTAATTGTGGACCGGCTAACGAAAGTGACACATTTTCTCCCGAACAGGCGGGAGGATTCAGTTGAAAGTTTGGCAAAGTTATATGTTGACCAGATTGTGCGGCTTCACGGTGTTCCTCGGAGCATCGTAAGTGATCGAGATGGGCGATTCACGTCAAATGATTGGAGGCTAGTTCACCGACTGTTGGGCACGAAGTTGACTTTCAGTACGGCCTTTCATCCCCAAACGGATGGCCAAACTGAACGTACCAACAGAACAATGGAGGACATGCTCCGAATGTGCGCCCTTGACTTCGGAAAGAGATGGGAAGATCATCTCTATATGGTAGAGTTTGCATATAATAATAGCTACCAGACGAGCATTGGGATGACACCATATGAAGCTCTATATGGAAGGAAGTGTCGTACGCCCTTGGCTTGGGTAGAAGCGGGCGAAGCTCGGGTTTTTAAACCAAATGAGATTGATGAAGCAAACTCAACTATCCGGATTATTCGAGAGAGATTGCTTATGGCTCAAGATCGACAAGCGAAGTACTACAACGCCAAGCACCGGAACGTGGAATTTGCGGTTGGCGATTGAGTCTACTTGAAGATCAAGCCATTCAAAGGTGTCTCCAGGATTCGACGATTGAAAAAGTTAAGTGCAAGATATTTGGGTCCTTTTGAAGTGGTTGAGGGAGTTGGAGAAGCGGCATATCGGCTAGCTCTGTCGGCAGACTTGGGTGGATTACATGATGTATTTCACATCTCGGTGCTTCGGAAGGCCGTGAAAGATCCAGCTCAAGTGATCGCGGATGATCGTGTGCCGGTGGAGTATGGGCTAACAACGAAAGTTAGACCCATTCAGATCGAAGATCGAGCCGAGAAACAGTTGCGGAACAAGACGGTCGGCATGGTCAAAGTCCGCTGGGACAATTGCGGCCGTGAAGAACTGACATGGGAGCGAGAGCAAACCATGCACGAAGAGTTTCCTGAGCTGTTTTGTAATCTCGAGAGAGAGGATGTTGTAACATAAACTTTTGTATGTTGTAACATTTCTTGCGGTTTACTGTTGCATTCCTATGTCTGAATTTCGAGGACGAAATTTCCAGTAGGAGGGGAGGATTGTAACAGTCCAAATTTCTGAAACAGGCATTTTTTGGGTGACACGGCCTGGGACACGGGCGTGTCCCGGGGCGTGTCAGAGGACACGGCCTGCGACACGGGCGTGTCGCAGGGCGTGTCGAGGTTTGTCGACGATCGTGCTTTGTCTCGACGAGTTTTTCGCTCGACGGTGTGTCGAGAGGGAGCACACGGCCCAGGACACGGGCGTGTCCAAGGCCGTGTCGTGTTCTCGACGACTTTATCTCGACGATCGTCGAGTGTCGAGACGTGGGTGTCGAGTGTCGAGAAGTTGCACACGGCCTGTGACACGGGCGTGTCACAGTGCGTGTCAAATCGGGTCGACGAACTCAGCCCGCCGAAGGATTTCGACAGGGCGTGTCTTTGTGCCGTGTCAGGGCACACGGCCTGGGACACGAGCGTGTCACAGGCCGTGTGAAGTCTCGGGATGTTTTGGGATTTTTTTCACCCAGGAACACGGCCACAGACACGGGCGTGTCTGAAGGCGTGTTGGTGACACGACCCATGACACAGGAGTGTCCCATAGGCGTGTCACTGGTTTGGATAAGTCGGTTGCCCACCGCTTGAGGCACACGGCCTGGCACACGGCCGTGTCAGAGGCCGTGTCGGGTCAAAATCTGTGTTTTTGGCAAAATCGTGGCCGTCCATTACTTCAGCTGAGATCCAAGGGCTGAAGCTTCTTTCTCTTTTTCCTAAAGGCCGAAAACTGAGAAGTGATTCTCATTTGTTTTGGCCTTGATCTTTCTTCAAGTAAGAGAGAAAGAGAGAGAGAAAGGAGGAGGAAGAAGGAAAGGGGCTGCTGCTGGTGGTGCTGCTGGTTACCGACGAGAAATCCGAAGCCGACGTTGCGGAGGAAACGCTCTTGCGAGTCTTGCAAGCAATCTTTGAGGTCATGGCACCGAAGCGGTCGTCAAGGGTAACGACTCTTCTTTCTAACCATGTGTAGGCTTCTTTTTGGCATAGCTTTGTGATTTCCCCCACCAAGAGGTGGCTGATTTTGGAAATCTTTGGGTGGATGCTTGAAATCCCCTTTGTTAGCATATAGATCCGGAAATGGAGTACAGAATAGGCATACTGTGTGAAGCCCATCTGGACAGGTTGGTCTGGATTGGTGATGTTGCATACGAACCGGAGAAGACTCCGTCATAACGTGTAGTTTAAGGAGTCTACGGGTTATGTCTGCGAAAATGAGTAGCAGGAAGTACTGGGGTGGTAGCCCAGGAAAAATAGCCATGTGATGTTTTTGGGTCCAACCTGTGAATGAGGCACGGGAAGTACTGGTGTGACCAGGAAAGGCCCTTTTTTGATGCTTGATGTCGTAGGGTGTCCACCTGTGAAGCGAGTAATAGGAAGTACTGACATGATAGCTAGGAAAGACCCCTGACATTTGTGCTTGTGCGGTGTCCACCTGTGAAGAGAGTCACAGGAAGTACTGGGAGGCCCGGGAAAGACCCGCTGTTGTGCTAAGAAATTGGGTATAACAAAATACCCAGGCTTGAATGCCAAGAACAGGATTGGTGAGACCGACCCGCGCCTTTGATATAGCCATGAGTACGCGGTACTCGGAGAAGGCAAGGCAATTTGAGCAACGGGGGGTGGAGGATCCGACCTGCGCTATGTCCGTCCGACGTGTGACCAAAAGGTGTGGTCTGTTGGAGCGCATAGCAAGAGTCTTCGGCCTGCGTGCCATGACACAATGGGGGGCTACGGGCCATCCCGGTGTAGGAAGACTAACTCCGGCTGCACGCCATGGAGTAAATGCTCAAGAGATTTACCGTTGGGTTGTGACCCTAATACGGTGGTGGGCAAGAGCTTTGCCAGAACACCAAGAATGTGCCCTGAGTGCACGGACCATTGGGCCGGGTGACGAACGGTTGTGATGGCTTGTGTGCGTGAAAGCACATTTTGATGATATATCTTGTCATACTGGTGATTTGATATGCCTGCAGGGTAGAGTACCGCTGCCCCGAGAGAAGGGGTAGGGTCGTTATAATTTGGTCAGCTGAACGCTGACCGTTGCTTTTGTTTGCCACCGTTGGGTGGATTGTCCCTGTACAGGTGCTGGAGAACCGAGCGGGACGCATAGAGGTTGATGTTCCTGCTGCTGTTGCTGCTACTGCTGCTAGCCCTCGAAGGCTATCTGTGTGATTGTGTGTGTTTTATTTTTTTTGTGGCCGGCCTGCGCGCCATTTTGTTTAGGCCACTGTTTGATAGCCATGTAAGGCCATAATGCCAGCGCTTTTGCCCTTTTGCCCTTTTGTAAGACATTCCTATAGTTGATAAACTGTGGAGGTTTATGTTTTGGACATTCATGAGGAGTTCCAGTTGTAGTCTAGGCTTCTGCTAGAATGATTGTGATAGGTGCGATGCGCTACTCTGGTATCATCTTGTACCTTCACCGCCTGTTTTGTGCTATATACTGTGGGGCCCCGGCCGGACCTTCTAGAATATACCATATGAATGGATGGGGTTGTTACATAGGGTTAGAGGACCAGACTGCCCTCAGGAATATTTACCCCTGTGCCCTCAGAAAAAACAGCGGGATTCGGCTATTGGCAGACCAACTAGGGGTTTTTCAGTAATTTCAGGTCAGCAAGATGCTATAAATAGACCCATAAGGGCTCCTTAGAAGGCAAGCTATCATTATCTCTCAACTTCCAGTGTTTTTTGAGGAGCTCCTAGCCCAGCTTTGGCTTTGGAGGGGAAGCTCTCAGAGATCTTTCGGGTGTGAGGTGGGACCTCCCTGCTGAGGCTTTGGGTCAGTCTTAGGTCCTTTGAATCAGTCGAGGGTTGAGGCTTGAGAGAAGTAGGTTTTGGCTGCACCCCCTTTTCTTTGAACACCCGTTGAGGTCATATTTGGCTTCAACAGTTCTGGTGCGGTGAGCGTGGAGAGTGACCAGTACAGAAAAACTTAGTCGAACGTCATGGCCATAGAAGAGAAACCAAGTGACGACCAGGGTCATGTGATGAAAGAAGTCCCATCCCATTCCCCTCTTGTCGCTAGGATGTTCGATCTTGGAGATCAAAACGTGCCTTAGGGAGAATATTATATGATTAACCCTCATTCTCAGGAGGGTGGACATAGCGGGTAGAGATGCCCCCTGTCGGACTTTGACTCGATTGATTCTGCACTACCCCGAGCGCGGCTCGGCCCCAGGTAGACCCGCTACCTGGCTCCTACTAGCTGGCAGGTCCGTAGGCTCGCCTGTGGGGGAGAGGTCCTGGTTCTTGGTTCTGCACTACCCCGAGCGCGGCTCGGCCCCAGGTAGACCCGCTGCATGGCTCCTACTAGCTGGCAGGTCCGAAGGCTCGCCTGCGAGGGATATGATAGGTTAGGATAGGTTAGGTTTGGTTTGCGGAATCGTCATCGGCACCCCGAGCTCGGCTCGGCCCAGGTAGACCCGCTGCGCAGGCTCTCATTTAGCTGGCAGGTCCGAAGGCTCGCCTGTGGGGGATAGGTTTGGTTGGTTTGAGATCGTCATCGGCACCCCGAGCTCGGCTCGGCCCCAGGTAGACCCGCTGCGCAGGCTCTCATCTAGCTGGCAGGTCCGAAGGCTCGCCTGTGGGGATAAGTTTGGTTGGTTTAAGATCGTCATCGGCACCCCGAGCTCGGCTCGGCCCCAGGTAGACCTGCTGCGCATGCTCTCATCTAGCTGGCAGGTTCGAAGGCTCGCCTGTGGGGGATAGGTTTGGTTGATTTGAGATCGTCATCGGCACCCCGGGCTCGGCTCGGCCCCAGGTAGACCCGCTGCGCAGGCTCTCATCTAGCTGGCAAGTCCGAAGGCTCGCCTGTGGGGGATAGGTTTGGTTGGTTTGAGATCGTCATCGGCACCCCGAGCTCGGCTCGGCCCCAGGTAGACCCGCTGCGCAGGCTCTCATCTAGCTGGCAGGTCCGAAGGCTCGCCTGTGGGGGATAGGTTTGGTTGGTTTGAGATCGTCATCGGCACCCCGAGCTCGGCTCGGCCCCAGGTAGACCCGCTGCGCAGGCTCTCATCTAGCTGGCAGGTCCGAAGGCTCGCCTGTGGGGGATAGGTTTGGTTGGTTTGAGATCGTCATCGGCACCCCGAGCTCGGCTCGGCCCCAGGTAGACCCTGCTGCACAGGCTCTCATCTAGCTGGCAGGTCCAAAGGCTCGCCTGTGGGGGATAGGTTTGGTTGGTTTGAGATCGTCATCGGCACCCCGAGCTCGGCTCGGCCCCAGGATAGACCCGCTGCGCAGGCTCTCATCTAGCTGGCAGGTCCGAAGGCTCGCCTGTGGGGGATAGGTTTGGTTGGTTTGAGATCGTCAACGGCACCCCGAGCTCGGCTCGGCCCCAGGTAGACCCGCTGCACAGGCTTTCATCTAGCTGGCAGGTCCGTAGGCTCGCCTGTGGGGGATAGGTTTGGTTTGTGGGAAATAGGATAGGATAGATTAGGTATGGTCTGCGGAAACTTCATCAAAACCCCGAGCTCGGCTCGGCCCGGGGTAGACCCGCTGCGCAGGCTCTCATCTAGCTGGCAGGTCCGAAGGCTCGCCTGTGGGGGATAGGTTTGGTTGGTTTGAGATCGTCATCGGACACCCCGAGCTCGGCTCGGCCCCAGGTAGACCCGCTGCGCAGGCTCTCATCTAGCTGGCAGGTTCGAAGGCTCGCCTGTGGGGGATATGTTTGGTTGGTTTGAGATCGTCATCGGCACCCCGAGCTCGGCTCGGCCCCAGGTAGACCTGCTGCGCAGGCTCTCATCTAGCTGGCAGGTCCGAAGGCTCGCCTGTGGGGGATAGGTTTGGTTGGTTTGAGATCGTCATCGGCACCCCGAGCTCGGCTCGGCCCCAGGTAGACCCGCTGCGCAGGCTCTCATCTAGCTGGCAGGTCCGAAGGCTCGCCTGTGGGGGATAGGTTTGGTTGGTTTGAGATCGTCATCGGCACCCCGAGCTTGGCTCGGCCCCAGGTAGACCCGCTGCGCAGGCTCTCATCTAGCTGGCAGGTCCGAAGGCTCGCCTGTGGGGGATAGGTTTGGTTGGTTTGAGATCGTCATCGGCACCCGAGCTCGGCTCGGCCCCAGGTAGACCCGCTGCGCAAGCTCTCATCTAGCTGGCAGGTCCGAAGGCTCGCCTGTGGGGGATAGGTTTGGTTGGTTTGAGATCGTCATCGGCACCCCGAGCTCGGCTCGGCCCCAGGTAGACCCGCTGCGCAGGCTCTCATCTAGCTGGCAGGTCCGAAGGCTCGCCTGTGGGGGATAAGTTTGGTTGGTTTGAGATCGTCATCGGCACCCCGAGCTCGGCTCGGCCCCAGGTAGACCCGCTGCGCAGGCTCTCATCTAGCTGACAGGTCCGAAGGCTCGCCTGTGGGGGATATGTTTGGTTGGTTTGAGATCGTCATCGGCACCCCGAGCTCGGCTCGGCCCCAGGTAGACCCGTTGCGCAGGCTCTCATCTAGCTGGCAGGTCCGAAGGCTCGCCTGTGGGGGATAGGTTTGGTTGGTTTGAGATCGTCAACGATACCCCGAGCTCGGCATGGCCCCAGGTAGACCCGCTGCGCAGGCTTTCATCTAGCTGGCAGGTCCGTAGGCTTGCCTGTGGGGGATAGGTTTGGTTTGTGGGAAATAGGATAGGATAGGTTAGGTCTAGTCCGCGGAAACTTCATCGAAACCCCGAGCTCGGCTCGGCCCCGGGTAGACCCGCTGCGCAGGCTCTCATCTAGCTGACAGGTCCGAAGGCTCGCCTGTGGGGGATAGGTTTGGTTTGAGCAAGGCAGGAAGCGCACCAGGAACACGAAATGGAAAGAGGTAAAGGTAGGATAGGTCTCGGCCAGAAGGGATCTCGACGGGGAGATCCCCGCCATAGAGGTCTCGCCGAGGGAGGCCTTCACCGAGAAGGCTCCTAATAATATTCTTGAGCAGACATGCAGAAACGTTGTGCGACAGGCTTGAACGGTTCGCGCAAGACAAAGGGGGACGACTCCGTATTCAGGGTTCGCGAGCCACGTTCCCGCCGATCCATCGCTAAGGGAGGCTATCCTAGAGAGGCCAGGGGCCTCGGCGGAAGCATACGTAAGAAACACTCGGCCACAGCAATTACATCAAGCACATTCACAATAACTGGACGAGACATTTACAATGGAACGTTTGCAATATATATTACACAAGAACAAGTTTAGAGCGTCTCGCTCTCTACACTAAGGCGAAAAGAAAAGAAAAAGTGGCCCCTCAATGAGACAAGCTATACCCCTCAGAGCTCCCGCTTGAGCTCCCGCTGGAGCTTTCGCCGAAGCTCTCCCCGGAGGTCTCACCACCCGCGGCAGGGGATTTCGGGACATCCGAGGGTGGGGTATCAGGGGCGCCTGGGGGCTTTGGAATGGGCTCGAAGAGCCAGGGAACGAGCTGTTGAGCGGTGATGTTTTTGCCCCTCCCATCCCAGCAGTCGACATCTCGCAGCGTCTCCAGCGTCAACCTGACTGTAACCTGCACGTTGGCCTGGAGAAGCTTGTCGATGTCATAGACCGAGTAGTAGCGGCTCTTCGGTCTCTCATCCAGCGGGGGGGGGGGGGCATTCGCCTCCAGACGCACAATCTGCTCCCTCAGCAGGACGTTGTAGTATCGCGCTTGGGATAGCTCCTCGCGAAGCGTGGCTTGGGCAGAATCCTGAACAGCGAGAGGTTAGCATAAAAGAGAAGAGTTAAAGTAGCGAGAGCAAGCGCTGTGAAAGATCTCGCTTACCCCTTCCGCCTGGCGCGAAGATAGCAGCTGCTGGGCCTCGGCCAGCTCCTTTGCCAAAGTGGCCGCCTGAGCCACCACGTCATCCTTAGCCTTAAACATATCCTGGAAATTGCGGTCTATGGTGATGCTCCGGCGAGCACACATGTGCGCAAGCTCCAGCCCGCGTATCAGGGCGCGAGTAGAATCATAAGCCAGCAGTCGGGTCGACATCCTGTCGTAGACACTGACATCCTCCCGGCTGTAGAGGCAGTAACCTAAGGCGAAAGCCTCGCTGGTAACCTCGTCTCTCTCTGCCCAGCTAGGCAAGAGGGACGAGATCGAGACCTTGTTGGCGTCGGGATCCCACTGTAGCAGCGGCTTGTTCTCCACGTCCAGGCACCTCATGCCGAGACCAAAATTGCGGTGGCCCCGCGGCACCTCTCCAGACAGAGGCTGGCCGGAGGTCTCGGCGGCGGCTCCCTCGCCCTCTGCAACACCAGGGGCCTGAGGGTTCTCGGCAAGGGCCTCCGCGCCGCCCCTAGTAGCTGCGATCTCGCTGACAGCCTGCAAGATCTCCTCAAAGGACCGGCCTGCAGGGAGAGGTTGGGAGGGCGGCACCATAACGGCCTTGCCCTTCTAGGTATCAGTTGTCTTGGGTCTCTTGATCGGTTGAGGCGGAGCGGCACCGGGCTTTCGCTTCCCGGCACCAATTGAAGGAGGCGGGGCCGGCTCTTTCCGACAAGCTTGTGCAGCGGCCTTTGCGAGAGCCAGCGGGTCTTTTGGAGGTTGGCTCCCGCCAGCGCGAGCCTCGTCAAAGGGTTGGCGTAAGGGGATCTCGCGCTCTCCTGCGAAAGTGGCAATACTAAGTTCAAACCTTGAAAAGGAGATGGATTAGCAAGATAAAGGCGAGACCTTACCTTCGCCTGGGAGCACGGGTAGGAGTGAATCAACGTCTCGCTGCAGAAAGAGGACGTCGAAGTCCTTGGTTCCAAAGAACTCAAGGAGGGCGCTCTCGCGCGAGCCCAAGGAGGGAGGCTTGTAGGCGACATCCTCGTATTGGATGGGCGCGAGAGGCACGTTCCCGAAGTCGCCGGAAACAAAGATGAACATCTCGCCCCAGTGATGGTGCTTGTTGGCGAGACCGATCGTCTTAAGCAGTTGTCCAGAGAAGAAGACCACCCCTCCTTTGGTGCGGAAAGTGAACAGCTTGCGGAAAATTGGCAGACTGAACTCGATCCTCTCGGATCGCATGTAGCATATGAAAGCCAAGAGAATCGCAACCGAATTTGGATTCAGTTGCGCGGGAACCACTCCGTAATACCGGAGGGCCTGGCGCATCTCGGGCCACAGCGGGAGGCGGAAGCCCACCTCGAAGTGCTCCAGGGGGATGGCGAGCTCCCCCTCCCTCGCGGTGTTTACCTTATCATGGTTGCCTGGGTTCCGCGCGGTGAAGCCGGCGGGAACGTAGCGAGTCTGGATTAGGTTGAACTCGTCCACGGTGAGGGTGCAGGAAGGAAAAAGGTGCTTCTGAAAAGCTTCCGCACAGTTGGACCGTCCCTCACCTCCGCCTGGCATCGTGATGAAGAGTTTGAAGGAGAGAGCTTCAAGAGGGAGGCGAGAGCAAAAACCGTACGGGAACGGAAGGAGAAGGCGGAGACAAGCGAGAGCTTTTGAGAGACCGCGAAAGCAACAGAAGAGGAGAGAGATTGGGATTGGAGAAATGACTGTGGTAGGTGAGCTTCCCTATTTATAGAAAATCGTGCTCATGATGACTATTTTCAAAAAAGGCGGCGGGGGTATAGCCGGCACGTCCCAGGTCAGCGGCGCTTCGTTTTCCCGCCCAAGTTCGATAGTGACTGATCGACCGAATGATTAGCGCAAGCGTTGCGACATGACAAGCGACAAGCAAGATAAGCGGAAGCAAGGCTGCTCTCGCCAACCGAGAGCACAGGATAATAACATATATGTGCATACAATAATCATATTAATAATAAGAGCAGAGTTATTACTCTCGCTGAGCGAGAACTGGATAATAAGTAAGCAATAATAGCCGAGTTATTAGCTACAGTTCTAGTGAATAAATAAGGGTACATCTAAGAAGGGGGAGGCCTGGGGAAGAGAAGGGGAGGTCTCGCGATTCAATAAGGATCCCACCGCCGTCCCCTTGCTCCCACCGCCATTTCCCTTGCTTCCGCAGCTTGGTCCGGGGTGGCGCCTGTGGGTTGAAGTAGGACGACAGAACAGTGCATCCTAGGTTGACCCGGCGAGACAGATCCCGGATCCGCTCGATGCACCTTTCAGGTGAGGATCCGGCGGTAGCCCCCCCCGGTCGGTCCATCTCGCCGATAAGATAGTCCCGCTCCAGAGTCTCTAGCCTCTTTTCCACTGATTGGCAAAACACTTTCGCCGCGAGGTCGCGGACTCGTTCTCGCCGGATGAGCTTCGATAGGACGACGACAACCTTCTTCCCCCGTCTTTTAGCGCTCCCGGCACCGGTCAGGATCTCCTCCATCTCGTCAGATGAAGGGAAAGGGGAACTCTCGCCGTCTTCCCCCTCTCTTTCTTCTTCTTCTTCTTCCTCTACCTCGGCTCCAAGCCGCGAGCCCATGTCCCCTGGCAAAAAAATTCCTGTTATAGCGAGAGCTAGAGGATTGCTGTGATAAAATTTCCACATATTTATAGCATGACGAGGCCCCCCGGTCGACGGCAGGCGAGAAGGCCCAGCCCCCCCCCCCCCTCCGCTCCAAAGAGTAGGTGGATTGACTTTCCTTTTTCGGGGGGATAAATTTTTCGAATGGTAATCCCGGCTTGGTCGGGAGCGGGGGAGGGGGTCTCCTCTCCCGCAGGATGGCTGGCATCTAATGGAGGCGCGAAAGATTCGGCAGTCTTTCTTCCCGCCGGCAGGGAGGAATCAATCGCAAGGGCAGGCTGATTCGCAGCCCTCGCCCCGCTCTCCCGGGTGGCGAGACCCGGCAGTGCGAAAACTGGCGCTGCGAGAAGACAGTTCAGCATTCAAAGATTTGAGTTAAGGGCGAGAGGGGAACAGTTACCTGCGGTGCTCGGGTCAGGTGGAGGAGCCACCTCCGAAACCCGTGGTTGATCCTCGAGGTGGCGAGAGGATGGATCCAAAGATTCGCGTGGGGACGTGGCAGCGTCGGGAACCGTTTCCTGCAAGAGGTATCGCGTCAACTATTGAGCGGCGGGCGTTTTCAATAATTGGCAAATCAAACATACCTTCCGCGGCGAGGGATCATCCACGCGACTTGGGGTAGGGGTTGGCGGGCTCTTGTTCTCGTGGGGCAGGTCCCGCTGAACCACCTTCGCCCTCTTCTTTTTCTTCTTGGGCAGAGAAGGCTCAGCGGCCGACGACCGTCTCGCTAGCCATGGGGCAACCAGGGCGCTGTTAGCCTTGGCTCGCGCCTGTGCCGCGTTGATGCAGTCTTGCAGATCCTGCGGAAGCGGTTTGTCGGGGCGCTTGGAAGGCATCACGAGAGGAGGCGAGAGCTCAGGCGAAGAGTGACGACTCGAGGGAGGTGTTATGACCGTCTATCGGCACACGTATTTATAGACACGGTACGACCCTCCAAAAGATTCCCTGATGGTGACACGTGCTCAGCGAATATTTTTGGGTTGGACGTGTCTTTTCGAGCACAGAGCTAGCTCAAAAAGAGCGGGGATAGTGTACAATTCCATATTCGCTGAGTCAGACCAGAAGGCGCAATGGTCACAGTTGAGCTAGCCAAAGGAGTTCCCGCCCGAAAGGAGGTCTCGCCCAAGATAGCGGGAACGTTCGCGTCAAGTCGTCGAATGGAGATCAACGGGCCAAGATCGTCGAGCGCAGCCATCGCGGGAGCGCTTGCGCTAGCGCCAAACTCCAATCTTGAAGGGGCTCTCGCCTGTAAGCAGGCGAGATCGTTCGCGTCGTCTCTGGGTAGAAGGCTCTCGGTTCCGAGCTCTCGCCGAGTGGGGCCTAAGGCCTAGGGTTAGAGGACCAGACTGCCCTCAGGAATATTTACCCCTGTGCCCTCAGAAAAACAGCGGGATTCGGCTATTGGCAGACCAACTAGGGGCTTTTTCAGTAATTTCAGGTCAGCAAGATGCTATAAATAGACCCATAAGGGCTCCTTAGAAGGCAAGCTGTCATTATCTCTCAACTTTCAGTGCTTTCTGAGGAGCTCCTAACCCAGCTTTGGTTTTGGAGGGGAAGCTCTCAGAGATCTTCCGGGTGAGAGGTAGGACCTCCCTGCTGAGGGTTTGGGTCAGTCTTAGGTCCTTTGAATTCAGTCGAGGGTTGAGGCTTGAGAGAAGTAGATTTTGGCTGCACCCCCTTTTCTTTGAACTCCCGTTGAGGTCATATTTGGCTTCAACAACTTACTCTTGGAGGAAGACATGACAACCACATCAAGAGAAAGAAGAGATGAAATCTCAACTATGGATGATGAATCACACGAAGAAGTCAAAGAAACTCTATGTTTCAATTTTGGCTCATCTAAAAACACTGTAAGGAAATCAGATTCTCTTTTTACTTCTAATTCTATGTCTACATTGTGTGTGCTAGAAACTGTTAAACGTAGAATTAAGAAATTGAAAAATGTTAACTCAAATCTGCAACTAGAAAATAAAATTTTAAATGCTCGACTTAATGTAAAATCTAACTATAATGTATCTAGTTCACTTGCAAGCTCCTTAGATGTACCATGTACTCATTGTAGTGTGCTAGAAGAAAATACAAGGATCTTGAAAAAGAGCTTTTTCTGGGAAAAGAACAAAATGAGAAATTTTGTTTAGAAAATTCATCATTGAGAACTGATTGTGCTGTGTAATAAGTATAAAATTGAAATTAAGTAGATGAATGAGACTTTTGAAGAATTCAGTAGTATGAAGCTCATATTAAATCTATAGTTTCCATTCTTAAAAATAACACAATCGCTTATAACAAAGCTAGACAAAACTAAAAAAAAGTAAAAATAAAGATTTGAAAACTAAAATCAACTTGCTTCAGGAAATAATGGAGAAAAATTCACATAATGCAAATTTATAGAATCAACTAATATCCAAGAGCAAGTTGAACATGAAATTCCATAACATGAATATACTAAAACCAGAGAATAAGAAAAATCAAGTGCTTGCAAATGAAACTCCACATCATAATTATCATCCTCATTTACTCACTCAAATCACTCCCAACTTAAAATCAAATTAACCCAAATTTCCTTTAAAGAATCACTATGTTATTAATCTTTGTGTTAAATAACGTAAATCTAACTTGGAAAATCAATTCATCGTAACTAAGGCTCCGTTTGGGGGGACTTATTTTCACCGGTCAAGCGGTCACGACCGCATGTACCGGACCTTAATTAAGTCCCGGTTCATGCGGTCGTGACCGCTTGACCGGTGAAAATAAGTCCACCCAAACGGAGCCTAAATCTCCCACACATGGTGTTTTAAGCAAAGATTACTATAAGAAGACTCAAACTAATGTGTATGAAAATTTGGTGTATAAAAAGACCATTCAACCAAAGTATGAATGAAGACCCATTAATAAGAATGACACATGACTTTCAATAGAAATGACTCATTCATCCTTGCCTCCCCATAATCCAACACAAAGTATTTGGGTATCCAAGAGAACCACTGTTGGGTCCATTGACTACAATGTCCCTGATTTGAAGAAGTTCATAAGTCAATAATATATACAAGCATGTACTTAATACGTGTTCATGTTCATATATGCAGGATGTCTACTATTCAATGACAAGACAAAATATATATGTCAAAGGTTTAGCTGGACAGAAGACATGACACATGGAAGAGCCAGAAATTTGAATAAGTACAGATGCGTTGAGTTATCATACATCATTCAACGCTAAAGGCTAAAAAGCGTCGACAGATATTCAGTCACTCAAAGCCTCAGTGGAGCAGAACTTGAATTCAGCTAAGTACAAATGCGTTGAGTGAAAAAGGTTCACTCAACGCATGCTCAAAGGATTCTACTAAGTACAAATGCGTTGAGTGAAGAAGGTTCACTCAACGCCTATTCAGGAAATTCTATTCAAGTGAAAATGCGTTCAGTGAAGGTAGTTCACTCAACGCCTACTCAAAAATTCTGATAAGTGTAAATGCGTTGAGTGAAGGCCGTTCACTCAAAGCTTGCATAAAGGGAAGCTGTCAAAGTGCAAATGCGTTGAGTGAAGACAATTCACTCAATGCCTGCTTCAGAAAAGGAGTTGGAGTAAAAAGTGTCAAGTGATCAACATTCACTCAATGCCTCTTCAGCAAGGCAAAATTCTGCTAAGGGTAAATGTGTCGAGTGAAGGCAGTTCACTCGACGTTTAAGGACTTAACTATTTACAATTAATTCGTTGAGTCATACAACTACACTCAACGCGTGTACCAGTTGTCAGGAAGATTTTTCTAAGTCCATAGGGGGAACGTCAAATATGCTGACATTACTTCTTAAATTCAAATTAAAGCAGATAGAGCACTAAAAGATAAAGGACACCGTACTTCTCCGACAAAGTTATCAGGGATAAATCAACCATTAAAGCTGCCCATGCCGCGTTACAAAAGAGTCATAGAGTCGTTGTCATGGTCGTCATATAGAAGCAGAGCATGGATAATCTTAAGAAGAACTTTTGGGAGCAAGAACTTTTCGCTACTTCTCAAATCCTAATTATTTCTACAAAAGTCAGCTAACAGAGCTCAAGAATTTTGTTTTGTTCATCTTCAAGCCTGCTACACAGAACTCCAATTTTCTCAAGCTTGAAGAAGGAGCAGAGCATTGTAGAAGATCTTCACAACACAAGCTAATACAACTCTGGAGATATATTTTCCAGTTGTTGTGAAGAAGGAAGACTGCTTTCTGCACAGTTCAAGAAGAAGACTCAAAGATTTATCTCTAGAGTCAGTTTCATCAAACACTTACTCAAACTTGTAGGATCTCTGTGAGATCTGAATTGTAAGCCTGATATATAAAGACTGAGTTGTAGGACAGTGAAGTTGTCTGAGGTAGGGTCCTGGAGTGGATCTGAGGTAGGAGATCTGGTAGATCTCTGAGTTGTAGGAGTTGCTTAACTCTGAGGTGTAGGGTTGTTATGTCTGAGGAAGGAGACTGGGGTTAGTCTTTGAGGTAGGACTGTAATTAGTCTGAGTGGTAGAAGTTGTTGAACTCTACGTTGTAAGATTCTGTGAGATCTGAGGTGTAAGCTCAAGGAGCCGAGTATAAAGGAGAAGTTAGCCAAATCTAACACATTGTTAGATAGGTGAAGGGGGAAAGTGGATGTACCATAGATAGATGAACCACTATAAATCTTGTGTGTTGTTTTGTGACCTTGAAGGGCAACTGCTAACTCAAACACATATTAAGCTCAAAGATGAGAAGACTTAAAAAATTTTAAACAAACATATTCCCTCCTTCTAGGTGTTTAGCTACCATTAGAAAAGACTTTCAACCGCCTCACACGGTCTCATTTGGATACTTAAATCTCTTATATATTAATATCCACCAATTGTGTGAAGATTAAAACGAAATACATTATATTTTACTTTACGATTTGCTTATCATTTTTTAGTTTGTTCTTTCATTTATATGTTTGAGCCAATATGATATATGGTCTCATTAGATATATGTTAAAATCTGAAAACTCGCTCCTATCCTGCAAACTAAAAGGAACACCTGCGTCATGCTACTTTAAAACTATACTTAACTAGCAACAAAAACCTGAAAAATGTTAAATATCATACCAAATAGGTTAATGTCATAAAACCAATCACAATGGGCTTAGTTAAAACATACTAGTTATCATCAATGATAGTTCACAATAGAAATAATGTTCAATTTGTCTTAATTCAATTTTAACAAAAAAAGGGAAAGGGGGAAGATAGTGTCACTAGGCTACGAGTACTGGCTGCCTACTCTAAGATGCTACTCCTCTGAGGAAGTCGGAGAAATATTGAACTTCTGCATCATCTTCTTCATCATCTTCTTTAAGACACTCACCACCCTGCTTGTTTCCTTTATCTCCTGACCCTGCTCCCTTATCTCCTGACCTTGTTCCTCAACCATCTCATAAAGATCTCGACAAGGTTCCCAGAGTGAATCTCCACGACGAAGAGGAGGTTATGAAGTAGATGGTTGTGCACCTGGTGCTGCATAGATCTCATCTACCCTATATGTCTGAGGACGACTATCGTTTGGAAACAATGTCGAATCGATAGTCGGATATTTGTGCACCAAAATCTTCTAAATCACGCCGCCCAATGATAGGGTGTTCAATCGTTGGTATATCGCATCATAGATAAAATCAAATCAGAAACACTGAACGATATACCTGCCAGGATGCAGTGAGTCACCATGGAGAGCTGAGCAGTAATCTTCTTTATGTCCCCTAACTTGTACATGAGCGAATGACACATGATGTCCTGGAGAACAAGAGTGTCTGGCGTGAGCATTGCCACAGTCATGATGAGGTCACAACAACTTTCCTCACCATGAAGAAGCTGATTTATTAGGGTCCAGTTTCTAGAAGACCTGAAGGACTCGACGATGTCGAGCCATTCAGAGCCTGAAGTCAAGTCGTACATTTTCTCCAAGTCTTCGTGCTCTATGGTCACAATGTGTGAACCTATGTTGGACTGCACCCCTCCGTCTAGTGCTGGGATTGCTAGATCTTGTAGATTGTTATAAAACTCATGGACGAGTACTGATGAAACGGGGGCTTCCGACACAAGCACCGAAAGAACCCCTGCATCATCCCAGTACACATATATGTAGGGATATCGGCCCACGTCGATCTCTATGGCCATTGCCACACTTACGGTGACACTATCCACCGCAGGTTGGGTCGATGCAGGAGTTCGGGAAAGCTTTGAAAAACTCTTTCATGGTTGAGAGCTGGAAGATGCCATATCCTGAAAGCAAAAAAATATTAATAATAAGAAAATTGAACTCTATTTGTTATCGTCGTGCGATAATGTGCTACCACCGCGTGGTATTCTGACGAACTACAACTCGTCTTCTTCCTCTAGATCTCCCCCAAATCTCCAATTTTAACAAATATAGTGTAAAACTTTAGTGAGTCGGAGCTATCTAATTACATATAGCTTAGATACAAGAGATTCAATCTTTGATTCATGAAGAAAAACGAAAACCCTAACTCTATTTTTTAAAACTTCAACTCCATAACCTACCTCCATGGATCCTGCCCTAACATGTAAACCTTCCATGAATACTACCATAATCACATCATAAATCAAAAAGGGGAAGAAAAGGAAGAGTTTTTACCTTAGATCGGAGGAAGCGTCAGTGGAAACTCTCGTCACGGTGAAAATGAAAAAGGGAAATGTGAGGGGTCGGACCGGGGCCGAGTCTATTAAAACAGGCTACTGCGGCGCGATATCACTACCGCTGGCGATAGTACAGTTTTTTTTATTGATACTATAAAATGTCTGAAACCGTTTCAACTACCATTGCTGCTTACTTTTGATTCTCATTTTTTGTGAACGTTGACTTTAGTCCAACTGTGTTATATCTCTCTTTAGCATGGGCGTAGGATTGTGTGCACTAGCGTCACGTACCTGTAAATCACGTCTTGTACTTGACCAGGGAGGGTTCTAGTGGGTCCTTGCAGGGCACTGGAAGGAAAGAGTGTTAGGTTAGGTGTGTGTTGGTGTATGCTTGTAGGACTAACACCACATCCTACGACATGTTCTTTGCAGCTCCTCATTCACATCCGTCATTTAGTACAGGGCTAGGGTATATGCGCATAGTTTAGGTAGTTATATTCTTGGACATGCTCTTATCGTATCCTTTTCATTACTAGTGGCTCACTATAGGTCATGATCCTCTAGTTCATGCATTTTTGGACAGTACGAACATGTGAACCTGGTGTCTTTTGCTTAATATATATGGTTGAGCGGTAATATATCTCGTTTTCTTATTTATTTTTATTTGTTTGATGCCTTTAATCGTCCTGTACCTTTGTCCTGTGTGAGTTTTTTTTCATTCGATTTGTTATATAAACAAAAATTAAATAAAATTTTGAAAAATACAAAACCACAAAAACACGCTATTTGATTTGTTTTGTTAGTTGCGTTTTTTATCAATCGAAAAAATGTATAAAAGCTCAAAATAACAAAATAAATAATATAATAAATATCTTTCTTTCTTGTTTTCATGTTTGTTCATTTCAAACAAAAATGCAATAACATGACACGATCATTATTGGGACATGCATGATTAGAACTGAAAGCATAAAAAATACGTGTAATGTTTGATTTAGGATTGCTAAACTCTGTCTAACATTGTATGTTTGTGTTATGTTGGGTCTAATCTATTGGTACTTAGCTACTGAGTGTGATTAAATATGATAGTGTATGTTTAATGCACCTCAATGTATGTGTGATGATTTAGATAGTATAATGTCATTTCACTGATCACACATCCCTAGAAAATATACTCTTGTAGAAATTTTAAAGCTTACATGTTATAACTTATGATATTGTGTCTAACATGCTAGAAATGACTGAAAAATTAATGTCACGTTGTTCATTTTTCATATATAGAGTTTAGAACATTAAGCCAAAATTATAGTAGTAAGGTTTTTATATATAAGTTAAAGTGTATCTATCTATGTGGATAGATTTCGATTGATTCGAGAAACTTGTACTAAAAAAATATAAAATTGATAGTGAAAAAATGAAATAAAATAAAAATTGTACATTATATCTATGCTATCAAAGTATGTGTCAATGATACCCCACAAGCACGACTCATTTTTTCAGATAAACATCTATGAGCATTGTGAGGATGAACACCTTGGTCTATGGAATCGTTTCGATCTTGTTTAAAAACAGCTAATTGAGTTAGCGCCCTTTGTTCTATTCTTGGTATATTAATTAGAGATAGAGCCGTGACACGATTTTTTATTTCATCAATTTTGTTATTTTATTGAGGTAAAACATATATTGATGATTATTATTCTATCTAACTCTTCCATGCATAAAAATTGGACTTAAACTGCATTTACTATTTGTCGCACAAGTGTACTAGTACACGATTACTCTTCATGACACTTACAATGTTATGTTGTATTAACTCTATAAATCACTAGACATTGTTCGTCATATCGTATGTATTTAGATTCACATGCTTTGTCCAAAATATTTTTTTATGCTCTACCAATAGTTAAATCCAATGTTTTGCTTGTGCTGGCTAGGTCTGTAATCATTATGCCCCGCTCGTATATTCTCTCATGCATTTGTGTATGTTTTACAAAAACTTCATCTCTCTGCTTAATCACAAGCCACTTCCGCTAATCCCTGATTTCTTTCAATAATATCAAAATGAGGAGATTTGTTTGCTCATGAGTAAGTCCTATAAGATTTGTTTCTTCATGAGTAAGTTCTATGCTAGTCACACATGTAGGGGAAGCACACATATAAGAGGAACACACATGTGGGGGGAGCACTCATTTAGGAGAAGCACACATGTAGTGCGAGTCATACTTCTGTCACACTGGGCTATCTTGATTCGTAAACCTCGTTATATTTCATGCTTATTGTTGGATTACAGTACCATACAATGCTACTAATGATTTATATCTCATGCACGAGATTTGATATTATTACAAAGGGGAGTTTGTTGGAACTCATAGTCCTCATTTTTTAGTTTGGCAATATCAAATCCGAAGTTGTATTTGATCATACTTGTGTTGAGTATAATGTGCAGGTTTACAAAAATTAAGAACAAGATTTTCAATCTCTGCGACCTATCGCCAGACGTTAGCTCTACCGCTGGCACTAGCGACATAGGATTAAAGTGGAGCGCACAATGATTTCTCTCTGCGACTTAACGACGTGAGCTAGACCTACCGCCAGGCGCTAGCCCTACCGTCGGGCGCTAGCCATTTTGACGACCATCAAATCAATTACGACGAGAAGAAACCGCTACCACCGGGCGCTAGCCTTACCACGCCATAGTATCCAAAAGTGGTGATAATATTTTAGGATATTTTTTCTAATTTGATGGACAGCTGGAGACACTGCGTGAAAAGATCTACCGTCGGGTGCTAACGCTACCGCCGGGTGCTAGCGCTATCGTTGACAGTAGCTTATTTAAAAAGAGACTAGAAAAGCGCGTGTTTCTTTTTCTGATGAGACAAGGAGGAGAATTACAAGTCTAGGGTTCATGCACCGCCTCTACTGTTGAGAACCACCGTCTTCGTGCAAGGAAAAGTGAAATCTCTCCCTCCTGCTCATGATTGAAGAATTTCGAAGAGCGAAATATCCAACGACCATCAATAGTTGCTCGAGTGCAAAAAAGAACGACATTCAGAAGCATCGATCGCGCACTGCACTTCGAAGTATTTCTTCTTTGAGGGAGCAAATGTTTTCAAACCTCTTTATCTTTATTTGTATTTTTTCTCTTTTCTAATCGTTCTATGTGTGAGAAAAATCAACCGGGGAGGTCGTCGAAATTCAGAAAGTGTTCCGCGGGAAATCGTCTTGGGAGGACGTCTAGATCTGGGAGATCTAATGGGCTCTAAGACTCTTCCTAGGGGAAGGTGAGGGGCCGACTCGTCAATCTTCTTGGGAAGAAGGGAGAGAGTCAACCGGTCCTGGTTGAGGGTCGGTATAGAAACAAAAAAGAGAATTATTTGTTTCATTGTCTCCGATCTCCAGCGTCAGGAAGATCTAGTTGTATTGTTGTAAATTCTTGTTTTTATTTTTGAATAAAGTTATATTTGTTTTATTTAATCTCGAATTCGTGTGTGGAAAATTAGAAAACAAAATTTCACAAGAAAAATGTTACTGTGACTTACTGTCGTGCGGTAGTAACCTACCATCTCGCGGTAGCTTCCAGAACAGACTGTCCTGCTGAAATCCATTTTAATTCTGAATTTAATTGAAAACCTTATATCACCCCCCCCCCCCCCCCCCGAAGGTTGACCAACAAGTCTGGTCGACACAGATCCGATCACGTGATTTTTCACCCAGTTGACGGGTTTTCCATGTTAAAAAAATTGTCTTACCAGCTTTCTATTTTCTGTTACTGTTTGCGCACTTGATCGCTTCACGGACTAAGGCGGCCTAGTTTAGTCCGATCTATCAGGAGGGTTGAGTTGACCGCAATAAGTAGTAACATTTGTCATACCAAACATACATTCTATGACAATGATATCTTTGACCAACCTCTCCGAAACAAATAAGCTGTGATATGACACGCCAACGCAGCCCAAATTTGAAGATGGGCCTGGACCCAAATATCTTCCTATGAGGATGACATTTTTGTCCCACTGCAAACAAAAGAAGCCTAATTCGAAGAGCTAAATATGCACAATAACAAAGGCGGGTTTCTAAAATTAGAAAGGCCGCTAAAACCAGCTTAATGACCCGCCGCAGGCCTGCGTTCTCGAACGGGCCTGCTGAAATGGCGATCCGCTGGGGTTTCGTCAATGCTTCTTCCGCGGTCATCTTCCTCCCGGATAGCCCTCGTTGATAGCTAAATTTGACCTCCAGCCATGGCATCCATGGCCGGCACTCGAATCATAACAATCGAACCCCGCTCGCAAATCGCCAAAGGAACTAGATCCGGATCCCGGATTCCCGTTTGGATCCCTCTCAGGCGGCGTAGAGATACCTTTGTAATGGCTTCCGTGGGGGGCGACCCAGGCGTTAGTGGAAACGGAAGTAATGACAATGCCAGGGCGCTCGAGTTGAAGATGCATGTCAACGAATCATCGCAGGAAATCACTTTCAAGGACTCTTCAACACTTCCCAGTGAGTAAAAACCCTCTAGTTTATCCTGTTACAGTTCATCTTTGGAATCCTTCTCCTTGATCGTTGTTGCTAATTCTGTTTCTACTCTAGGGCCACTTACAGCTTTGGACTTGTCCAATTCTGTCAATGGATCTCGTCTTCGAGTGGCTTACCAGGTTCTGAGTTTGGCTAGTTGGTTTTGTTTCATGCAGGATGCTTGAATATGTCTCTTAGGTGATTTTTCTCAATTTTCTAGGGTCTTCCTGGGGCGTATAGCGAATCCGCTGCGGCAAAAGCATACCCTAATTGTGAGGCCGTGCCATGTGAATTGTTTGAGACAGCTTTTGATGTGAGTTCGATATTGAATCAGCTTATTGGAACTAATTATTTTTCACTTCTTGTTATTTCCTGCAATTTCAGTATTTCTGTTTTATGGACATGAAGACATCAATAAACTTTTATTTCTCATGCATTTTTTTGGTGACATTTCCTAATCTGAGAAGTTATTTTTCATGTTTAATGATTTTGTTGTGCATGCATAAATTCATTACTCAGTATATCTAAGTTTAGAGCGCTCGACGACGAGTCAAGTAACTCGAATTGTTCCCTCTTAGTCCGAACTTCGTTGAACCGGTATCCTGGTTTCAACAATATACTTAACCTAAGGCCTTAAGCCCGGAGTAAGGACCAACCATATATTACTTCTACACCAACATATATTTCTCCTCCTGATGTGAGGTAGTGGAATGGTTGATCCTCAAGGAAAGTTACATCAGCCGAGACAATCAGCTTGTTGTCGGTAGGTGAATAACAGACATAATATTTTTGAGTGCGGGAATATCCAACGAACATACATTTTGTGGCACAAGCAACGAGCTTGTCTGTAGACGGACCAACAAGGTGAACATAACATCACATCCAAAGACACGAGGTGTGAGAGAGAAGGGAGTCTTGGAAGAAATGAGAAGACTAAATGGAGAGGCGAAGCCGAGAATGGGCAAAGTCATGCGGTTAATGAGATGACAGACAGTCGAGACCGCAAAGTTACAATATTCTGTGAGCACCTGCATTTGAAACATGAGGGATCTTGCGACATCGAGGAGGTGACGATTTTTCCGCTCGGCCACACCGTTTTGCTAGGGGTATAAGCACACGAGGTTTGATGTATGATGTCAAACTCGGTGCATAAATTGGAGAAGGTACGACTAATATATTCGCGAGCATTATCGGTGCGAATGATTTTTAGCATAGTGGAGCATTGCGTACGCGTCTCAGTTTAAAAGATACGAAAAACAGATGTTAGTTTAGTACGATCATGAAGTAAATATAACCAAGTGAGACGTGAGTAATCATCAATAAAAGTGACAAATTATTGATAGCCAAAAATACTGGGGACTCTATTGGGGCCCCAGATATCAGAATAAACTAAAGAGAATGGAGTATCACTCTGAGGACATGTATGAGAGAAAAAAATACGATGTTGTTTGTCGTAGATACATGATTCACAAGTAAACTCTTGTAGGTAGACATTGAGAAGAGTCTTCTTGAGAATCGAGAGAGGAGCATGCCCAAGACAGCGATGTCAGGCAACAGTAGAGATAGCAGAGAGAATGGTAGGTGGAACATCCAAGAGATATAACTCATTCGACAGCCGCTCTTTTCCAATGATATTCCGCATGCGCCAATCCTGCACAAGAAAGGAGGATGGAGAAAATGTTATACAATAATCAAGTTCCTGAGTAAGACGACTAACTGATAATAAATTGAAGGGGGATCCCGGAACATGGAGAACTAAGGAGAGGGAGAGTGGGAGAGTGGGAGTAAGTCGAAGATTAGCCGTGCCAGCAACCAGAGTGGTGTCGTCATTGACAACAGTGATGAACTTGGGATAAGTAGACTGTGTATACTGTGGTAGTCTCTGGGATGTAATGTGGTGAGTAGCACCCGAATCCACAATCCAGTGGGGGCTATGAGAGAGACAAGATATACTTTCAGAAAAAGACGCGACCGAGCCAGAGGAGCGACTGATGACGCCTTGGAGTTGTTGAAGCTGGGTGCGGAGAACATTGATATCTTGCCAGGTAGAAGAATCAGACTCCTGTGGAGCACTCGTGGGGGTAGGAGTAGCTGTAGTAGAAACAACAAGGTGTGGAGGAAGACCATGCTTGCGGTAGCATGTAGCTTCAAGATGACCCTCTCGACCACAATAAGTACATTTGACACCGGAGTGCCCAACACGTCCTCGTCCCCGAGACGTGTGGCGGCCTAACCAAGTTGAAGAGCCACGAGTTGGAGCAGGAGTGGGTAAGAGTGGCTGTTGAAGGAGAGCTGGTGAAAATTTTGTAGGGGCCTCAGAAAGAGGTGTGACTTTGAGCAACATAGAACAGACATCGGACAGAGAGGGCGTGGTGGAGGAGGAAAGAATCTGAGCCCGGGCACCTTGTAGGTGAGGAGGAACCCGGTCCATCATCATGACAATCCCAACCGCTTCCTTTTGAGTCCGTTGGGTAGCAATATTCGTAGAAGGAGTCTGATGTTGTATCCATGCCTCTACCAGAGTTTTAGCCTTGACAACGAAAGAGGTCAAATCACCTGTTGTCCCGGGATCCAGAGTTTGAAGTGCAGAGATGATATCAAACAGGTGTAACAGGCTGTCTTTGCCAGAATAGAGAGAATGAAGCTCCTCCCACATTGCCTTGGCCGTCTCATGATACATGGTCATGTTGTAAGGCTCTGTGTCCATGGAATTGAGGATCCAGGATTGGACCCGACCGTCATCACGCAACCATTCGTCAGTAAGATCAATAGGAACGTCCCGGGTAAGATGATAAGAAGACCTTTAGTTTGTAGGACACGACGAATATAGTGTACTCATTCCACAAAGTTGTGCTTCCCACTGAGAGAGATGGTGGTGATCCGAATCTCATCGCGGACTTCAGGAGAGGGAGTTGCGACACGAGCGGGAAGAGAGGAAGCTGTCGTGGTGTCCATGTCAACAAGAGGAGGGCAGCAAGGGTAAGCTGCAACAACTAGAGGAAGTGCAGGTAAAGCAGCAGGGAGAAAGCAGCAAGCTGGGTCGGCGAACAAAGAAGTGCGGGGAGAGCAGCGGGTAGAGCAGCGGGTAGAGCAGGGGGTAGGGCAACGGGTAGAGCAGCGGGTAGAGGAAGTGCGGGTAAAGCAGTCCGCAACAACTAGAGGAAGTGCGGGTAGAGCAGCGGGGAGAGAAGCAGGGAGAAAACAACAAGCCGCGGGCGAGCGGCTAGAGGAGCAGAGATCTGCGAATTGCGGGCAAATGCGACTAGGCCGCGCGAACAAAGAGAGAAGACCGCGTGGGAGCAGAAGCAGACCACGACAGTTAGAGAACCAGACCGCGGCGGTTAGAGAACCAAACCGCGACGATTAGAGAGCCCGCAAACCGCAAAGAGTTGTCTTTAGCGGGAAGCAGCACCGGCTTGAGGAGAAATGGCGGGCTGAAGAGGCAGCGGGCAGAGACGATCCTGAGTTGAGAGAGTAAGGTCGCAACGGGTAGAGAGGCAAGGACCAGGGGAGAATAGAGAGCACGACTAAGTCCGCAACTAGAACAGGGCCAAGCCCGCAGCGGGTAGAAGTCTAAGTCCGCAGCGGGTAGAAGAGCAGTAAGTCGGCGACGGTTAGAAAAAGAACCATGCCGCACAAGAGAGTCTGAAGTAGACTGCGCGAGTCCGTAGGATGCTGCAGCGGGTAGGAGAAAACCCGTTAGTCCGCGGCGAATAGAGTGAGATGTCAAGCAACGGGTAGAACCCGCGAGAAGAGAAATTAGACCGGAGCTGTCAAAGTAAGAGTGGGCCCCAGACAAATCCCTATAAAAGGGAGAGAAGATGGAAAAGACGGGAGGGAGGGAAGGGAAAAGCTAGACCACACAAAAGATTGCGGTTAAGGAAAAAGAGACCACACAGGGGTTGTGGTTAAGAGACAGAGAGAGAAAGAGGAGACCGCCCAAAGATGGCGGTTAGGAGACCAGGCTGGTGGTCAGAAAGAAGTTAATCGCCGGGAGGATCAGTTTAGGCTCTGATACCATGTAAAGAATTGAGTGAACCTTGTATATACTTCTTGAATCTTAAATTACAAGTATGAGTGCAAATATATAGGGAGAAGAGAGAGAGAGAGAATCATCCCTTATACAAGATGTGGGACTAATACACGAGAAAGAAAAAAGACCTATAATGAGCCTTTACAAACAATTTTCTAACAATGACAAATGGAGAATTAGAAATGAGGCACCACATTACGAGCTAGCCGTATCCTGCCACTTGCATGTTCTGTTTTGTTAATGGAAGATCAAAAAGAAGTGCAACAGTTTAATGTGGTTGCTTTCTAAGACCACAAGGCTCTTCGTCTTTGTTTTAAACCAATTTCTTATGCAAAGTGGGATATAAAAAAGGTGCTGATATAGGAATAAAATCTGCTCCTTTCTACTAGACATGATCATGACAATACATGTGGAAGATTCTTATCAATATTCTACTCAATTCAGCTAAAATTTTGATTGTAGGTTCAAATCAGTGAGGACGCCAATTAGGCAAGACTACCTGAAGTCAGTGTGCCTGAGAGTGCCCATTTGGCTAAGCCTCATCATTTTTCGAAAGGACCATTACCTGACTCAACTGTCATGCAATTTCGTATTCATTTCGGTCATTCCGAGAACTAGAATAACCTGGGATTTGTCAGTCTGTGCATTGCTCTTTGGTCCATGTAGAAGACATCCCTTTAATGGATAGAAGCCCACATGAAATTGTCTACACATTCTACATGCAAGCAGAATTTCCACCTTCCGAGGCAACAAACATAAATTTAACAGTTTCTATTCTAACATTATTTTCAAACACAGCATGCTGTGGTTTTAAACTTTTTGAGTTAAATATTAGTTTATGTATGTTTTGTTCTTTCAAAATGCTTTCTGGAAGCACTTAGTTAAAGAGTCTGCTAAGAAATAATCCTGTTATGGCTGGCTAGAATCACTAGTAGTGCTTCTAAATATTATGTCAATTTTTTCGAATTTATGCTCAATGTTGTATTTCTGATGCAAATAACTTAGTTTCTATTCACCACAGGCTGTGGAACGCTGGCTTGTTGATAGAGCAGTTTTACCAATTGAGAACTCTTTAGGTGGTAGCATCCATCGTAACTACGATCTATTGCTTCGGTACAGTTTACATATTGTTGGCGAAGTGAAGTATGCTGTTAGACATTGTTTGCTTGCAAATCATGGTGTTAAAATTGGAGATCTAAAGAGAGTTCTCAGTCACCCTCAAGTAAGGCCTTAAATCTTCTTTTAAACATTTTCTTTCATTTGCTTTAGTTTTAAATCTTAATGTATGCAAATCTCAGGCTCTTGCACAATGTGAACATACTTTAACAAAAATGGGTGTTGTTAGAGAAGCTGTGGATGACACAGCCGGTGCTGCAAAGGTTAGATGCATTTTTTTATTAAGCTCATATATTCGTTTTCCATGTCATATGATAAACAAGAAAACAAGATTGTGATCCCGTGCACAATTATGGATTTTATTTAATGTTAGAATGTATGCATTGACACCAACACCATTTGGTTTTAGGTTGGATACTTGCTACCAGTGCTTATGGTCTGTCTAGAGATCAAGTATGTTCATATTGTTTGTATCTTGGCTGCTTATATCCTAGTTGAGCAAGGTTCAAGAGCAAGTTAACTATCACTGACGCTCCATGCGGCTGAGTGTCCCCTTAATGCATAATACCTAATGATGTTAAAAGCTTCCATTTGCGTGGGAGTGATGATGTGGAGGGCTCTCATGTTATGGGGCCATTGTTGATGTATGAGCACATGGTTTAGTCCCATATCGGATAGGGGAAATTTATGTTGATGAAGATATACCATGTGATTGTCCCCCATCCACTGGATTAAGCTTTGAGGTTGAATATGAATTTGATTAGTTGTGTTTTGTCTAACTTCAGTTATCCCTGATTTCCACTCCCTAAGCTCTCAACTGAATTTACCCTTTATTATCTTCCTTATAGTGCTCCAATGCCCAATATGCTTCCTCATTTGAACATGATGCATATCAAGTAAACTGAGTTAAACCACGCTACTCTCATTAATTTGTTAAAGTTATTCTTGTAGTTTGTTGCTACGAACCAGCTACAAGATGCGGGGGCAGTTGCAAGCTCATTTGCTGCTGAAATATATGATTTGAATATCCTTGCCAGAGATATCCAGGTGAGTGTATGACTTGATATCTTATGGAACTTGCTGGTCTTTTATTCCGGTGTTTGCTTTCAATGCGGCAAGCCTTCCTCTGCAGGATGACTCTGATAATGTTACTCGTTTTCTCATGTTAGCAAGAGAGCCCATTATTCCTGGAATTGATAGGCCATTTAAAGTAAGTATCTCATGCATCAGTACAGAAAAATGAATTCATGAACCAATTTTTCCTACTTTTATCTTAAATTTAATGGTAAAAATTAGAAAGCAAATTGATTTGGCATTGATGGTAATGCTATTAAACCATGTTATTGCCAGACAAGTATAGTTTTCTCTTTAGAAGAGGGGCCTGGCATGCTTTTCAAGGCACTTGCTGTTTTTGCTTTGAGGGATATCAACTTGACAAAGGTAGTCGATCTCATTATTTTTTTTATAACTTATTCTTAAAAGTCCCTTGAACATTTTTCTGTGGTCATGTGAACTCTTCTTATGCTTTCTGAGTTAGATTGAAAGCCGGCCCCAGCGGAAAAAACTTGCTCGTGTATATGATTATGGAAGTATTGGAAGTCCAAAGTAAATTTCTGCGTCTTTATTTATTATTGAGATCAATTATTATTCTATCCCCAATTTTTCTGAATTTTTTTTCTTTGGCATGGAAATCTACTAGGTTGCTAATAGCTTCTCTATTACTTCTCTCTAGGTTCTTTGACTACCTTTTCTATGTAGATTTTGAAGCATCAATGGCTTCACAAAATGCTCAGAATGCCCTTAGACACCTTGAGGTATGCATTGTGGCATGAATTTTGGAAGAACTTAAATATAAATTTAATGCCTGTAATAAATTTTTTTTCATTATCAGGAATTCGCGAAATTCCTAAGAGTGCTTGGGAGCTACCCAATGGATATCGGCCAAGCTTGAATAGTGCACGTTAAAAAAGATACCTGCATTCCTAGGTAACAACTAACAAGCATCATTTTTTGATTAGATTCTGTTTAAAAGAGAAAACCACACAAGCAATCTAAATTTATTCAGTCGGGTAGTTCATATACAGTATTGCCTGCTATTTTTCCGTCCCAATGGGTGGCCTTCGAAAGTCGAACATTCCAACATTACATTTATTATCATTGGCATTTTCCAATCTTGTTGGGGTCAAACTTTTTGGATCCTTAATTCGCACTCTTTCCTTGTTTTTGCTACATGTGCTACTGATTTAATTAATTATTTGCTTCTTATCTTTGAACTGGTCCTTTTGTTTCTTCTTTCCTTAGATTAACACTACCTACCTACCATTCTTCTTTCCTTTCACCCAATTTCATTTCTCTTAGCATCCCCACTTACCCATGATTTCTGTCAAGGATCCAATTTTAGGCAATTCGTAGCAACTCGTTGCTTTTTAAAAACCTTTGATACCACAATTTTTGTGTGATGATGGCACAATGTAGACGTTGTACACACCTTGTTCATCTGTCCATGGTCTCACAAACGTGTACACTTGCTAAGCAACTCGTCCGTCTACATGAGTCCGAAGTGATTTGATCCACTTTGAGAAGCGAGTTCAAGTGAATTGATGGGACATATTTCTCATTCTTGGAACTCAATTTTGAATATAGGAAGCCAGTTTCAGTCTTGATTCTTAGAAAGTTTGATGAGGGTTGGGTGTATTAATCGGAGTGCACGTATCGGGGATCGCTCTGGGTCTATTTTGGTTTCCGACAATTATAGGATTATCATCAGCATGATCAGAGTCCACAAATCTGTTCAGAACATACTTTATGATCTTAGTTAGGCCGGGTTTGGCGCTGCGTATTTGTTGTGGAAGTTAGCAAAAATATTTAGGCTCCGTTTAGCATAGCGGTTGCAAACATGAATGCGGTGGTTATGAATCGTCATTGGTGAGCGCCCGACCTCACCTAAGAACCTTCATTCACTGTGAATGTTCAAAACTAGTTCTCTTGAAACATACATTTTATGACGTTTTTGTCCAAACCTACCGGAGCAAAAATGCCGCGCCAAACAGAGCCATAGCACAACTTGACCGTGAAACACGCACATTATTAAATGAATCATAAAAGCGCAAAAATCATCTCCAATTAATTCTTCATTCTGCAAATCTTAACGAGAAGTATGACTTCAGCACAACAAATCAACACAAATCTATAGTTTTTTCAGAGCCAAATGGCTCCAACAGCACAGTTCTTTAAATTGTTGTGCAGGTCTTCTTCAGAGCTCAGAAACTATTGTGTCAGATACTATTGTGTATATTGATCTGTTTTCAGAAATCAAGCAGGTGTGAGCATCCTCACAGCTGGCATGATCATTTTTTTTCCTTTTCTTTGCTTGATAATTTGAAATGATGAACATGTGTATGTTTTGCTGTAATTGTCAACCGGTGGAGAGTGAAGACGATTTTTTTATATAATTTTTGCAAAAATGATTATGATCATCTTTTATTGCATGCTTTGGTTCCCATGTAAAATGTCAATTAAAAACATTATGGCAGATGAATTTCTTGTTTTTTGGGGTATCTATTATAATTGCACAGTGATTTTTCGTTGGATGTATGAGTTTTAGGCTGTTTGGGACGTCTGTGTAGAGCCGAATTCAAAGGAGGGCCTGTAGGACACTGCCCCCCCCCCCCCCCCTTATTTTTTTCCCAAAATGATTAGTGATTTCGATTCCTCCTGTTGAGACAATGAATTTTGAGTGCTTATACGTGAAAAACGATGGTCATATGTGAGAAACAACTCTAATAATATGGAAGTGTTCAAACATTTTTTTGTTGGAGGAAATTAATGGCTATCCCCCCTTTGTTAAAATTTCTAAAACCCAGTGACACATTTCTATGGCGATGGCATAAGCAAAGAGTATCATACACTCGATGCACATGAGCTGAGTGTATCGAGCACAATCTAAGTCATTGAACTGGAGAAAAGCACATTGATCCGCCAATTTAAAAAGATACAATAAATGTTTGTGCTTTTTCATTTAAAAAAATTTGTGCATCTTCGTTATCAATTTCCTGGATCCGCCGCTACATTTGTGATTGTAGGAAAAACTATGTTGGGAAATCAATGTTGGGATTAGAGCTATTAAAAAAATAGTGATATGAAAAATAAGGATGTTGTTATTAGCAAACTTATTTTAGTTGTTAGCAACCCATTATTACTAGCAAATAATAAAATTTGAAAATTATTATTTGAAAATCAAATGGTTACTAGCAATTTACGAATTAACAAACGTAATGCTTAGGGTTTCGATCAGGACCGGAATCAACGAAGAGGGTTCAATGAAATGAGAAAACTCGTGGGAGCGAACACAAGGAAATGCATAGGGTTTCTTCAAGAAAATGAGAATCACATCTGGAATGCTAGCAGTGTTGAGTTTCTCGGCCTGGAAATGGCGAAAGCAAGGGACGAACTGAAAACACTAGGCATGTTAGCACCAGAGCAGAGAAGCATCTAATCTAGAAACAGCAGAGCAGGGTCAATACACGTGGGGGCGAGCACAACGGCGGCGACGCCTCTTCACGGCTGCAGAATAAAGACGCTTCGGCCAACCGGGGCGAAAGGAAAAGTCGTGAGAAGGTTTTGCGGCATTAGGGCAGGATTCAGGATTTAAACTGGGTTTGCTAGCAGCATGATTTTTAGGTTAAAAATAAGGATAATCTGGTTTATTATGGTTTGAACTGTATTTTAGGCCAAAATAGAATTATATTTAAAAAATTAATCACAGAATATTAATTTATGAATTTTTATGATTATTTTAAGATCTCCTATGTATATATTTTATATTATAATTGTAATTTCAAACAAAATTACAGTTCTAATATATCATAAATGACATTACAACTGTAATTTACTTATCAAAAAAATCTCACACCTATACTATCAAACATTACACGTACAGAAAATTTCCGTCCCAAAGAGATGCAAAAGCGCTTGCATTTTGAGCTCCTTGTCATTGCTTCGTTGACAATCCTACTATTATAATATCTCCATTTTTAAAGTAGCTTCTCGGTCCTCCTGTCATTTTTGTAAAATTACAGTTTACACCTCTCTATAATTTGAAATTACAAAAAAAAACTGACGATTATTCATTGAAATCTTTGGTTATCTCAACCAAATCCTCAACATTAGTGCATGATGAGTCACCATTCATGCTACAATGACTGTACACTATTTTTTTGTTGCCTCTAGCAAACCATTGATGTTTTTATTCTCTTTCACAAATGAAAGAAACCCAGTTTCTTTTAGAACAGAGAAAATGTTTGAAGAAACATGAATGTTGGAACTTATTTTTGTATGGATATTTTATTTATTCTAAAAAATTACCAGCGCAAACTAAATAACCCATGCTGGCTGTAGGCTTAACACTATGCCACCAATGCCAATCCTCTTGTTGCCTCCGACCTACACAACATAACCGGAATCTGATACCGCCCGTCCTCTCGCCAGCCGGAGGATACATGAGCGGGGGTTTCGGGACGACATTTCGTCGAACAATTGCAATGCGGCGAAGGGATCATCGGGAATCGCTGGAGTACATGTCAACGAAGATCCAGCGAACACGGAACAGAGGGCGCTGGATTTGACTGTGAAGGTGTGGATGGCACAAGCTTTGAAGGCACAAGCTTTGACGGCAAGGCTTAAGACGAAGGAGTCGAGGGAGAGTGAATTGTGTGGAGGTACCAGCCTGATTGTTTGTATCTGAGGCTTAGTGGAGTAAATTGAGTGTAGCTCTTTGGATCAAGGTTGTTCGAGATGGTTTCGAGAGGGTCGGATCTGATAGTAGGGTTTAGTGGAGTAAATATGATCGTGCGTAAGACTTGAGCTCACTTTGGATATTGTAGCAAAAGATAAACATTTTTTCTACCAGCAGCCTAACATATATGTTCATGAATGTACATAAGAAGAAGAAAATGAACGGGTGGATATTCGCGATTGGAGCGTCTTGATTCCTAAAATTGGTCTTCTTTCACCAAGGAGCATTGATCTCATTTACAAGATCTGTGGTCGCGAGCACTCGCGTAGGCCGCACATAATTATGGTTTGAAGGCGATGTGGAGAAATGACACCTTCACCATTTAGTAAAGTCTGTAGTACCCATTGATTCCTTATATATTCGAAGGATACAGACGATCGTTCCACCGCATGTCATGTTAAATCTGCGGAAAAAACAGATTTGATGCGGGAGATACCGCAAGAGAGGGATTGCAATTGCATTCTGACTACTGTTGCTATCCCATGCCAAAAAAACCTTGGTAGCATTTGACAAAAGCAAAAAAACAAGAAAATGGCATCAACCATGAGTTATCCTTCACAATCACGAGGAAGTTTTCGACCCGGGATCCAGAGCGAATGGAACGGCCAGGATCCGACGTCACACAAAACAGTTGCGTGTGGCGGCGGGCCGGCCACGTGGCTGGTTCCTGGGCAGGTTCCAGTCGGTCTGAAGCACGGACAGGAAAAAAAGAGCAGCAATTACAATCCCCTAATTTTGCTACATATCTACTTGGTATTGAATACATACCAAGTACAGTTAGTATGATTCAAAAATTACTGCCCCTTCAAAGTAAGAATGGGAATCTCCCAGTCCGAATAATATTTCTCGCGTCTTTTTTCTATAATAATGATATTGGGCGCAATGCAGTGATAACAACATGGAGAAATAGAAATACCATGGATTTTGAGGCACTGGGAACAATCCCGGCGGCGCGACGGGGCAGCTATCAGCGAAAATCCCACTTTTCGCTTCAATTGTCGTTGTCGAAAGTCGTCTTTTTAGCTGCAATAAATTGAAACAAATTTCAAACAAACGAAGCAGGACACAATAAAGGGTACAAAATCATAGTTTCTGAAGAAATTTCGTGCAGATAAATCAGACATAATTTGGCAAAAGCATGCAGAATTATATCATTATTCTAAGTTTGAAGCATGCTATACTGTTAAGGACGTATATCATTAACTATTAAGGACGTATGTCAGAGTTCAATCAAGAATTAAAAAAAACACCCCAGTGGAAGCACCACCAAGATGGATAAAATTCAAGGAAATTCTCATAGAACACTTGATAATGGCTAAGTTTGGGACTGTGGTGGCAATGAGAAAAGTTATATTCTCACTGCCGTTGCTATTTTAAAGGCGATTGGTTTCCCGGAGGTGGGAAAAGTATTGAAATCAATCCCAACACTGCTTTTTCACCACTAAATCCTCCTGTTTCTACGACTTTTCTGACAGCTCTAATCCCAATATAGGTTTCCCAACACTACATTTCATGCAGCCACAAAAGTCCAAAACAGGGAAAATTTTTGGGGACGGGTCTCGTTCCCAGAAGTAGGAACGGGTGTAAATAAATCTGATCGCGGGCCCCACCATCCAACTGTATTGCAAGTTCTATATTGTTCAAATCCAACTGTATTTCAAGTTCTATCTGTCTGAAATCCAACTACTGTATTTCAAGTTCTGTGTTGTTCAAATCCAACTGTATTTCAATATATATCTATCTGAAATATAGTTGTATTTCAAGTTCTTTGTATTTCTTATCCAACTGTATTTAATTTAGTCTGTACAACTAGATTTCTTTCGGTTTATTTAAACCCGTTCCTACATTTGGGAACGAGACCCGTTCCAAAAAAATTTCCCCAAAACAGAGCCAATATTGTAAGGCTTACCTTAGTATGGATTTGGCTGAGCTGAAGTCCACTAATACCTCATATATTATGAGTTGACTAATTACAATTATTACCCTGATACTGAAGGTGTCCCATATGATATTCAATCACTAATCTGAAATGTTCAAGAAATATCATGTGTGTATTCACAAGAAAGTCCAGTAATACCCAAGTCATCAGAAATGTTGGATGAGGTTACAGACCAGCTAGGAAGTATCCAAGTTTCGAAGTCGTTAAAAAATACTGTAAAAATTGGAAGAGTTCAGTTTACTAAGATTAGCTTTTTAACTTGGATGAATTTTTTCAAGTAGGATTCATAGAATCAAAGGAATTTTCTTCAACCTTTCCTTCGATCTTTTAGGATCAGTTTGGTTGGACGGAATTAGAATTGAAATGGGATGCATGAATTATGTTGAATTCCAATTCAGGCCAGAATTGAAATTTGTAGATGTTCAGCTAGATAACAGAAATGAGCAAGAAGAAGAAAATCGTCAATTTTGTTGTTCCGTCATAAGAATTACTAGTTTTGCTAAGCAATAAAATATCAATCATAATATAAGATCGTCTCTATTAGTTAAAATTTTAACTTTAAATTCATCACAGGACATACTACATTACATGTTTTTCTACCTTCTTTCACTTTTTCTCTCTAAAGCTCTCACGATTTTCAAACTAAAAATGTCTTTCTCTAGAAAATTCACTAGGATTCTAGCTCAAGGCCGATAAACACTGTCCCGACAGCTTCAAAACCACACTCTGAACAGCACGGCTTTCCCGCAACCTAAAATCCCGATCTTCACTTCCCCTCACACTCCAAGAGGATCCGGGAGGTTGATCTCTTTGATCCCGATCTTCTTCCTCTTCTTGACATCTTCTCACAAACGGATCTCTAAGATCGATCGCTTCATCGCAGACGTATCCCAATCTTCTCCCCGTCGGGAACACTACAAGAGATCATGCTCATCGATATCTTCCCCGCAACCAGAATCTATTGGATTGATCTTCTCCGTGCAACCAACACAACTCTCGACCCCCCTCATTGACATCTTTCTTGGAGACGGACTCAAAATCTTCTTCCCTGTCGACAACACAGCTCCTGATTCCCCTCGGTATGAATCAGTTAGATTTCCCTGTCGCCAACACAGCTCCCGATCCCCTTCGGTATGAATCAGTTAGATCGATCTCTTTAACAAAAAAGAGTAATTTTCTTCATAGTTTTTTTAGTTCTGTACTTAATTTTTGGATAAGTGGAGAAAATGTACTTGGAGAGTCAAAAAGTCATGTGCCCCCAAATAAAGAATCTTGGTGATGGAAAGAAGAAGTGCAAGACAAAGTGTGAGCAAAGAGGACCAACTATAAATCTCTATGTTTGCAGGAATGATGAAAATTTTGCAAAGCATAAAGTCGCCAAAAAAAGTTAAACATGCATCAAGTAAAGCAAGAAGCTAAGCTTATGAAAAATTCTATAAGTGGCTGGATACCAAAGATAAAAGCGTGATATATATAAAACTGCTCAAACTAGAGAGAGTAAGATAAGCGATTTAAGCCAAGTTAAATGCATAAAATATGAAACAAATTTGATTTTGACGGATGATGTGGCTATTAAAGAGTGATGAAAAAGATATTTTTATCAACTTTACAATGAAGGGAAAGATAAATAACTGAGCTTGGAAGAGTTAAGTAAATCGGAGGAGTATAGGAACACGACGTTTTATCATAAAATTCAAGCATATGAAGTAAATGTGGTGGAGACCAACCTAGGTAAGGTCGACGAAAAAATGTCTGACGCCGCACCCGACGGGACCTCTACCGGCCCTGATTGTTGCATTTTATTTTTATTTTTATTTTTGTGTATCATTTTTGCTTTTGTGATCATTTTGCAATTTGTGTAATTTTTGCAAAATTTTCGTGTGTAAAAACAAACAAACATATACATATATATATATATATATATATATATATATATATATATATATATATATATATATATATATATATATATATATATATATATATATATATATATATATATATGATTAGCTGTTAAAGTTCTCCCTGCCGGTCCAGTGGCCCAGTTAAAACTACTGTTCAGTTCCCGGTTCAACAACAATTCAACATCAAATTAAAGGAGGGCCGGTCCAGTTTGTCTCATTTCTCCCGATCCTGAGCGGCAGAGGAGGCGCTGTTCATCTCCCGTGAAATTAGGGTTCGGCTCCGCCCGCACCCCGCCTTTAACGCTGCACCAAGAGACGAAGCCCGCAGATTTTGCGCACGCCTCTCCTCCACGACGAGCCACGACGACCACGACTCCTACCCTTGTTCTCGGCTGCACGTGGAACGAGCCCCGCGCGCCGATTTCTCCTGCAACCATCGACAGTTTTGCAACCGTCCACTTCGGTCGTTCCTCCATGAAGTCGATGTTCTACCTGCTTATTGAGATCGAAACCTTATAAAGGAGAGTCTGTATTTTGTTTGAGGGGGATTGATGAATATTGAGATGTATTGCTTGATGTTGTGAGTCGGTTATATGTGTTACCTGTGTGGGCTTGGTGGGGACGATGAACAGTGGATCATCCCTGCTGCTGTTAGAGTTAGGTTAAGTTTAGGAAAGTAGAACAGTGAAGTTTGATTTACTTCCGTAAGGATTATAAGTTAGGTGTCAGATTATTTATTTGCTTTCGTTTAGTGAAGAAAAAAAAACGCTGCCTTGCCTATTTTTCAATCCTGTGTGATGAGGAATTGTGACATTGCTGCTTTAGTTGCTGTTGTCCATTTAAGGTGATGATGAACAGTAACATTAGAATCTATTGACTGCCCAACTGCTTAGGAGATAGGAAATTGGTGTTTGCCCTTTTGAAACCGTGTACAGAGAGAGGAATTAATCTCTCTTGTGGGTTATGAGATTTCGTGGAACCTCTTTGTTAGAGTAATTAGGGATTTCGTGGAGCCACACTTGAGTGTGAGAGCGAGTGAATTTTAGGTTTGTTAGGTTTGTGGCTTTCTTACATTGTTGAGTGATTTCGTGGAACCACCTTGTGTGAGAGAGTGACTTAATTCCTTGGTGCCCGTGCGCGATAGCGGCCGACCTCGGAGCGGAGATCGAAGGTGACAAGGTGTTTCTCGCGTGATCGCCATCGACTTCGACATACGGAAGACGCCTCTTCCGTGGGTAATTGTTTCTTTCTTTTTCCTTTGTGTGCGCCTCAATATTTTCTCGTAGGATAATAGACTCTTTGTTGGGTTTTCGCCCGAGTTTTGTCAGCGAACGCTACGTCGAAAACTCCAAACGGTAATGTATTAGGAGTTCACGATTTCCATTGTGCTACGACAAAGGGAACGGAACAAAAGTTGTCAGCTTCCTTCCCGGATTTAAAATTGAACCATTTTATTAAGAAATTTCATTTTCTAACAACGTAGTGAATTTCATGTTTTACAAAATTATGTTGCTTAATTTCATAAACTCTGTGCAACGCCCGCTCAAATCTTTTTTTTAAAAAGACAGTTTGTGGCACTCGTTTAGGGTTTCCTAGAAATAGCCGATAGACGCGTAAACCCTACGCGTCGTCCTGCATCAAAATGATGTTCTAAAGATGATGAAAAATGGAAAGGCGGTTGGGTCAGACGATATATCCATCGAAGTATGGAAATACCTAGGTAAAAAGGAAATTTTATGACTTGCATGTTTCTTCAGTAAGATACTGAAAACAAAGAGGGTGTCGGACCAATGAAAAGAAAGTATTTTGATACTTTTATATAAGAACAAAAGTGATATAAAAATATGTCATTACTAAGAAATTAAATTAATGAGTCATGTCATGAAACTATGCGAACGAATAATAGAGAGAAGAGTTAGACAAAAGACTAATATCTCGGAAAATCAATTTGGATTCATGCTAGGGCGGTCGACCATGGAAGCTATACATCTCTTGACGAGACTCATTGACAACTATCAGGAAAGAAAACAAGATTTGCATATGTTGTTTATCAGTCTTGAGAAGGCTTATGATAGGGTTTCATGATACGTCGCGGCTGCCACACACTTTATGAGTCTATGTAGCCCCATGGGCATTAGCATACATTTCTTATTTCATTATTTTAATGTTTCATCATGTAGTAGAGGGCTCCATCTATATAAGAAGCCTTAGGAGTGGAGTCTATCTTTATCTTGAGTCTTGAGTGTTTTGGCTCTCTTGGAGAGTGGAGTACCGAGGAGGACCCAGCCTCGGATGTTTGGCGAGATTCGTCTCAATTGTATCTTTTGTTTAATGCAATGTTTCCTCGTTCCTTGATCTAATTCAAGTAGCTTTTAACAATTTGGTTCAACCTGCCGGAGTCAATCGCCCTGGCCCACAACGCCGACGAGAACACCTTCGCCACGGCAAGCTCCGACTCTCAACGTATGGATCACATCGAAGCCCAGCTGTCGGACATCGCGCTCCTCCTTCGAGGACTTACCGTAGCAGTCAATCGGCCTCCGGCCCCTCCACCGCCACTGATTCCAACCATTCCCGACCACATGGGGTTGTTACACCCCACAGCCGACGGCATCCCGGCCCACCTCCGCCGGATTGAAATTCCGGTGTTTGATGGCACTGACCCTCTCGGGTGGATCGCCCGCGCCGAGTAGTTCTTCGACTTGCAGGCCAGCCCCGCCGACCAGAAGGTCCCCCTCGCCACTATCTATATGGAAGGCTCGACGCTCCATTGGGTACGTTGGATGCGTCAACAGGTAACTGACATGTCCTGGCCCGCATTGAAGGAGGAGCTCCTCCGCCACTACGACAACCGCTAGGCGGGTAATGCCTTTGAGCGTCGCAGATCCGTTCGTCAGTCTGACTCCTTGACCACCTACAACGACGAATTCATCGCGGTTGCTACGCATGTTTCCTGCTTGTCCCCCGACCACTACTTGGGTTATTTCCTGGCGGGCTTGCACCCCCACCTCTGTGCGCACCTGCGGGTGCACAATCCGACCACTCTCGCCCGCATAATGGAGCAAGCGAGGTATCTCGACGCGGAACTCTACCCAGATCGACCATTCTCCCCAACCCGGCCGGCCCAAGCATCGCGGCCCTTATCGCCACCTATTCCGCACGCGGACCCTCTGCCCCTACCGGGGCCCCAGCTATTGCTTCCACCTTCGTAGCCAACAGCTCACCGCCCACCGGCCCTCGACGACCCCATCATTTGTCGTACCAACAGCAAGCCGAGCTCCGTCGCAAGGGCCTCTGTTTTCACTGCGAGCAACCCTACTCGCCCACCCACGTCTGCCCTTTCAAGAATTTATGTGTGATGCTAGGATCTGAAGATACTGACCCGAACTCCGGGGATTTAGATCCACTGACGCTTTCAGACAACCCCTATGACCCTCGAACTTGAGGACAAAGTCGTTTTTCAGAAGGGGCGTGTTGTTACGTTGTGGCCGCCACACATTTTATGAGTCTATGTAGCCCCATGGGCATTAGCGTACATTTCTTATTGCACTAGTTTAATGTTTCGTCTTGTAGTAGGGGGCTCCATCTATATAAGGAGCCTTAGGGGTGGAGTCTATCTTTATCTTGAGCCTGTCTATCTTTATCTTGAGTCTCGAATGTTTTGGCTCTCTTGGAGAGTGGAGTATCAAGGAGTACCCAGCCTCCGGATGCTTGGCGAGATTCGTCTCGATTGTATCTTTTGTTTAATGCAATGTTTCCTCGTTCCTTGATCTAATTCAAACAGCTTTTAACATTCCAAGAGAAGTCTTATGAAGAGTCCTAGAAAAGAAAAGTGTAAATGTATCATACATTGACATAATTAAATATATGTATACAAATTCAGTGACGAGGGTTCTATCACCGTTGGCTTACATCAAGGGTCGGTTTTAATCCCCTATCTCTTTACCCCTATCTTGAGCTCACCAGACATATTCAACAAGCAATACCTTGGTGTTTATTGTTTGCGAATGATATTGTTTTGGTTGATGAGATGCAAGAGGGTATAAACGTCACACTTAAATCTTGGCGACACACTTTAAAGAAGAAGGGCTTTAGGTTGAGCAGGGCAAAGACAGAGTATATGAAGCTTAAATTTAGCAGTACAGGAAGAACGGATGACTCCGTTATTAAGTTGGGTGATCAAGATCTTTCACGTAGTGAATGCTTTAAATATTTGGGATTGATAGTTAGAAAAGATAGAGGTGTAGATAAAAATGTGATACATAGAATTCAAGCAGGTTGGTTGAAGTGGAGAGGCGTGTAGGAGAACTTATGTGATCATTAAGTGTCATTAAAACTTAAAGACAAGTTTTACCGTACTACAATTAGATCAGCGATGCTCTACATTTCTGAGTGTTGGGCAGTGAATTGCGTACATGAGCAAAAAATGGGAGTTGCGGAGATGAGAATGCTTAGGTGGATGTGTGGACACACGGTACTAGATAAAATTAGGAATGAATGTACCAGGGATAAGACAGGAGTGCCACGAATTGTAGAGAAGATGCGAGAAGCTCGACTAAGATGATTTGGACACGTACAAAGGAGACCATTAGAGGCACCTGTTGGACGTTGTGAAAGTTTAGTCACTAGGCATGTTAAATGTGGGAGGGGTAGACCAATAAAGACTTGGAATAAAACTATAAGGAAAGACATGATATACTTAGGCATTAGTGAGATTATGACTAAAGATAGGGCAGAAGAGCGATAAAGGATCCATATAGCTGACCCTACTATAGTAGGATAAAGGCATGAGTGTTGTTGTTTCTTGTTGTTGTGCTAATTTTTGGGTATGGTTCTTGTCCAAAGTTCAAGGGGATACAAGAGAACTCTTTTTCAATTATGCACTGTATCCAAAAACAGTTCTTTTCTCATGTGCATAGCAGACAATTGTTGATACTGGTTGGACGCATTTCTTTAAAAAATTTTGAATGACATCATACTCATTATATGTATAAGATTGTTATTATATGTCCAGGTGCTTGGTATTGTATGGTGAACCGAATTAATTCCATCAAGCTCATGTATGGTAGACCCCTTGTTCTTAGCTGTTTTTTAGTGGATTTCCTTCTTTTCTGTTAATTTTTGTGAACAGATTTGATGAATGTGACTAATTCAATTTCTGTTATTGTGGAAGTAAAATGGCGTGATTATTTATTTATAAAAAGTTTTTAAAATATTTGGATACAAGAACCAAAACACTGTTTTTACCAAACAATTTAATATTATTACATTTTGAATAGCTCTGCAAATAAAGTTTCATCCAAATAGCTTTATATTGTAAATTTCATTTGTGATAGCTCCTTTTCTCACAATATTTGCTCTTCCAAACAGAGCCTTAACAAGTATCTCCTAAAAATTTCTATTGTAAAATTTTCTCAATTTCATCAAGCTCTCCTAAAAGCTCTCTCAAGAGTTATCTCATTAGGATTATCGGGCTCAATTTTTTCACTATAGAAAATCTCTCTAAAAATCTCAATAAACTTCTCTCTAAAAAAGTATTGCTTGATTATTTTAGAGCATTATTACTAGCACACCTGATTTCACTATTAGCACCTCATAATTTCAAAATTGCTCCCTTTATGTGTCACTTCGGTCTTCGCTTCACGTAACTCCAAGTAGCTGAACAAAGCCAACAGAAACCTCCACAGTTGGGCAGGGCAATTTGGTTCAAAAGGCATCCCCGCGGAGCTAGGTTCCGGGGAAAGGGCCCACCACAAGGGTAAAATGTAGGCAAACCTTATCTTGTATTTTTGCAAGAGGCTGCTTCCAAGACTCGAACACATGACCTCAAGGTCACATGGCAACACCTCAACCGGTGCGCCAAGGCTCTCCTCCCTAGCTCATTGCGGAAAATAAAATCAAGAGATCTTGCGATCTTCTGGTGGAAATTGTGATAAAGAAGGCATGAGATTCATGAGGTTTTCCTTTCGTGTCGGCAAATCTTCGATTGATTGCACCACCAGAGCTGGATTTGGTAAGCTCTTTTTGATTCTTTATTCCCATTTGTCAGGTAAGACTTTGACCTTTTGCAGAGCATATGCACTTAAAAGGAGAAACAGACCACTACATTATACATCACAGTACTCTATGAATATCAACTAATGTCAACACCATTTGTCAAAAGCATAAGTGGTCGAACTAGGGATCTGGATGTGAATCTGTTCCATGAAGTGTCTTCTTTCCAAGTTTTAAACAATAGCAAAAAATTCAATAGACAGAGACATTCATTTTCTATTGAGAAGCCAATAAATACTAATGCAATAGAATGTCCTCTAAGTTGGCGGAAGCACTGGCGGCCAGAAGTATCGCTGGAGAAGGGAGGAGGGGAGGCCGGAACGAAGATGAGAGGAGGCGCGGCGAGGCTCGAAGGAATGGCAAAAGGAGAAATTCCTTCTGTGTGTGTGTGGTGTGGGGGGGGGGGGGGGGGGGGGGATTTTAGGGCTGGGGTGCTACTATACCACTAGAAAGTAAAGTTTTATGTATTTTTATAGGGTGCTATTATAAATGCTCCAATTTCATCTTACCATAATTTTCTTAAATATTTCCCCATTCTATCACTCAAGAATTCATTTCTTAATGATTATTCTTTCGAATTTAAAACAGCTAACAAAATTCTGCAACTTCTTATTAAGGTAAAAATTAACAGACTGAATTTATAGCCCGTTTTTAGTTCCCATGGAATTGGTTGGATTTTTAATTTCAAATTTGTTTATGCAATCAAACGACGAAATTGTAATTTAACTTCTCAATTCCTCCAACCAAACGAATATTTTTAAGTATCATGCTTCAATCATTTATGCCAAGAAGTTGACAGCCATTGCCTCCTATGGAGTACGGTTTCCGCATTCATCCACAACCTTTTTTGTTTCCTTATTCATGATCTCTATTACCCCTTACTCTCTTCCTATGCCATACACGAGGACAATATCAATGCCGCTAACAATCACCTCTGCACTACTGGAAGACATTACTGTGAATTTGTTGTTCTGTCAACGTCATCTTAGTTCTCCCGCCTCGAAGGATGAGAGAGACATCAAACTCTGGCTTATTGACGCAGGGGTGGGCTAGGTGTTGTGAAATTTAAGCGATTACCCTAGGTGTGGTGTCAGAAAATGGCCTCAGAGACACTAAATGATGCAACAATAATTTAGAGTCCAAGATTAAATTAAAGGTGAATAATTATAACTGCTAGCTTAGCATAAAAACACAAAAAAAACAAGAGATAAATGAATTTTGGAGCTATGACTTTGATTTGCTTACTAGTGGAGCACAAATATCTTAAGCGCAATGTTAATAAACCCCGCAAATCAATACAAACTAATGGAAACAAACACTTGTAATATCACATCCATAAAGATTTACTCCAAGAATACAATGCAATAGGAATAATAATCCAAAAAAAATTAAGCGTGTATGTAGATACGAAGCTTTGAGGTGATGACATTTCAGGGAGGTATACAACGAAGGGAGTGGTTGAGGGTAGGGGTTATAATAGGGACTAGGAGACCGGCTGGAATGGAGGATGATAAATGGTGGCTCAAGCGAAGCGAGAGAGAAGCTACGACTAGGGATCAATTGGAGCAAGGCATGGGGAGAGGAGAGCACGGCTCGGGATCTGGAGGGGGCGGGGGTGACGGTGAAAGAGGCTGGGCCAAAAGGGCGAGAGAGGGAGGATCGACGACGTAGCTGCTGGGAATCGAGAAGGGGGTAACGGGTAGGGGATGAGTTGTGGACTGGAAGGGATGCGCCGCTGCGGTTATGTAGAGCAGGGCGAGGGTTTGCTGTTGAAGAGAGGGCGGGCAATGGTATGGCTAGTTATATTTAATCATAGTTTTGAGAAATTGAGAGGAACATTTTAATCAAAACTCAGGAACAAGTAACATACCTAATGGAATAATGCTTAGGGCCCATTGAGTACGTTGGAGTTGGCTTTGGGGTATTGGTATTGGGGATTAATAAATCAACTATGGTGTTTGACGCGTTGGAATTGAGTCGGAATTGTCTTTGAGATCAAAGCCGACGGTTTTCATATTGACCTAAAACCAAAATCCAAGAAAACTTACCCCCCCCCCCCCACCCCCGGTGTTGGCATAGATTCGCTCCAGGGCATGGCCCTCGACAGCTCCCGCGACTGAAGCTTCCCCGATCTCCCCTTCTTCCTGTAGGTATCGTTCTTCTTCCTCTTCTTCTTTCTTCTTCTCATATTTCTTCTTCCTCCCCCTTCATTTATGGATCTGTGGCCTGGAGTCGGGAGCTAGGCGTCCGACCAAACAAAATTTGGGTGTAGATATTTACAGGAGGAGAAGAACATGCGTCGACAATGGTTGTCTGATACCTTCCGCTCTTGTACATCTTAGCTTCCCCTTCTCCTCCACAAACCCTTTAAGCAGAGAAATGACGGCATCATTAAGCGCGATCTCATTGTTTTCTGGAAAGCTAAGTCTTGAAATAATTTCTCTTTCTTGTTCTGAAATTGCATGATTGAAACACAATAGTAATACATGTATAAAAGTACTGCTGTTATAACCCTAACACACTGGCAAGGTTTGCATAATAAAGTTATACATGAAAATAACAGGAAAATAGATTTTTAGCAAGAGTATTCAAGTGTTTTATGATTCCATCATCACTTGAATATAAGTGATTTGCCCCAAAATCTCTTGAACTGAAAACAAATAATTTGTTCAAGGCCATACACAGTATTAGGGTTGTATAAAGCTTGAAATCAAGCAAGAAGCATAATTTCAAGGGCCTTTATGTAAGCTTAAAAAATGTACTCACCTTACATAGAATTACAAAATTTTAAATTTGATTCATGAATTACAAAATTTTCAATTCCAGACTTTCCAGTGCATGAATTTCATTCTGCAGTCGAATAACAATTTTGATCAATTCAAATTTTGCTTACTGAATTTCATCCTACAGCCAAACAATAAAATTAGAATTTTTTTTAAAACATCAATGGTACAATTGTACAAATAACAAATGATTTTTTCTAAAATTAAAATTCGGTCAAAAGTTTGATCAATAACCAGAGTCCAGAGATAGTGAGGAGCTTTGATTAGACACACCCCCAAAATACCAACCCACATAAGTGGGGACCGGTAGTTCAAGTTGGGCACAATCTTTGTTCAAGTGGGACACAATCTTTATTTTTCCTCAAATTAGGGAGATAACATCAGATCATTTGACAACCCAGTATGATGTGTGCATCCATCAATCATGAAGGAAGTACCTTCCCAAGCCTCCCTAAACCGATCACCTAGTGGTTGGTATGATCATATTTTATGTTGTCAGCATGGCGTCACTAGTCTGAGGCTTATTACGTGTATTAATTTTTATCCTTCGCCTTATTGCATTCATCATTATAAGATGTAAGTATTCATTTATTGTTTTGTTTGTCGCAACATAATAATTCACTTGACTGTTATATGCAATGGAATGCATGTGTAATTCAATTTCATGTGCATTCTATAATAATTTATTTGGCTGTTTACATGCAGTTAAATGCTATAAATAATTCAATTTCTCTTGCATTCTTACGCGACATAAATGCATATATGTCTAGTCAAGAGGGAAAAAAACTTACCTTAACATTTTCATGTCCGGAGATGTGGTGCAGAGACATGACTTTCAAAATCCTAATGGGAATAAAATTATGAAACACTAACCCTATATGTGTTATCCCCTTTCTCCCAAGGTTCCTTTATTCCTAAATTTCATCATAAAATCTTAAACAAAGAAGGGAATATCTTTCTTGATTTATAAGTCACGAGGAGGTGGATGCATGCTCTGAGAAAATCACCCTTGATTCAAATAAAGGATGTCGGGTGAAGCGCTGAAAAACAAAGGCGTCGATAACAACAAACTGATACCTACAAGAGAGGAAAATAATTTGGATTACTATCGTTTGCAATAGAAAAAGCTCAAATTGACAAGGAGTTGCCAAAATACCTCTGAACTAAAAAGGGGTCAAAACTTGCAAAAATTGGTATGGGAGTGCCAATTAAGGGTTGTTATCGCTAAGGAGGGTCATCTTCGACTAAGATGGCTACGGGAACAACCTTCGCAGGGTAGAACATAAGCACAAGGATTAGACACGCATCAGATGTTGGAAAGTAAGAGGAGACATCGAAGACTTACAAAAAAACCATCGGGGAAATGTCGATTGGGAGATGAGATCGACAAGGTGTTGACAGTTGTAGGTATTGCAGTTCTGAGAGGAACATACGATCGTCTCAAGTCGGGGTTGTCGAGTAGAAGGCATGACATATGGTAGCAATTGACAGCGAGGGGCGTTCGATCTCAGATCAGACGTTGGATCTCTGGACCTAAGGATTTCACCAGATCTTCTGAAGGCATCGACGATCTGCGAAAACGACGAGATACTAAGATCCACGTCATCATGAAACTGCTACCTCTAACACGCGACGCACGATTCGGCAGGAGGAAAGAACTGAAGGTGCCTGTGGAGTCATCATATCTACTCAAATACTCAAGCGGTAGGTCTGGGCTTTCCTAAATTATGAAAAAAGGCACTACCCCCAAAATCTTGCCAACTCGCCACGATTTTTTTTACAAACCACTAATTCGCAACGAAACGATTCTCGTAAAAATATCTTGCTAATGGAAATATTTTATTTACTAATTAACTCATGAAATTAATGGTGATGATCGGGTAATGACGACGACAATATTAATCACGGTTGAAAACCAAAATTAACATTATGAAGTAACTAACTTTTGGATGTAACGCAATTCTGCTCGCCTTTCTAATAGATCTTGGTACCATCTATTTGGCTTGGTATCTTTGTTATTACTTTTAGTATGTTCTTCCTCATAGACAATACTGTCTTCTAGGGTTGTATAATCTTCAAAACATGGGGGTGGCAGTTCAGCCTCTACTAAAATGTTCTATTCCATACCAGCAAGATACGTTTTTTATAACATGCATAAAAAAATAACTAGAATGAATTCCCAAACAGAAAGAATTTAAAATATAAGGTGGCAAACCTTGGCTGACTGTTGTAACACTTCTGTCATAGGGACCTCCTGGTGCCCTTCTGCCTATGCCATGTGCTTTACCATCTTCGCCACGACCCCCTCCCCAATCACCTGACCTTCCTCTGCTGCCTCTACCCCCTCCATATGCGCTCTCATGGGTACCACTCTTGGGTGTTGATTCTTTAACTGTCAGAGTATACTTTCCAAGTTCAGTACCATTGAACTCAAGAGCCTTGGAAACAGTAGTATGATCATTGAACAACAAGAATGCAAATCTGCAACCCAAAAGAAACTGTAGTAGTTAACCTCCACAAAACTAAGCCAATTTCATGGGATTCTAAGGTTTTATCTGCCACTTTACAAACAAAGTATAAGAAAAACAAGGGAGACTTTGTAGCAAACAAGCATGTATTATTAAAAAAAGTGTTATTGACTGGGACCTCACCTCCATTACATAATTACATGTGTTACGGACATTCACGACGAGGCGCGTCCATGCCGAGTCTACAAGCGGCATACGGCGGTGACGGTGGATGCAGCTTGGACCGACGAGGATGAACCGGCTGTGGCGATCGCGGAGGATAATTAACATTCAGTTTTTTATTATGTGTCGTTTTATTTAATATTTCGGTTTTGTTATTTGCACAACGCTACTATAAGAGGACATGTTGGATCTTGTAATGTTTTTGTCTTGGACGTGTTAAGAAAAAGGTTGTTCCCTTGTTTCCTCTCAAACTGTAGCCTCCTCTCATTCTTGTGGTCGGCCCTCCCCTAGTCCGGATTGGCGGATTCTCTCTCGATCGGTAATATTTGGTTCGATCTGTCGTTCCACCCGCTCTCGAAGCCGCCGGTGTTCCGCCCCTGCGTATGCATTGTGTTGCCTCATCGTTCTCGCAGTCGTGGTTCCGTGACAGGGTGCGAGAGGTCCCTGTTCCGCCGTCTGTTTCTTAGTCGCGACTTCGCCCAACCGCCCAATCCGCTTCCACGACAATTCCTCCCATGCATCTACTTCGTCCCCCCCCCCCCCCCCCCCGCGCTCTTTCATGGCGCCTCCGACCACTCGCGCCCACTCTGATGCTTCCGTCGCCAATGGCCATGACGACACCGCCCAGCGTCGCATCGACGACCACGACGCTCAGTTCGCCTCCATCCAGGGCGCGTTGCAGGCCATTCTTGCGCGCCTAGACGCCCGCCCCCGCCTCGCCTGCGTTCGCCGCCACGGGAGGTTGCGCCTCATTTGCCGATGGAGACTTGTTGTTTGGCACACCCCCCCATCCCGCCACCGTCGTGACCCTCTCAGGTCGCTCGACCCTCGCCCTCGACGTTCCGCATTTCTCCGGCACCGATCCCATGGGGTGTATCGCCAAGACGGAACAATACTTTGACCTCCACCTCACACCCGAAGCAGACAAGGTCGGCACAGCCGTGGCCGGCCTTGACGGATCCGCGCTCCATTGGGCGTGGTGGCTACGCCAATCCCAGCCCCACATTTCCTGGGACGAATTGAAACAGGAAATGGTCCATCAGTACGAGTCCCGCTATTCTAGTTCTGCCATCGAGCGCTTTGTAGCACCCGCCAGTCGGCCGATTTCGATGCCTACATCGATGAATTTGTCGCCCGGGTGACGCATGTTCCCGACCTTCCGCCAGACCACTATTTGGGTTTCTTCATGCAAGGCCTCCTTCCGTCGATCCGCTCTCGCCTCCACACCCACCATCTGTGGACGGTCTTCGAAGCGCTCAATCTAGCGCGTGTCGTGGAGGCGTATCTCTTTGCTCGCCCGTCGGCCGCCGCCGGCCCGCCTCCTTCTCATCCACCACCACCGCAGGACTTCGGTCCACGGCCATCCCCCAAGGGGGGCCTCGCCCGGGCTATACCCCGGCCACCCACCGCCTTTCTAACGGAGACTACAACGAGCTCAGGAAAAAAGGGGCTATGCTTCAGGTGTCGGTAACCTTGTTCTCCCAATCACGAGTGCACCGTGAAAGAGTTTCATGCAATCATCGGGGATCTTGGGGCCGAAATCACACTGGAGGACTTTGAGGTGCTCGAGATCATTGACGAGCCGCAATCTCCGGAGGCCGACGGAGCCACCTTCAACCGCTTGGATCTCCCCTGTTTCTCGGTGGGCGGCCTCACCGGGCCTCGGACGATGAAGTTGGTCGGCCTCGTCCAGGGGCACCCAGTTCTAATTATGATTGATAGCGTCGCCAACCACAATTTCATTTCTTATCATTTGGTATGGCAACTCTCCATCCCATGCACATCATCGCCGGACTTCACTGTCTATTTGGGAGACGGACGCAGCCGCGCGACAACGGGCTCGTGCACCGCTGTGCAGGTTGCCATGGGACCTTGCTATGTGACAGCAGATTTTTATGTATTCGAGTTGAGCGGCGTTGACATCATCCTAGGCGTGGCATGGCTAGCGACATTGGGCGGGTTTGGATCAACTGGGCTGAGATGTTTATGCAGTTCCCCGGTGCTCCCACCCAACCTTCTTTATCTCCTCGAGGAGTTATCCGACGTGTTTGCGGCCCACGTGGGCTTGCCTCCAATGCGGGCCACTGACCATGCCATCCCGCTACAGCCCCACACCTCGGTCGTATCAGTCAGGCCTTACCGTTATGGGCATGTCAAGAAGGATGAGATCGAACACTTGGCGCAGGAGATGCTCATGAGCGGACTCATCCGCCCCAGTGCGAGCCCTTTCTCTAGCCCGGTCCTCCACGTGCGCAAGAAGGACGGGAGTAAGCGCTTCTGTATCGACTACATGGAGTTGAACAAGGTCATGGTCCTGGACAAATATCTCATTCCAGTCATCCAAGAGCTGTTGGACGAGCTCCACGGCGCCGCCTTCTTCACGAAGCTCAACCTCCGGGTGGGGTACTACCAAATCTGTGTTCGGCCGGAGGATGTACCAAAGACAGTGTTTCAGACGCATGATGGGCACTACGAGTCCCTGGTCATGCCCTTTGGGCTGACCAATGCACCGGCCACCTTCCAAACCACCATGAACATCTTCAGAGCGGTACTCCGACAACACGTCCTTGTTTTTTTGATAATATTTTGGTGTATAACTCACTCTGGCAGGAGCACTTATGTCATGTACGCCGCACGCTTCAGACAATCCGTCGGCATCATCTTGTCCTCCACCGCAAGAAGATTCGCTTGGTGTGACCACCATAAGCTACTTGAGCCACACGATCTCAGCCCAGGGCATGGCCATGGCCGACAACAAAATATAGGCGGTCCTACATTGGCCGACTCTCACCTCCCTTCGGGACGTCCGGGGTTTTTTGGGCCTCACCGGTTCCTATCGGCGTTTCATACGGGCGTACAACACCTTGGCTCGGCCCCTGACACGGTTACTCAAATCTTTCAACGATGGACCCTTTTTGTGGAATCCAGCCGCCATGTCTGCACTCACCGTCCTCAAGGCGGCTCTTGTGAATGGCCATGTTTTGGCCATGCCCGACTTCAATCAACCCTTCATTGTGGAGTGTGATGCCTCAAGCACCGGTGTGGGTACGGTATTCATGCAAGGCGGCCGCCCCATCGCCTACTACATTTGAGCATTCTCCACCAACGTCTAAAGTCGTTCGTCTTATGAGAACGAGCTCAAGGCACTTGTCCTGAGAGTGCAACACTAATGATCGTACCTCCTGGGCCGCCCCATTATCGTCCGCACCGATCATCATAGCTTGTGGTATCTCCTACAGCAAAAGATCGTCATGCCGACATAGCAGCTTTGGGTGGCAAAGCTCCTTGGGTAAGACTTCTCCATCGAGTTCCGCCCGGACCGCACCAACCGGGTGGCAGACGCTCTCTCCCAACAGGTACACTCCCCGAAACTTCGGGCCATCTCCTGTTAGGTCTGGGAGGATGTCGCAGTGATTCAACACGACGTGGAGATGGACCTGCACCTTGATGCCATTCGAACGGCCCTCATCGTTGATCCGTAAGGCCACCCTCCTTACTATTTGGTGGGCGGTCGGCTCTTCTACCGGGGCCGCTTAGTGCTGTCCGCGACCTCAGCTCTCATTCCACGCCTCATCGCCAAATTTCATGCTACCCAACCGGAGGCCACTCCGGGGCTTTCCGCACCTAGCGTTTGGCGGCTTCGCTTTACTGACCGCACAAGTTCAAGCAAGTTAAAGCTCACGTGGCCTCCTGCCTTCCATGCCAGAAGGCGGAGTACGAGACTATGTTTCCGAGCAGGTTACTTCAGCCCCTGCCGATTCTGAATCGTATTTGGGAGGACATTGCTATGTATTTTTCATCACACGCCTTCCCCGGTCCAACGGGTTCAACTGCATCCTCGTCGTGGTGGACCGGCTATCCAAGTACGTGCACTTCATTCCTCTCTGACACCCGTACACGGCCACGGGAGTAGCCGGCAGTTTCATATTCGGTGTCGTGCGCCTCCATGGCTTTTCGCGATCGATTGTGAGTGATTGTGATCCCTTCTTTCTGAACAGCTTCTAAACGTCCATGTTCCGCCTTCAAGGCACACACCTCCGCATGAGCTCCGCCTTTCATCCGCAGACGGATCGCCAATCAGAAGTTCTCAACCATAGCTTGGAGACTTACCTACGTTGTTTCATTGGTGAGAGACCGGGCACGTGGGCCGATGGTTGTGTTGGGCTGAGTACTCGTACAACACCACCTACCACCATGCAACGGGAACGACTTCATTTGAGTCCGTCTATGATCGACCACCACCGGATGTCAGCGGGAACGACTTCGTTTGAGAAAGTGTAATTTGTTAGATATTACACATCGAGCCTAACACCAAAAAAAGTAATCAAGTCCAAAGTAGCTTAAATCTATCAATAAGGCAGCAGGGAGAAAGCATAAAGATAATCAATAAAAGCCAAAACCCTAGGTCTAAACAACTACGAAGATGTTGAGTAATTGGGATTAAGATGAGCATGCACTTGTTAGAGATAAGGTAGGGCGAGCATACAAACCCAGAGATAATTGTGACTGGGCTCTCGGACGAGGGCGAAACTGTAATCGACGTCGAGATAGAGCACCCAGTAATCATCGAGGACGGGGATGATGGGCAAGAAGGGGGCAAATAGAATTTGACCTTGAACTTGGCCTCATCGTTATTGAGGTCGTCCTTGTAAGTGGTGCACTCGATAAAGTTCAGCTTCCTGGCGTTCCAGGTTTCGTTGAGGATATGCACGGCGTCGTAGATGTTAAGGGTGTAGGTGGCGCGGGTGTTCTAGCCGTTGCTGGGCTGGAAGAAGGACGGTATGGACGCGATCTAATACTACCTTCCCACATACCTCTCCAGGTCTAAGCCATGGACAACGCTCATCTCTCTGCTCCCCCCATTCCCCATTCTTACCACAATATTTTTTTGATTCTTCTTCTTCTTTCTCTCTTCTCTATCAGTCACCTTATCCTCTGAGAAAGAAACCCCAATGAGGGCTTATTTGCTTGAGAGATGCTAGAAGAGGATAATGACGCTGGAGAGACGTTCCACGCCGTCATGTTCTTTTCCTTCTCTTGACCCCCGTTTTTACGTCGTCACAGGGTTTAGGGAGGTTCTGGACCTTTAAACGGCAACGGAGCTCTAGCTCCACAGGCTCGAGCTTAAGTTTTTTTCAGCAGGCTCATTGAGTTTTTGAGCCGGCTCAATTTAATTTGCAACCTTATTCAGAACTGAACTCTAGAGTTCTGATGGGGAGGGGGGACGAAAGCAATGCATTTTTACTTAGAAAAGTTTGCTTGGGCCCGAAAAGCCTGCTTAGGCCCGATCAGGAAAAGATTGGTTAGGCTTGCGGCTAGGGAGACTTAGGGGCCTAAGTAGTCCCCCATTTTGGCTAGAAGCATGGCCTGGTGTATAGCCCGGACCAGGCTCAGGTTAGGCATAGGAATCAGACCTGGCCCAGTCTGGAAAAAGGCGAGTTAGGCTTAGGCCGAGATGGCCTCTTTCTCCAACCGCAAGCGTCGGGATCGCTCCTTTCAAGTCGGCGAGAAGGTCTTCATCAAGGTCCAACCTTACCGCCAACTCACGGACGCCAAACGCCCTTGCCTCAAGCTCGTGTCTTGTTTCTTCGGGCCATTCGCCGTCATGGCCCGGAGGCATCATCTCCTACAAGCTCCAACTTCCAGAGGGGAGCCGTATCCACCCAATCTTCCATGTCTCTGAACTTCGCCGCGTCGTGGGCAACCATCCAACTCTGGACCACATTTCGATCGATCTTGACTACTCTGACATCGCACCCGTATATCCGCACAACATTCTAGACCGCCGCCACCATCTTCCTGGAGATGCGGCCCCTGAGGAGATAATTGTGACGTGACACCACCGTTTCCCGTCCGAGGCCACTTGGCTACTACGAGATGATTTCCGCTGTCAAATTTCCGACTTCTGCTTTGAGGACAAGGCGAATTTTCCAGATGACGACATTGTTACAGACATTCACGACGAGGTGCATCCATGGCAGGTCTACAAGCGGCAGGGACTGCATGCGGCGGTGATGGCAGACGCGGCTCGGACTGACGAGGATGAGCCGGTTGTGGCGAGCACGGAGGATAATTAACATTCGGATTTTTATTATGTGTTGTTTTATTTAATATTTTGATTTTGTTATTTGCATCTCGCTACTAAAAGAGGGTATGTTGGAGTTGGAACTTGTAATGTTTTTGTCTTGGATATGTTAAGAAAAAGGTTGTTTTCTTGTTTCCTCTCAAACTCTAGCCTCCTTCTCTCATTCTTGCCACCGGCCCTCCCCATAGTCTGGATTCTCTCTTGATCGGTAATAACAAGGATCTCTCATCTATCTTTCAAAGTCACCAAAACCTTCCTTCTAACTCAGAGAAACATACATTATTAAAAAAAATGGTTATTTACTTGGACCTCCTCTCCAACTTCGCATAATTATAGAGATCTCTACTCTAACATTTAAAAATTACAAAACTACACATCTAAGTAAGGCAAACACGCATTATTAAAAAAAGGACATTTGCTGGGACATCCCTCCAACTTTGCACAAAAGTATAACAAAATCAAGGGAGACAATGTGGGAGAAAAACATGCATTATTTAAAAAACAACACTAAATATGCCATTGCAAAACTTCTAACCCTTTAGAATGACCAGTCTTATTGTCCTGTGGAATAGATACGCGGATAATCTCTCCACATGGTCCAAAGTGTTCCTTGAGCAAGCTTCGGATCTGCCATTGGTGCCCATGTAAGAAGATTACTTTGAAATTAACCTTCCCACTCAATGGAATGGGTATATACCTGATCTTCTTCAAGTTTTTTGCCGAAGCCTTTAACGAATACCCAATGACCTGAATCTTTTGCACCTTTTCTGTAAGAACCATTTTCCTTTTTATAATTTGAAGTAAAATTAATCATATTTTATAATTGGTCCATCATATTTATACAAAGTTGAAAAGAATTCTATGCCAGCACTTTATTGGTCAATGGTCATACACATAGGAACTCAAGCATCTTCTCCACACATGCAAATTCGATATAACTCAAACAGTAATTGATTCCTGCACATGGGATGCCAATGCAGGCAGGAATTGTTGAAAATAATGTACTAGGGCAGCACGGTGCACAAAGCATCACCGTGCAGCGAGGGTCAGAAGAAGCCACCACAAGGGTGAAATATAGGCAAACCATACCCTGCATTTTACAAGAGGCTGCTTCCAGAATTCGAATCTGTGACCTCAAGGTCAAACGGTAACAACTTAACCAATGCGCCAAGGCTCCTTTCTGTTGGAAATAATGTACTATATCAAAATAAATAGGAAAATGAACCTTTCAGAAGGATCAGTAGAGCCCCTTTCAAGAGCCAAATCAACTATCAGACGTCGACCAAGGAACATTTGATCGTTCATTTCAAGTGCCTACATTAATGAGAAACAAATCATAACCACACAGTATCATACAAACTTGCTATTCTATTGGCATAGAAATACATAAACAAAACAACACTCAAGCCTTTATCCCACTATAGTGGGGTCGGCTATATGGATCCTTTGTCTCCATTGTGCCCTATTTTGTGTCATAATCTCACTAATGCCTAAGTACATCATGTCCTTCCTTATAGTTACATTCCAAGTCTTTACTGGTCTACCCCTCCCTCGTTTAACATGTCTAGTGACTAGACCCTCACAACGCCTAACAGGTTCCTCTAATGGTCTCCTTTGTAGGTGTCCAAACCATCTTAGATGAGCTTCTTGCATCTTCTCTGCAATTGGTGCTACTCCAGTCTTATCCATGATACATTCATTCCTAATTCTATCCAGTCTCGTGTGCCCACACGTCCACCTAAGCATTTTCATCTCCGCAACTCCCAATTTTTGCTCATGTACACAATTCACTGCCCAACACTCAAAACCATAGAGAATCGCTAGTCTAATCGCAGTACGGTAAAACTTGTCCTTAAGTTTTAATAGTACTTTACGATCACACAAGATCTTGATGCGCTGCTCCACTTCAACCAACCTGCTTGAATTTTATGTCACATCTTTATCAATACCTCCGTCTTTTTGAACTATCGATCCAAGATATTTAAAACATTTACTACGGGAAATATCTTGATCACCCAACTTAATATCAATCCAAGATATTTAAGCTTCATATACTCCGTCTTTGCCCTGCTCAACCTAAAACCCTTCTTTTCTAAAGTGTCTCGCTAAAATTCAAGTTTTGCGTTTACACTCTCGCGCATCTTATCGACCAAAACAATATCGTCCGCAAACAATAAATACCAAGGTATTGCTTGTTGGATATGTCCGGTGAGCTATCTAAGATAAGGGCTTAAAGCTGAACCTTAATGTAAGCCAGCATTGATAGGAAATTCCTGTGTTAATCCTCCAGATGCCCTCACCCTTGTCCTCCATATGTCCGGTGATCTATCTTTGATTATGTCAATGTCATGTCAGATACATTTACACTTTTATTTTCTAAGACTCTCCATAAGATCTCTCTTGGAACTCCATCATAAGGCTTCTCAAGGTCGATAAACAACATCTGCAAATCTTGTTTTCTTTCTCGGTAGTTGTCAATGAGTCTCCTCAAGAGATGTATAGCTTTCATGGTCGACCGTCGTGGCATGAATCCAAATTGATTCTCTGAGATGTTAGTCTCCCGTCTTATTCTTCTTTTTATTACTCGTTCTCATAATTTCATTGTATGACTCATCAATTTAATTTCTCTGTGATTAACACAATTTTGTATATCTTCATTGTTCTTATACAAAGGTATCAAGATACTTTCTCTCCATTGGTCTGACATGTTTTTTGACTTCAGTATCTTATTAAAAAAACATGTAAACCATAAAATTTCTTCATTCCCTAGACATTTTCAATACTTCGATAGATATATCGTCTGGACTAACCGCCTTTCCATTTTTCATCTTCTTTAGAACATCATTCACCTCTAATATTTGAATTATATGATAACACGCTATGTTCCTAAACTTCTCTGATTTACTTAAATTTTTTAAGTTCAATTCATTGTCTTTTGTTTCATTATAGAATTGATAAAAGTATCTAATTCATCGTTCTTTAATATCCACAATATCCGTTAAAATTGTATTTGTTTCATCCTTTATGTATTTTACTTAGCTTAAATTTTTTATCTTCCTTTCTCTAGCTCGAGCAATTTTATATATGTCACGCTCTCCATCTTTGATATCTAGTCGTTTATAAAATTTTTCATAAACTTGATTTTTTGATTTACTTATTACATGCTTAGCTTCTTTTTTGACGACTTTATACCTGTTTAAGTTTTCATCATTCCTCCAAGCATAGAGTAATTTATAGCTGACCCTCTTTGCCCGCACTTTATCTTGCACTTCATCTTTCCACCACCAAGATTCTTTATTTGGGGGCGCACGATCTTTTGATACTCCAAGTACGTTTTTTCGACTTGTCCTTAAATGTGAATACATAACTTTTCATGAGACACTAGGATCAACATAAGAGTCATCAACTAGTTGTTTCATAACTGTTGTCTTGAAAGCAACCTGTTTTTCCATTTTCAAGTTCTACCACCGAATTTTTGACAACATTTTTGTTTTTGTCTTAAATTTATTATATTTAATTTGTACGTCTAACACTACTGACCTATGTTGTGTTGTCAAACTTTCTCCTACTATGACTTTGCAATTCTTACAAATCATTTTATCTATTTATGAGTCATAAAATAATCAATTTGTGACTTATTTGGTCTGCTTTTAAACGTAATTAAATGTTCTTATCTTTTTATGAAAAACGTATTTATCACAATTAACTCATGTGCTACGACAAAGTCTGAAATGGTTCGTTCTTTTTCATTTTTTTCTCCATATTCAAATCCTCCATGAACGGCTACATTTTCTTTTCATATATGTCCACTTAAGCCTACTCCTATGAAAATCTTCTTTTTGTGCAATTTTTCTTACTAAATCATCTAAGTTTTCTCAAAATTATACTTTAATAGCTTCGTTTAATCCTACTTAAGCATTGATCACATTAATAATTTCTTTTCTTATGATCAATTTAAGAGCAATGATCCTATCACTTTTTCTACTTACCTCAACAACTTCATCCCTCCAAGTAGTATCTATAATAATACATACTTCATTGTTTGTTTTATTATTTCCTGTGTACCATAATTTAAAATCTGAATTATCTAAAAATTTAGCTTTCTCACCAACCTATCTAGTTTCTTGCAGACAAAATATTTATTCTTCTCCTAATCATCGTATCCACTACTTACATCGCTTCCCTCATTAGCGTACCTATATTCCAACTTCCAAACCTAAGTCGTACACAAAAATTTATCAAGAACTACAAAATAGGCGCACACAAATATAGCATTAAATCGGGCATGGGTATAAGAATAGAACAATAAAATAAGATAGGTGGCTTGCTACCCTTTGAGTATCTGCTACAGTAGCAAACTTCACATGCCCAAAACCACGAAAGCTACCATCTTCTTTTGCAGCAAGTTGTACCTCAATCACATCTCCAGCTTTTTTGAAGAACTCAACCCTACATCCATAATAATTTGTATTAATCATGCAAACATAAAGTGAATGGTCAAAAAGGTAAAAACAAAGAGATTGGGTGAAGTGTGAAAATTAGTGGATATGGTATATATATGTCATTCTCTAGAACCTCATCCAACTATGCATAATTAGAGGAAGGTTGTTTTGTATATGTATGCTAATTTTAAGGAAAAAGTGGATAAAAGGCACCTTGCAAATCGCGCGGGGGGGTATTTTTTTTATGAAATACAAACTCATACGGGAGTTTTTTTTATTTCAAAAAATAGAGGGGTGGAACCTGTGAATATGTTAACTCCAAGGCAAGGTTTCTGTTGAGAGAGCACAAAAACTTGTATGTATTGCTTGTGTGTCTAAATACAAAGAGTGAAGAGAGAAAACAATCTTATAGGAGGAAGAAAGAAAGAAAACAATCTTATACATGATGTGGGACTAAAGAAGAGAGAAGAGGGAAAACAAAAATTGAGCCCAATAATGGGCTCTTTACATGGGCTTTTCGAACACTCCCCCGCAAGCTGGAGCGTACAAATCGTATGCGCCAAGCTTGGACAAGCACTGATAGAAGAGGGTACTGGAAAGAGCATTTGTGAGGACATCCACAACTTGTTCAGTCCCCGTAACATGCTTCAGGTCGAGCTTCTTCATTTGAACCTTTTTCCGGATGAAGTGATAATCGACTTCAATATGCTTTGTTCTCTCGTGGAAAACCGGGTTCTTGGATATATGTATAGCAGCTTGGCTGTCACAGAGGAGGAGAGCTGGGGAAGGGAGTTTTACACCCAGATCGGTAAGAAGACTTTCAAGCCACGTTAGTTCAGAAACCACTGATGTCATTGCCCGGTATTCTGCCTCAGCTGATGATCGAGCAACGACCGCTTGTTTCTTGCTTCGCCAGGTAATCAAATGTCCTCCAAAATATGTACAAAAATCACTGGTTGACCGTCGATCATCAAGGGAGCCAGCATAATCAGCATCAGAATATGTCACCAATGTTGGAGCTGAAGAATAGGTTTTGTAAACTAATCATTGTTCAGGAGCTGTTTTAAGGTATCTAAGAATGCGTTCAACAGCCTGAAGATGAGATCTTCGAGGGTAGTGCATATATCGACTGACAATACCAACATCGAAGGAAATATCTGGTTTGTTTACCGTGAGATAGATCAATTTTCCAACGAGGAGACGATAATATTCAGGATTCTGGAGTAGGAGATCTGAGTCAGATGCTTGGGCGCACAACTCGTGGTTTACATCCATTGGGATGTCACTCGGCTTACAGCCTGAATAGCCCGCATCATGAAGGAGGTCGAGGCAGTACTTTCGTTGAGAGAGGACAAGCCCATCTGGCCCTCTGGCAACCTCAAGACAAAAGAAGTACCGTAGGGGCCCCAGATCTTTTGTCTGAAAGACGGAACTCGGATGTAGTTTGACAGCTTGTATCCCTTGTGAGTCATCTCCTGTAATGATGATATTGTCAACGTACACTAACAGAAGAACCGTTCATGTTGTTCGGTGACGAGTAAACTGCGAGAAGTCGGTCGAGCTCCGAGTAAAACCAATATCTCGAAGGGCTTTACTGAACTTGTCAAACCATGTCCGTGAGGATTGTTTGAAACCATACAGAGCCTTCAAAAGACGACAGACCTGAGACTCCCCCGTAGTCTCAAACCCGGGTGGTTGCTGCATATACACCATTTCCTGGAGATCACCATGTAGAAAGGCATTCTTGATATCCAGTTGGAATAAGGGCCACTGGCGATGGACAGCTACGGAGATGAGAACACAAATGGTATTGAGCTTGGCCACCATAGAGAAGGTTTCCTCATAGTCGAGCCCCTATTGTTGGGTGAAGCCACGAGCCACTAGACGAGCCTTCAGACGATCAATCGTCTCATCAGCAGCATGTTTGATGACAAAGACCCACTTACACCCAACCGGTTTCTGACCCGGAGGAAGGGGTACTAGAGTCCATTCTGGTTAGCCCAGAGAGCAGTCATTTCCTCCTCCATGGCGGCACGCCAGCCCGGATGTTGGAGCGCCTCCTGCACAGAGTTAGGAACAGAGACCGAGGAAAGAGAAGTACCAAATGTGTGAAGGTGGGGAGAGAGGCGATGGAGGGAGACACAGTTTACCAGTGGATGAGCTGTGGAGGGCGGTACCTGGTCAGCAGGGCGCGGAGTAGTCGTGGTTGAGGCCGACTGCAGAGGGGCAACGAAACAGGGAGGGCGACAAGTGTAGACACGGATAACGGGTGGTTTGGAGGGAGCAGGAGCCGGTGCAGGTGGAACCGGTGAAGGTGGTGCAGTAGCGGGGATAACAGGGCGTGGGATGGATGGCGGGAGAGGAGCCGGTGGTAGATGAGCGGGAAAAGGATCAGGGAAAAACGGTTGATCCTCCCGAAAGGTAACATCAGCAGAGACCGAGATCTTTCGGGTAGCTGGAGAATAACATACGTAGCCCTTCTGGGTGCGCGAATATCCGACAAAGATGTGTTTAGCCGCCCGGGGATCCAACTTGTCCGAGGACGGCCCCAGGCGGTGGATGTAGCAGGTGCTACCAAAGATACGAGGCGGGAGAGGAAAGGTCGGAGTAGAGGGAAACAGTAGGCTGAACGGAGTAGCATAGTGGAGGATGGAGGAAGGGAGACGGTTGATGAGTAAGCAGGCAGTGGAGACCGCAAAATTCCAGTAAAGTTTGGGAACATGCATTTGAAGCATGAGAGAGCGTGCCACATCGAGCAAGTGGCGGTTCTTCCGTTCGGCAATGACGTTTTCCTTGGGCGTGTAGGCACAGGATGATTGATGAATAATCCTGAATTCAGAGCACAAGTCTGTAAAGCCGTGACCGGTGTATTCGCGAGCATTATCGGTGCGCAATGTTTTTAGGGTGGAGTGGAATTGTGTACGAGTTTCAAGGACGAAGGCCCGAAAAACACGGGGAAGCTCGGAGCGATCACGAAGTAAGTAAAGTCACGTTGTGCGAAAGTAATCATCAATAAATGTGATAAATCAATGAAACCCAGAGATACTAGTAATCTTAAAAGGACCCCATATATCGAAATGTACTAAATCAAAAGGAGCAGCGCTCCGGGTACAATGGGCAGGAAAAGAAGAACGTGGCTGCTTGCCGAAGATACAGGACTCACACTGAAACGGCTGAAAAGAGATATCAGGAAGAGCCCGCTGGAGTACCGGTAGAGGGGCATGCCCAAGACGTCGATGCCACTCGCTGGAATAGACAGAGGAGAGGATGGTAGGAGAGTCATCGAGAAGGTAGAGCACGTTCCACAGTATGCCTTTACCAATGGTAGTCCGCATCCGTCGATGCTGTATGACAAAAGATGTAAATATGACAGAGCAATCAAGATCACTAGTAATGCAACCAACAAAAAGTAAATTGAACGGGGAGCTCGGAACATGAAGAGCCGATCGAAGGGAGATCGACGGGTTGAGAGAGAGGTCTGTCGAGCCGGAGACGGGAACCGTCGCTCCATTAGCCACAGTGATACACTTCGGATGAGGAGAATCCGAATACTGGCAGGCCGTCACAAGGTAATGTGATGAGTGGCACCTGAGTCCATGATCCAGCACGGACTGGTGGATAAACAAGCAGTACCTGTGTTGGAGACGAAGGCAATGGAGGCAAAGGGCGGGTGGAGCAGCCCCTGGTGTTGTTGGAGCTGGAGACGAACGGCCTCAAGGTCAGGAGGGGCGGCAGAGGAGGCGACAGCAGCAACAGAAGCTGTCGGACGAGGAGGATAACCAATCTTCCGGTAGCAGGTCGCCTCAAGGTGGTCGTCCTTTCTGCAGTATGAACACTTCGGCCGACCCCGGCCACCTCGCCCACGACCCCGGAATCCCGAACGTCCGCTACGAGCGGAGGTAGGTGGGGAAAGTAGAGGAGGTGCCTGCTGAAGAAGGGTCGGGGAAGAAGGCGCAGAAGTATCTGGAGGAGGTGACACACGGAGGAGCATGGAGCAAACATCAGAGAAAGACGGTGTTGTGGGAGAAGCCAGAACCTGAGTCTGAATACTCTGAAGGTGATGCGAAATACGAGCCATCATGATGGCAATGCAGACGGCTTCCTTCTGAGCGCGTTGGGCAACATGATCATTGGTAGACGGCTGATGCTGTATCCAGGCCTCAGTAAGGGTCTTGGCTCGAGTGACAAAGGAGGTCATGTCCGAAGCCCCCCAGTGTCGAGAGCGAGAAGATCAGTGAGTATGTCGTAGAGATGTTGAAGGCTGTCTCGGTATGAGTGCAAGGAATGCAGCTCATCCCACATAGCCTTGACCGTTTCGTGATACATGGCCATCTGATAAGGTTCACCATCCAAGGAATTGAGGAGCCAAGTCTGAACGCGACCATCATTGCGGAGCCAGTCGTCGGTAGGAGGAGAAGAAGGTGCTTGAGTGAGATGAGGCAAAAGACCCTTGGCCTGAAGAACCCGTCGAACAGAATGCACACGGGGGATAAAGTTCTTTCCAGAGAGAGAAATTGTAGTTATCCGCAGCTCATCGCGGATTTCAGCAGGACAAGTCGGGCGGTCTGCAGGACATGCCAGGCGGTCTGCAGGGGGACTAGCCGCCGGGCCGGTGGAGTCAACAGAAGAGCACATAGAAGCAGAAGAGAGACCGTTGTATGACGGGCGGTCTGCAAGTCGCAGCGACTAGAGACAGTAGTGGATGACGAAGACCGTTGCGGGAAGAACGCGAGACCGCTCGGCAGGCAGTCCGGGAGACGGTGGACGACAAGGCCGCAGCACCAAAAAAACGGGAAGCTCAAGAGAGAAAGACCGCGACCCCGCACGATCACACGGTGGACACCAGCGGCCAGACGGGTCGCGACCAAAATGCGGAAAGAAGATAGACTGCACGGTCTCAGTGAGCACACCAGCGGTCAGAGCAAAAAAGAAGGAGGCCGCGAGTAGAACTTGAGCGGACAAGAAGAGGAAGCCGAGAGTAGGAGAACTCGAGCGAGCACAAGGAGGAAGCCGCGAGTAGGAGAATTCGAGCGGACGGAGGAAGATCCGCGAGTAGAGAACCCGAGCGGATAGAGAAAGAAGAAGAATCCGCGAGTATGGAGAACTCGAGCGGACAGAAGAAGAATTCACGAGTAGAGAACTCGAGCGGATAGAGAAAGAATCCGCGAGTTAGAGAACTCGAGCGGATAGAGGAAGAATCCGCGAGTTAGAGAACTCGAGCGGACAGAGGAAGAATCCGCGAGTTAGAGAACTCGAGCGGACAGAGGAAGAATCCGCGAGTTAGAGAACTCGAGCAGATAGGCAGGAGAGACCGGGCGAGTAGCACTGGAGGGGCCCACGGGCCAGGCTATAAAAGGAGAGGGAATGAGGGAAGAAACTGGAGCCACGGAAGGAAGGTGGAGAGCGAACAAGTCGCTGAGGTCGGAGCGGATAGCGCGAACAGAAAGCCGTAGAGGCCGCGGACAGATCAGACAGATCGGAGCGGATAGGAGCGGTTAAAAAAATCTAACCGAACAATTCCTCTGATACCATGTTGAGAGAGCACAAAAACTTGTATGTATTGTTTGTGTGTCTAAATACAAAGAGTGAATACAAATATATAGAAGGAAGAAAAAGAGAAAACAATCATATACATGATGTGGGACTAAAGAAGAGAGAAGAGGGAAAACAAAAATCGGGCCCAATAATGGGCTCTTTACATGGGCTTTTCGAACAGTTTCGATAATAAATAGTGTGTGTGTATGCATATATATGTATGTAATGTTTTAAATGTCCACCAATATGTAGGCTAAGGACAAAATATTTTTTGAAAAAATAGATTGTCCTTTTATAAAATATAAACCGACATATTTGATTTTTTTCAATATATTAGCAAACGTGACTTTTGAAAATATAGTCTGTTATTTTATTTTAGTTTATATTATCAATATACATGCATAAATCATCTCCTTGAATTGCATTATATATGTTTAAATTGATTAGACTTATTTTGTTGTTCTATAAGATTTTATTCTTACAATCATGTTATAATATACATTTGTTTATTATTACTATTAAACAAAACAATAAAGTTGTTACGCTCGGGGCCGAGTCGCGGCTGTTTGGAAGACAATACAAGCGTCGGGGACGACAGGAAGGTGATAACAACGGGGCTGAACCATCCGGTTCAGCCCCCACTCTCTGAAGACCGCCGAATTGGGGCTGAACCGGTTTGGTTCAGCCCCTATTGGGGCCGGCCCCTCCTGGGTTCCGGGTATATATAACCCGGAACCCCTCTTTGGATGGGAAGGAAGACATTTACAAGGTATTTTCTTCCCTCCTTCTAACCCTAGTTGTCTTCTTCTCTAGATCTCCCTTTTCTCTAGTAGTTGCTTAACATTTGGTATCAGAGGCACTTCCTTCCACCATGGTGAACACGCGTACGCAAGAGGAGGCTAGCCGATTGGAAGCCCTAGAAGAAAACTTCGTAGGGTTGACGGATTCGGTGGCCGCACTGGAGGGGAACATGAAAACGTCAACGCAGCGGCTGGAGGAGCGGATCGACGCCCGAATGGAGGAAATCAAGGCACTGTTAAAAGGAAAAGGGCCGATCAGCGAGGAGAACGGCGGATCGGGTTCGGATGCGGCGGAATCGCGTCATTCGCTCCCGTCCGATATGCGGGAAGCGGGATTTGGCGGAGTCGGAGGCAGCAGTGGCGGCGCGGCTTGGCCTGGCGCAACCGACGACCGCTGGCGGCAGCCGCTGATGGGAGCGGGGTCGACGGGGCCTCCCGCACCGTCTGCGGGTAACGGCGACCCACGCGCGGGCCGCACCCCCTGGCGGCGGAGCGGGGAAGAATCGCTGGCCTTCCAGCGGCCGGCTGCAGCGACGGGGCACGCCCCAGGCGTCCTGGGAGGGATTCTTCCCTTTCCACGGGCTGGTGGACCACCGGGAGGCTTTTCCCACGACAATCCTTGGGCCGGCCAGCCACCACCTCCGCCGTGGGGAGCACGACAATATCAAGGGCATGCTTTCCCGGAACCAGTTGAACAAGGAAGGCGAGAGGGCTACGGCTATGGCCAAGGGTGGCCGGGGCAAGGTGCACAGCGGCCCCACTTGGCTCCAAAATTGACCTGCATGAATTTTCCAAAATACAATGGCGGGGATGCTCTGGAATGGGTCCAAAAGGCAGAATTGTTCTTCCGTTACCAGGATATACCCGAAGGCCAGTGGGTACAGTTGGCTTCTTTCCATCTGGAGGATGATGCGTTTCAGTGGACGCAGTGGTTCCTGCGCGGGCGGGAGCACGTTCTGTGGGGAGAATTTGTGGAGGGATTTACGGTCCGGTTTGGGCCACTAGAGTATGAGGATTTCGAGGCTCTTTTGCAGAAGCTGAGACAGAAAGGCTCCGTGATGGAGTATCGCACTGAATTTGAGAAACTGGCAAACCGAGTTCATTGGGAAGAGAGGACGCTCTTGAGTTGCTTTGTTTCGGGACTCAAGGAGCACATTCGGGACGAGGTACAGGCGCACATGCCCCGGTCCTTAAATCACGCCATCACATTGGCTTGTATTCAGGAAGAACGCGTCAACAGGTAGAAGGCTAGAGCCACCGGTAAACCACCTGCGGCCTCAGCACGACAGCCAGCAGCCGGTAGCAAGCCGACAGTGACACGGTTATCATGGAGCGAGCTTGCAGCCAGGAAGGAGAAGGGTCTGTGTTTCAATTGTGATGAGAAGTTTACACCGGGCCACAAGTGTCAGAAAATACAAGTCTTCATGTTGCAGGAGGAAGAGGTAGAGGAAGTGGTGCATGAGGAGGAGTCGGACGGGGGGTTGGATTTGAGCGAACTTGGGGTGTCTCTACATGCTTTGGAGGGGTGCAGTCCCCCGCTCACCATGAGGCTGACGGGTTGGCTGAATCAGGAGGTCACCATTTTGGTGGATAGTGGGAGCACCCCCAACTTCATTCATCCGGTGGTGGCACGACGAGTGGGACACAAGGTGGATACGGGGTCGGCCGTCCAGGTTATGGTGGCGGATGGCAGCAAGCTGCAGTGTGAAGGGGTACTCAAGGGTGTGGCACTTCGGATGCAAGGATATACGGGTTACACCGACATATATCTGTTGCCTATCCGGGGCTCGGACATGGTCTTGGGGGTGCAGTGGCTACGGCAGTTGCGTCGGGTAACGTTTGATTGAGAGCACATGACTATGGAATTTCACCAGGGTGAGACACAGTTCTGCTTGCGGGGCCTCAAATCGTCGCCTATCAAGGAAATCTCTCTGCGTAGCATGTAGCGGTTAGGGGAGGAAGGCAGTATGATGGCAATCCTTAGGGAGGTTCATGCATCGACTACGGGTGAGCCGGAGGTACCGGTACAGTTACGAACTCTTCTGGAGCAATATGCTGACGTTTTTCAGGAACCTTGCACACTACCTCCTTCGCGGTTTCGGGATCATCGGATTCAGCTTAAGGCAGGGACAGAGCCAATCAACGTTCGACCTTATCGTTATCCCCATGTTCAGAAGGCAGAGATCGAGCGTAGTGTCCGGGAGATGTTGGATGCGAGAATTATTCGTCCCAGTACTAGTTCATTTTCAGCGCCGATCATTCTAGTGAAAAAGAAAGATGTTCGTGGCGGTTCTGTGTTGACTACCGAGCTCTGAATGGCGCCACGGTGAAGGATAATTTTCCAATTCCGGTAGTGGATGAGTTGCTGGATGAATTGCATGGGGCATTCGTTTTCACTAAGTTGGACCTGCGTTCCGGTTATTATCAGATTTTGATGAAGGAGGAGGATATCCACAAGACCGCATTTCAGACACATGATGGCCACTACGAGTTTCTCGTCATGGCCAATGGGTTGACCGGCGGCCCATCTACCTTTCAGGCTAACATGAATGAGATCTTCCGAGCACTTCTCTGTCAGTTTGTGCTGATTTTCTTTGACGATATCCTTATCTACAGCGCCAGTTGGGAGGACCACGTAGGCCATGTCGAGCGAGTCCTTAGCATTCTTCGTCAGCACAGGCTTTACGCCAAGCGTTCCAAGTGCTCCTTTGGTCAGCTTGAGGTGGAATATTTGGGACATTTGGTTTCCGGTCACGGCGTCAGAGCCGACCCCCAAAAGATTCAGAGTATGATATCCTGGCCACGCCCCCTTACGGTGCGGGCGCTTCGCGGATTCCTCGGGTTGACGGGGTATTACCGGCGGTTTGTGGAAGACTATGGGAAGATAGCTCGGCCATTGACTCAGTTGCTGCAGAAGGATGCCTTCTCTTGGACGGGGGAGGCTGAGGAGGCATTTCAGGCACTCAAGCAGGCCATGACCACTACACCAGTTCTCGCTTTGCCTGATTTCTCGAAGGAATTTGTGCTAGAGACTGATGCCTCCGGTGTGGGCATCGGGGCGATTTTGATGCAGGACGGGCGACCGTTGGCTTTCTACAGCAAGGCTCTTGCCCCACGGACCCTGGGGCTGTCTGCATACGAGAAGGAAATGTTGGCAGTTATCCATGCCGTGGCGATGTGGCGGCCGTACCTACTGGGCCGACACTTCAAGATTCGCACTGACCGCCAGAGTTTAAAGCATTTCCTAGACCAGCGGGTGTCTTCGCCTCTTCAACAGAAATGGGTCACTAAGCTCTTGGGTTATGATTATGAGATTACATATCGGCAAGGCAAGGGGAATGTGGTTGCGGACGCTCTCTCGTGCCTCCCTGAATCTACTGTGGCCCACATCACTGGGCCACTTGTTGACTCTTTGGACGAGATACAGGAGGAGGTGATGCGTACTCCCACGCTCCGTGCCCTAGTGGAGGCCTTGCAGCGGGGCGAGGTCGTGGCAGCCGGCTACCATCTTCAAAATGGTCGCCTTTACCACCATGGCAAGGTGGTTATTCCTCCCGCTTCAGCATGGACGACTGTTATGATGCATGAGTTCCACTCTTCACCTGCTGGCGGCCATGCGGGTGTGCTTCGTACCCTCCAGCGAGCCCGAGCCAATGTCTTCTGGACCGGGATGCGGCGAGACATACAGCAGTTTGTGCGCCAGTGTGAGATCTGCCAACGGCAGAAGTACGAGACGACCTCTCCGGCTGGATTGTTTGTTCCCTTAGAAATTCCGCAACAGATTTGGGACACCATTTCCATGGATTTTATTGACGGGTTGCCAAAGTCCCAAGGCAAATCAGTGATTTTGGTGGTGGTGGACAAGCTCTCCAAGTATGGACATTTCCTTGCTTTGCCTCACCCTTATACCGGCGAGTCTGTAGCTGCACTTTTTGCTCGGGAGATTATCCGTTTGCACGGTCTTCCTCGTGCTGTCATTTCTGATCGGGACCCTACTTTTCTGAGTAAATTTTGGCAGGAACTGTTTCGTCCGCAGGGGACGTGTTTACGTTTCAGTACGTCTCATCATCCCCAGACCGATGGGCAAACAGAGGTTTTGAACCGGGGCCTCGAGACCTACCTGCGTTGCTTTGTGATGGACGAGCCTCGCACTTGGCCGGATTGGTTGCACTGGGCGGAGTACTGTTACAACACGTCTTATCATTCTGCCAGCCAAATGACCCCCTTTGAGGTTGTCTACGGCCGTCCTCCGCCGACCTTGAGCAGCTACGAGCCGGGGAGCACGGCTTTGCCCGCCGTTGATAGAGCTCTGCGCGATCGGGACCGCATGCTGGTCACACTGCGCGACAACCTCCGTATGGCCCAGGACCGTATGAAGCTCCACGCCGATAAGCATCGCAAGGAGCGGGAATTTGCAGTTGGTGATGAAGTTTTCCTCAAGCTCCAGCCGTACCGTCAATTGTCTGTCGCTCGTCGATTCAACCAGAAGTTATCTCCTCGATATTACGGCCCCTTTCGGGTACTCAGCAGGTTGGGGCCGGTCGCTTACAAGCTAGATCTTCCTACGGGTTCCCGCATCCACCCGACGTTTCATGTGTCCTTGCTTAAACGAAAGGTGGGTGCCACTATGCAACCAAGTGCTCTTTTACCTGACGTCACCGGTGCGGGCGAGCTTCGCCCCCTTCCGGAGGCCGTGCTGTTGCTCAAGTGGAAACAACGGGGTGCAGAGTACCGACCAGAGCTGTTGGTCAAGTGGAAGAACTTCTCCGAGGCACACAATTCTTGGGTTGATCTGCTAGATTTCAAGGAGCTTTATCCCGACTACCACCTTGGGGACAAGCTGGTTGTTGATGGGGCAGGGAATGTTACGCTCGGGGCCGAGTCGCGGCTGTTTGGAAGACAATACAAGCGTCGGGGACGACAGGAAGGTGATAACAACGGGGTTGAACCATCCGGTTCAGCCCCCACTCTCTGAAGACCGCCGAATTGGGGCTGAACCGGTTTGGTTCAGCCCCTATTGGGGCCGGCCAGCCCTTTAGGCCGGCCCCTCCTTGGTTCCGGGTATATATAACCCGGAACCCCTCTTTGGATGGGAAGGAAGATATTTACAAGGTATTTTCTTCCCTCCTTCTAACCCTAGTTGTCTTCTTCTCTAGATCTCCCTTTTCTCTAGTAGTTGTTTAACAAAAGCCTTCTACATGTCATTAGTTAATATTTTGTTTGCCTTTGATACAATTTTTGTAAGCACCTAAAGACTTATTATCAATAAAATACAACTTCCAAATCTTTTTATTTTGGGCGGTAAGACGGGAACACCTAAGAATTAATGAACTAATTCAGGAGCACACTGATTGCAATCAACGTCCACCAGAATACGCATCTCGGGGGGAGGTTCTCATGCACATATATGAGAAGTTTCCCATAGTAATTGTCAGATTAGCACAACAATCCATCACACTATTAACAACCTAGTAACCATGTTTGATGGTACAATCACGAATTCTGGAGAACAAAGATCGTTTGACGGAGGCCCTCCCACACAGCACAAAGCTCAATAGTAGAAACGAATAAGCAATGAAAGCGAATGTCGCTAGCCAATCAGATAAGACTATGATAGTCCCTAATAACCCATTTGGCATCAGCCCAACCTGAATGATGTTTCAAGGCACTAGCAAAATTGAGTTTAACCCAATCATCATGTGGAGGTTCCCATAGCAGGAAGTTATGGAGGGCCGACAAGTCAATCGCCCCCGAGAACCCCAAAAAAGATGACGGGCTCTGCAGAACACACTCGAGCTTTTTGCCACTAGCCACACAATTCCTTAGTCGCAGTCACACCTCTTCAGTTTTTATAAGACTTAATATTATAAAAAAAATCATTATACAATTTTAAATATATTTCACATTTGAACTTGTCGAGTTGTCATGGATGCTTGCTAGTAGTAGTGTTAATGTGTTATTAATTACTCGCCTACTTTTTTATATACATGACACAATATTTGTCTACTTTTTATGTTAATTATTACCTTTGTATAAATAATTATACATAATATATATTTTTATCTATGAAATATAAAAATTTGTTATTTTAAAATATCTCTAGTATGTCTCTAACATCCGCCATTATAAAATTCAGCATGTCGCCCGCATCCGATATTTACAACATTGTATATATGTATGTGTGTGTATCTATAGATAGGGGGAGTTTGTCTAGCAAGAGATGAAAATCATACAAATCGTCCTTTATAAGCTCAGATGGTAAATTTCCAACGAACAGTCGCTTTGTATCAGATTTCTCAATCAAGTTGGCAGCAGCTTTAGGCTACAGTACATGGAATAAAGATTAGCAGACAAGCATATGAATATTACCCTGAAACTAGGCTGCCTACTCAATGAAGCTGTTATATACCTGATCTTCAAGTGATTTGCCAAAGCTTTTAACATACATGAAATAATTGGAGTCCTGCGCACCTTTACTGTAAGAACCACTTTTCATTTTATAATTTGAAGCAAAAAAAATCAATATCCTATTTTATCATTGATAAATCAAATTTTCTGAAGATTAAAAATGTTCTAAACTGGCAATTACACACTGGAAAGCATCCATCACCTGAAAATTTAAGTTTGATATAACCAAAACAATTATAAATTCCTCCGTATAGGATGCCAATGCAAGCAAGATTATGGAAAATAGGAAATTAAATAAATTAAGAAAATGAGTACCCATAGGGCTGGTTACCTTTCAAGCTCCAAATCGGCCATCAAACGCCGACCAAGGAATAACTGGCCATTCATCCCAAGTGCCTAAATGATCCATGACCACACCGTATCATGCAAGGTTGCTAAGATAATGACATAAAAATGCACAATCAACTAGAATTTATCAAGAAAATATCGAACCATCAACCATAAAGGCATACACACATTTTCTTGAAATTGGACATGGAAATAAATAGAATAACAACAGTGAGACGATTTATTACCCTTTGAGCATCTGTTCCGGTCGAAAACTCAACATGCCCAAAACCAAGGAAGCTACCATCTTTTTTTGCAGCAAGCTGGACCTCAGTCACTTCTCCAGCTTCTTTAAAGAACTCAAACCTACATCAATCATACATTTTAGTTAACCATGGAAGTATAAAGTGAATGGAGAGAAAGAGGGATGCAAGAAGAGAGATTCTCTAAGAAGATATGAAAACCATACAAATCATCCATTATAACATCTGTTGACAAATTTCCAACAAACAGTCTCCTTGTATCAGATAACTCAAGCCTGTTGGCAGGAGCTTTATGCTACATTCAAGGGAATAGATGTTAGCGACCATAGTGAGTCGAAAATTGAAATATCGATGACCTAACACAAGTTCTTTAAGTCAATCAAGGTGTTGTATAGTTTTACCATCATTTTTGGTAAAAAAAAACCCAAGTTAATGAGGAGAAAATATCGATGACCTAACACAAGTTCTTAAAGTCAAAAGGAAACGTGATAAATGCTAAAATTTTACCATCAGTTTTGGTAAGACACTTTGCAATTATTATAAGAAAAACATAGATGTAAAGCCATCAAATTGAGAAACTATAATGGCTTTGGCAATGATAATAGTAGCGCAAATATGCAATCAGGTAGTGCTTAGGCTTTCATGAAATGTGATCGTGAATATTCATATTTGTATGCAAAAACAATAGGAAATATCTCATCTAGAAATCTCTTGTTCAATCCCATAAACTAAAGAAACAGCAGTATTATAATCTTCATCATTTCCTTTATAATATTCATACAAGGGCATTTTGTCCTTGGATAAAAAAACTGTTAAAGTATGACATGCATTCTAGCTAAGTCAATTCACTAGTTGAGCCTGTTTAGGAATATTGAAGGTTTCAATTCGGTTTTTATCTGAACAGCAAATCACTTTCTTTGAAGAGTTGACATTTTGGTACCACAAAGAAAGTCGCGAAGAGTATTGGGGCAGACAAAAGCAACAAATTGAGATGAAGTACAAAGAAGTGAAATGCGGGCAGAGAGTGGCAGGCAAGCCTGAATTGAAGTTGGATTATCAATAAGAGTCAACATCAATGTTGATTCCAATTTTTCGCAAGTGAAGATTCACGCTGAATCCATAATTACTCATGGAAACTATCATGGGGAGTGCTTGGAGAGATACTTCACGAGCAGCACAAATGTGTTTAATATTTGATCATCGTTGAGATGATGATTAAGTTACTATGATCTATGCATATTCCTATTTTCTCTAAATGGGAGGCATTCACTCACATGATATTGCTTCACACTTTTTGGTCGTGTTGTTTAGTTGAAAGGCGACTATGAAGTAGAGTACATAATTCTCTACTAAAGTAGAGTATGTTACTCTCTACTGAAGTAGAGTACATAATTCTTTTGAGGCAGAGAAGAAAACATATGATTTTGTGGTTTCATGGTTTCATGAGTAAGCTTTGTGTATAGTAGTAATCATTAATAATTTACTATGATAATCAGTGTGCAATTCATTCGACAAAAATCAAATATTTCATGAAAGAACAAAGTATATCCATATTAGATATCACTTTCTTTAGGATGTTATTGAGAAATACATTACTTTGGGTCAAAAGACTGACACAATTTAGTATAAGAGAGAAGTTCAACTATTGTTTGGACAATATTGAATATTATAGTTGCGCTCAAAGGATATAGTAGAGGAAGATTGGATATTTCCTCATAGGAATGTGTGACTCGAGGTATTCAAGCAAATCTGTAGATTTGTAAAGATATAAATTATGGTTGGCCAGTTCACTAGCTGAATCAATGCAGTGGGTAAACCAACAAAAATGGTTCAAGACTGTTGAAGGTTTCAGTTCAAGTTTTCTCTACAAGTGGCAATTTGTTTTTTTTTTGAAGAATAGGTATCTCACCATTCAGTGCATGTTACAAATGTGATGGGATCTGTTACGCCCCCGTTACGCTTTACGGGTCGCCACTATGTTCGGAGGAGCAAGGACGCGCTACACAACGGGGCTGAACCTTCCGGTTCAGCCCCCGCCCAGTGAACCGGCCGGCCAGGGGCTGAACCCACCCGGTTCAGCCCCCTTGGGAGGGGCCGGCCGGCCCCTCCATGCCCGGATATATATATATCCGGGCAGCCCCCTTTGGGGGGTCATGAAGAGTGTTATCAGGTTAGTTCTTCCTTCCTCCTCAAACCCTAACTTTCTCCCTTAGTCTCCTAGATCTCTCTAGTTGTCTTCTCCCCTAGTCTTCCCATAACATTTGGTATCAGAGGATTTCGTTCCTTCCGATGGTGAACACGCGCAATCAAGAGGAGTCCTCGCGGATCGAAACCCTAGAGGAGAGTGTGGTGGGCCTCACGGATTCGATGGCGGCCATGGAGGCCCGGATGGAGGAGTTGAAGGCGCTGTTGAAGGGAAAGGGACCGGCCAGTGAGGATTCCGCCGGATCGGGCGCGGAATTGGGCGGCACGGGCGGAATCGCCCCCGGCGCGGGTTCGGCGGCCCCGTACGGTGGCCTGGCGGGTTCGTTTCCGCCGGGAAACGGCGCAGGAGGTTCCGGCGACCCGGGCTATGGGGCGTACGGGACAGCAGGGGGTTCGGCGGCAGTCCAGGGAGGCGGTGCGGGGCCGATTCCGCCCGGGTTCGCAGGAGGCGGGTTCGGCGAGGCCGGACTGGGCCGCGGTGGGTTCCGCCGGCCACCTGATGTGGCGGGACAGCCAAGGGGAGGGCTTCTCCCTCCTCCTCGTGGATTTGGGGCACCGGGGGTGGCCGGTTTTGGCCAAGGATGGGGCGGCCAGCCACAACCCCCTCCTTGGGGAGCAGTTCCGCATCAAGGCTACGGCGGTTTCGAGCAAAGGGAGCCCGCACGGCGGGAAGGAGGTCAAGGGGGACAACGTTTAACTCCCGGGCTCACTCGGATGTACTTCCCGGAGTTCGAGGGCGGTGACACCTTGGAGTGGATCCAAAAAGCGGAATTATTTTTCCAATACCAGGAGGTGCCGGAAGGTCAGTGGGTGCAGCTAGCGTCCTTCCATTTGAAGGACGACGCCTTCCAATGGACGCAGTGGTTCCTGCGCGGGCGGGAGTACGTGCCTTGGGGGGAGTTTGTGGATGGATTCACGGCCCGTTTTGGTCCACTGGAGTATGAGAACGTTGAGGCCCTCCTTCAGAAGTTGCGCCAAAAGGGGTCCGTGATGGAGTATCGCACGGAATTTGAGAAATTAGCAAATCGGGTTCAATGGCCGGAAAGGACTCTATACAGTTGCTTCATATCTGGCCTCAAGGAGCACATTCGAGACGAGGTACAGGCGCTCATGCCCCGTTCCTTGAATCACGCCATTACCTTGGCACGGATCCAGGAGGAGAGGTTTAACAGGCAGCGGGCGCGGCTCGTGAGTAGGCCATCTGCGGTCCCGGCCACGGCGGCACGCCGGGAGCAACCTGCGGGTAACAAACCGACGGTGACTCGGTTGTCTTGGAGCGAGTTGGCCGCTCGGAAAGAGAAGGGCCTCTGCTTTAATTGCGATGAGAAGTTTGTGCCCGGCCATAAGTGTCAGAAGCTACAGGTGTTCATGTTGCAGCAGGACGGCGACGAGCAGGCGTCGGTAGAGGAGTTGGAGGTGGATGTGGAATTGGAGGAGACGGAGTTCGGGGTGTCTATACATGCTCTTGAGGGTTGCGCTCCCCCGCTTACTTTGCGGCTGGCGGGCCGGATTGCCCAAGAGAGAGTTACCATTCTGGTGGACAGTGGAAGCACTCACAACTTCATACATCCTGATGTGACACGACGGCTGGGGCACGTGATTGACCGAGGAGCTGCCTTTCACGTTATGGTGGCGGATGGCAGCAGGTTGCAGTGCGAGGGGGTGCTGCGGGGAGTGGAAATGCGTATCCGTGAGTATGTGGGCAAGACTGACGTCTACTTGTTACCTATCCGGGGCTCGGACATGGTGCTGGGAGTTCAGTGGCTGCGCCAGTTACAGCGGGTGACGTTTGATTGGAAACATATGACGATGGAGTTTGGGCACGGGGAAAAGCAGTTTTGCTTACAAGGAATCATGTTGTCTCCTGTGAAAGAGGTTTCGGTTCGCAGTTTGCAGCGCTTAAGCGAGGAGGGACAATTGATGGCCGTCCTTCGGGAGGTCCAGGCTGGCGATTCCACGCCTTCTGAGGTACCGGTTCAGTTACAGTTACTTCTGACAGATTATGCTGATGTTTTTCAGGAGCCGCGTACCTTGCCACCGCCGAGGTTTCGTGACCACCGTATTCCGCTCAAGGCGGATGCTGAGCCGACGAATGTTCGGCCGTACCGTTACCCACACGTGCAGAAGGCGGAAATTGAGCGGAGTGTCCGCGCGATGCTGGAGGCCGGCATCATTCGGCCAAGTACTAGTTCCTTCTCAGCTCCTATTATTTTGGTCAAGAAAAAAGACGGCTCGTGGCGATTTTGCGTGGATTACCGGGCCCTGAACGGCGTTACTGTCAAAGATAATTTTCCGATTCCCCACATCGAAGAGTTACTGGATGAACTGCATGGGGCACAACGATTTACCAAGCTGGATCTTCGTTCCGGCTACTACCAGATTTTGATGGCTCCGGAGGATGTTCATAAGACGGCGTTCCGGACGCATGATGGCCACTATGAGTTTTTGGTTATGGCGAATGGACTGACTGGCGGTCCTGCGACGTTTCAGGCAAACATGAATGAGATATTCAGAAATTTCCTGCGCCAGTTTGTCCTGGTGTTCTTTGACGATATCCTTATCTACAGCGCCACTTGGGATGACCACGTGAGCCACGTGGGCCAGGTCCTGGCCAGACTTCGCCAACACCATCTTTATGCCAATCGTTCCAAGTGCTCCTTCGGGCAGGAGGAGGTGGAGTATTTGGGCCATTTGGTTTCCGGTCAGGGCGTTCGAGCAGATCCACGGAAGATTCAGAGTATGCAGTCTTGGCCGCGGCCGGTGACAGTCCGGGCTTTGCGGGGTTTTTTGGGCCTCACCGGTTACTACCGACGATTTGTCCAGGATTATGGGAAGATAGCCCGACCTTTGACCCAGCTGTTGCAGAAAGATTCTTTTGCTTGGAATGAGGATACCGAGGAGGCCTTCCAGGCTCTCAAACGAGCGATGACTTCCACACCAGTGCTTGCGTTACCTGATTTCACGAAGGAGTTCGTTTTGGAGACGGATGCATCAGGGGTTGGCATCGGGGCGGTTTTGATGCAGGCAGGGCGGCCCATAGCCTTTTATAGTAAGGCCCTCGCTCCTCGTACATTGGGTCTCTCGGCCTACGAGAAGGAGCTGTTGGCTATCATCCACGCAGTGGCGGTCTGGCGGCCATACTTGTTGGGCAGGCACTTTAAGATCAAGACGGACCATCAGAGTCTGAAGCACTTTCTGGACCAACGGGTCTCTTCGCCTCTCCAGCAAAAATGGGTTACAAAGCTTCTGGGATACGACTACGAGATTGTCTATCGCCGCGGCACCGAGAACGTGGTCGCCGATGCCCTCTCTCGTCTCCCCGAGGCTGTTCTCTCCAATATTTCCGGGCCCCTGGTTGACTCTTTGGCGGATATTCAGGAAGAGGTGTTGCGGTCGGACACGCTTCGGCCGTTGGTGGACTCTTTACAGCGGGGCGAGACGGGCCCTCCCGGCTATCACTTGTGTAACGGCCGACTCTACTATCGGGGACGGGTGGTCGTCCCCGCGGATTCGGCTTGGAAGACGGTTCTGATGCATGAGTTCCACTCGTCTCCCACAGGAGGACATGCGGGGGTGCTCCGGACCCTCCAGCGGGCGCGCGCAAACGTGTTTTGGGCCGGCATGCGACGGGATATACAGCAGTTTATTCGCCACTGTGACATCTGCCAGCGGCAGAAATATGAGACTACTTCTCCTGCCGGTCTCCTCGTGCCCTTGGATATTCCACAGCTTGTCTGGGACACGGTTTCCATGGACTTTATTGATGGTCTGCCTAAGTCGAAAGGCAAGTCCGTCATTCTGGTGGTCGTCGATAAGCTCTCCAAGTATGGTCATTTTCTGGCCCTCAGCCATCCGTATTCCGGGGATTCTGTGGCCGCCCTCTTTGCTCGTGAGATTGTTAGACTACATGGTCTCCCTCGGGCCATTATTTCGGATCGTGACCCCACCTTCGTCAGTGGGTTCTGGCGGGAGCTATTCCGGTTGCAGGGTACCCGCTTACACTTCAGCACGGCCAATCATCCGCAGTCCGATGGTCAGACGGAGGTCCTCAATCGGGGTGTCGAGACATACCTCCGTTGCTTTGTGATGGATGAGCCTCGGAGTTGGCCGGACTGGTTACACTGGGCCGAGTACTGTTACAATACATCCTATCATTCAGCCAGCAAGATGACTCCGTTTGAGGTGGTTTACGGACGGCCTCCGCCGACCTTGGCCAGCTATGAACCCGGCAGCACTGCCCTTCCGGCGGTTGACCGGGCTCTGTTGGATCGGGATCGTGTGTTACTCACTCTTCGGGAGAACCTCCGCGTGGCACAGGACCGCATGAAGTCCCAGGCGGACAAACACCGCACGGAGCGGGAGTTCGCCGTGGGCGATGAAGTTTTTCTCAAGCTCCAGCCCTACCGGCAGTTGTCTGTGGCTCGTCGGGGCAATCATAAGCGTTCTCCGCGCTACTACGGCCCCTTTCGGATCATCAGCAGGGTGGGGCCGGTGGCGTATACGTTGGCTTTGCCGGCGGGTTCCCGCATTCATCCTACCTTCCACGTCTCCTTGCTTAAGCGGAAGTTGGGTCCGCATGTTCAGCCAAGCTCTTTCTTACCTGAGGTGACGCTTGCGGGCGAGCTGCGTCCGCTTCCAGAGGATATCTTACGGCACAGGTGGAAGATTCGGGGCACGGAGTACCGGCCCGAGCTCTTGGTCCAATGGAAGCATTTACCGTCCGCACACAACTCTTGGGTCGACTTCTTCGATTTCAAGGAGCTCTACCCGGATTACCCACTTGCGGACAAGTTGGCTCTTGATGGGGAGGGGAATGTTACGCCCCCGTTACGCTTTACGGGTCGCCACTATGTTCGGAGGAGCAAGAACGCGCTACACAACGGGGCTGAACCTTCCGGTTCAGCCCCCGCCCAGTGAACCGGCCGGCCAGGGCATTCTTGTCATGGCGTCGCCTAGGCGTCGCCTAGGCGTCGCCTAGGCGTCGCCTAGGCGTCGCCTAGGCGTCGAGGCGCCCAATTGTAAACAAGGCGTTTGGCGCCTTTTTTTTTACAAAAAATATGGGAATAGACTGCGGTTTATATATAAACCGCAGTCTATTGTATGAAACCGAGAATATACTGCGGTTTGTACAATAACCGCAGTGTAGTGTAGAATAGACTGCGGTTGTGATATAAACCGCGGTCTATGCTACTATAAACTGCGGGTATTGTATAAACCGCAGTCCATTCTCACACCGACTATGGTTCTTTTCAAACCGCAGTCCATTCCTTCCAGAGATTAGACTGCGGTTGTAGAAACCGCAGTCCATTCTGATATCGACTGCGGTTATTATACCAACCGCAGTCTATTCATTCCAGAGAATCGACTGCGGTTGGTACAATAACCGCAGTGGAATGTAATATAGACTGCGGTTATGTTCAAACCGCAGTCGATTCATTGCAGAGAATAGACTGCGGTTGGTATAATAACCGCAGTGTAATGTAGTATAGACTGCGGTTTATATAGAAACCGCAGTCGTCTCTATCTTTTTTTAACCCCGAGCCGTAAAAATCTTTTGTTTCCCCGTGTTTTTGGTTCTTCTTTTTACAGTCCCTGCGCTTTGCGAGAAACCCTAAAGGCGATTTTGTTCAAGTTGCTGCTCTCCTTTGCTTCGAACGATTCTTCTTCGACAGAACTAATATTCTCACTTAGGTATACTATTTCTTAATACCTTTTCTCGGTTTTTGAACTTTTGATCTCTTTGCTCTTTGCTAAGCATTGTGTGTTTATTATTATTATACATTTATACATGTCTAAACCTCCTTAGGAACCTTGTTAAACATTTATACATTTATACATTTATACATGTATAAACATTGTGTGGTAGTAAGTAGTAACTAGTAACTACTAACTACTAACTAATAACTAGTTGCTCAATATCATTGCGGTTTTGTATGAATTTTGTTTAGGTTTTTTGTATGGTTTAGGTTTTTTTTAGGGTTTTACAGGAAAATGTCGGACAAGGGAGCTTCATCGAGGTCAACAAGAGGCTTCACGAAAATGAATGAACTTAATAAGCTTAGGCTAGAGGGGAGGAAGCTTATTATTTCTTTCCGTGATGATGGCCGCATTATTCCCGGTCCTGAAACAAATAAATTGATGAGTTTGATGGGATCTCTTGTGAAGTGTTATGTGCCAATTACATATGTTGCATGGAGGGATGTTGATAAACAAATTAAAGATCACATATGGGCAGAATTAAATGTACGTAACCTTGTTATGACTTATGAGTGATTAGTGATTACATATCTTTGGTGTTTTAGTTACTTTTTAAGTGATATTTTCTATTATTTTCAGATATTTTTTGATAATATTGATGGTCATTACAAGGCATTAATGAAAAGCATGGGTGAAAGTTGGAGGACTTGGAAATCCAAACTTTTTGTCAATTATGTAAAAAATGTTGATTTGGAGCATCGATACAATGTTCCTGTCAAATATAGTTTTATTACTGCCGAAGACTGGAGAGTTTTTGTCGACCATCGCACTACTACAGAATATATGGTTGTGTTCTTAACTTCTTATTAAATTCAATGTTTATATCATTTTTTAACTTTATAACTTATAACCAAATTAAGTATTAACACATTTATTTTTGTAGGAGAAAAGTAAGGTTAATACTGAGAGAGCAAAAGCACGAAAGGCCTTTCATACTACTTCCAGAATGGGTTATTCTGGATTAGAAAAAAGAATGGTATTATCTCTCTACTTCTCTTCCGTTTTTTGTATTTTAAAATTTGGTTTCTTAATTATTTGTATGATAATTTATTTTCATTTTTTTGTCAAGATTGAACAAGGTGAAGCTGCACCAATTTCACGTGCGGAGTTATGGAAAGCCGGTCATAAAAGAAAGACGGGTGAATACATTAGTAAAGATGCAGCTGAATTGGCATCTAAAATGGTAAGTGTAAATGAATCATTTCATCATTTGTAAATTATCGATAGTAATATTTCTTGAGAAGTATATTTTCGTATCTGCAATTCTGTTCCAACTTCAAATATTTATTACTTTTGTTTAGGACGAGTTGTCGAGCCAAGAGTCCCGGAGTGCTGAAACAGTGTCACAGGGAAGAAATGACATCCTTGCATCTGTTTTAGGCCAAGAACATCCGGGCAGAGTTAGAGCTGGTGGCAAGTTTTCCACCATTACAAGATTTTTCAAAAATGATAGGCGGAGTGATAGGACACCAACACCAATAGCTCGTATTGAAGATGTTGAAGCTATAGTACAAGAAAGATTGAGCCAGCAACAAGAATTATGGATCCAAAAAGAACAAGAGCAACAAGAATTATGGATCCAAAGAGAACAAGCGCAACAAAAATTATGGAGCCAAAAAGAAGAAGCGCAACAAGCCGAGATTAGCACTATGAAGAATCAAATTGAAGAGCTTATGCGCATGTTCAGTGCTAGAACTGGAACAAGTACTGCACTTCCAGTTGCACGAGTATTATTATGTTTAAACTTTAAATATTTATACTTTTATGAAATGTTGTCTTCTCTTTTTGTTGCGCAGGTAATTAATTATTTTTTGTTACTTTTTGGTTTCTCAGTCTCAGCCGGAGTACGAATCCAGGTCACATGAACCTGAGAGTAGTCAGAGTAGACATGAACAATTAGCTTGCACGGTATTATAATTTATAATATTTTTTTTGACTTTTATGTAATCAATGAATTCAATATTGATGTCCACATTCCACAATATTAATTCTTTTATTTCCACAGGCTACAAATGAATTCATTGATATCTTGCCCAGTTTTATAAGTAAGATGGAGAATGAAGATAAAATAATATCTCTAATGTTAGATTCAACAGTATTTGGGAGTGTTGAATCAACATGTACGTACTTTGAAAATTCAGAGTTGTATGATTTTCTAAATATGAAAATGATTGGAGCTAACATCATATTAGCATGTATTGGGTGAGTATTGTGCATCTGACTACTGAGTATCAAATATTATAAAAGTAAGAATTTTTATTAATATATAAATTGATTTTGAATTTACATGTTTTTGCAGGTACATAGACTCACAATTAAAGGAATTTACATACAATACTGGTGTATATTTTCATAATCCACATTCCATTTTTGCTATTAATGATGACTATGCCAAAGAACATTTAAAAACACGAGTTGAAGATTTAAAAATCAGGCTTAGGACGCTTAGTCAACTCCAATCAGATTCTTTATTATTTGTGCCCTATAATAGATTGTAAGTATGAAAAATCTTTGTATCAAATATCAATGATTATTACTATTTTTTATTCTAATTAAGTTATTAATTATTTCATTTGTTTCACAGGGAACATTGGATGTTGGCTATTATTGATTATAATAATTATACAGTTTATTGGCTTGATCCCTTAAATAATGACATTCGTGATGATATTAAGAATGTCATTACAAAGTAAGTTTATTAATGTGTTATTTACTTACTTTCCTAGTTGTTTACATTTTGCTATAAACTTATTCTTTTTTTATTTTATGAAGAGCATTAAAAGATTTAGCAAAAGAGCAGCGTACCAGTTTTAAAAAAATAAAACTTACAAAGTTGATTCCGGTAAGTTTTAGATGTATAGCATATATGAGTATGTATTGTAATTTAAACCTTTGTAATTAAAAATTAAAATACTTACCAATTTTTTATTTATGTTACTGTGTAGTGCCCAAAACAACCAGATAGTATTCAATGTGGCTATTATATCATGTGCTACATGATTGATATAGTTGATGCTCTTAAAACTAGGCCAATGTCATCATTGATAAAGGTATGTGACGTTACTGTCTAGTGCATGTAGATTGGTAATAATTATGTTGAATTGATTTTAACCATTTTTGTTTTATTGCAGATCTATCATGGAGTGACACAATTTTCGCAGGAGAAAATAGATAATATTAGAAATATGATTTGTCATTATATAATCACTTATTGTGTTTCATGAATCATGATTTGATTGACACATGAGTACATGACAAATGTATTTTTGTATTGCTAGATTTATCATGTAGTGTCTTGTCTATACTCTATAGTGATGAACTGATGATCTTATGGTCTTGTTGACTCTTCTAATTTCTAAATGAGCATGTCTTTTAGAGTTCTTTAAATTGTTCATTGTGATGACTGATGAGTGATGAGTGATGAGTGATGACTGATGATTTCTTTAGCCGTTATTTATTTCATTGTCCCGACCTAACTCTGCAATCTATAGGTCCTGTTTGTGAAAGATGGAAGACCAAAACACCAACACTCTTGCTCCATCCATTGGTAGCAATGACCTTGATCCAAAAACGGATCCTAAACGAAAAGCAAAGTCAAATGATCCTGGTTGGAAGTATGGTCATTGGCCCAACCTAGAAGATAAAAATACAGTTAAATGTAATTTGTGTGGTAGATTGATAAAGGGTGGTATCAAAAGGTTGAAGCAACACTTATGTGGCGGGTATGGAGATGTATCCAAGTGTTTGAAGACTACTTCTGAAATAGCAGCTGAGATGTATTCAGCTTTAAATGCTAAAAAAAAGGACAATGTGCATCTGACTGTTGATGATGACAATGAGAGTGACCAAGAAAGAGAACCAACGGGGTCACAAAATGTATCCCCGACATTATCTACAGCTAAAACGTCATTTGTCCCAAGTTCTGGGACAAGTGCCAAAAAAAGGAAAGTAATTCACTTGCCACAAAAAAGGGGGCCTATGGATGCTCATGTGAGGCGTGCTCCTGAAGATGTAGTAGATGATAGACGTGCAAAAGGTCCTGCACAAACTACTATCGAGAGATGTTTTAGAACACCTGAAGAGAAAAAGAGAGTTGATAGTTATGTTGCTGATTGGTTCTATGAATGTGGAATTCCATTCAATGCCGCAAAGGCACGAAGTTTTGAAGTCATGCTTGAAGCAGTTGGACAGTATGGGCCTGGTTATAAAGGCCCTAGTTATCATGATTTGAGAGTCTCATTGTTAAAAAATACAAAAGATAAAGTCATGGAGATGAAGACAAACTATCAAGCGTACTGGAGAAGATATGGTTGCACACTTATGTCAGATGGTTGGACAGACAGGAGAGGGAGACATTTGATCAATTTCCTAGTCAACTGTCCAGAAGGATCCTATTTTATGGGTTCCGTAGATGCATCCAGTCATATTCAAGATGCCACAATGTTATCAGATTTGCTTGATAGTAAGATTAGAGAGATAGGAGCAGAGTGTGTTGTTCAGGTTATTTTTTTGGTTTCATTAATTTAGTAATTTTCAAATACAAGTTTAATAGTCTACAATCTACATTCTACAGCTTTCAATAATTACAAATGTCTGCACTTTGCAGGTGGTGACTGACAATGCTTCTAATTACAAGGCAGCTGGTAAAATTTTAATGGAAAAAAGACCTACATTATTCTGGACTCCTTGTGCAGCTCATTGCATTGATCTAATGCTAGAGGATATAGGCAAGCTACAACAGAACAAAACAGTGATAAGAAAGGCAAGAATGATTACAAATTTCATCTACAGACACACTCGTTTACTTGATGCAATAAGGACTACTATAGGCGGTGATCTAGTTAGGCATTCAGTAACTAGATTTGCAACATCATTCCTTACTCTACAAAGTGTGCTTAAGCATGAGGAGAAGCTGAAATTATTCTTTGTGTCGCCCTCGTGGAATGCCGCTAATTTGGCAAAAACTGAAGCCGGAAAACAGATTGTTGAAATAATACTTTCAACCAATTTTTGGAATGGAGTAAGAGATTGCCTAAAAGGGGGAAAACCACTGATTGCAGTTTTGCGATTAGTAGATGGAGATGAAAGGCCGGCTATGCCTGAAGTATATGCTGCAATGGAAGAAGCCAAACAAAAGATCAAACAACATTTTGATAACAAAGAAAGATTATTTAAAAAGGTTATTGAGATTGTTGAAAATAGATGGACAAATCAAATGGAGCAAAAGTTGTATAGGGCGGCTTTGTTCCTAAATCCAGGCAAATATTTTGAATATGAGGAACAAAATAATGATGATGCCTGGAAATTTCAAGATGCTTTCAATGATGTTATTGCAAGACTAGTGCCCGATCAAGAATTGCAAGACAAGATTGCCGAGCAAGGTACTAACTACAAAGCATCTCGAAATAGTTTTGGAAAGCCTATGGCTATTAGGCAACGAACCACCTTAAATCCAAGTAAGTATTGTTTACATTTTTATTTTTTCTTATTTTATTTATATGTCAAACAATTTATATCTGTCTTAAATGAATAGTGGACTGGTGGGGTGCACATGGAGGACCAAATGTTGACCTTACAAAGGTAGCATTGCGCATAATTGGCTTATGTTGTTCTTCTTCTAGTTGTGAGCGCAATTGGAGTACTTTTGAGTTTGTAAGTAATCTAAGTATACAAATATTCAATAAAAATTTTAATATTTTTATTTTAATAATTTACCAATAAGTTTGAAATTATCTTGATTCAGATTCACACAAAAAAAAGAAATAGATTGGAACATCAAAGGCTTAGTGATCTTGTATACATCCAATATAATCGGCGTCTACAAGCACGATTCCAAGACAGACGTGAAAAGGGAAGAAATTACAATCCTTTGGTGCTTGATGAGCTCGACTGGAGTAGTGAGTGGATGGTGAACAAACCAGAGGAAGCTCTAGTTTTTGATGATGATAATCTCACATGGGATGCTGTAGAGAGAGCTCTTGGAACTGGGGCTCGAAATTTACGAAGTGGAGTTGGAACTAATCTTCAAATAAATGAACTAATAGCTCAAGGGGATGAAGATTTAGATCATTTTGTAGTTGCCAGTGATGATGAAGATATTTATGATAATTATGGGCAAATGCCGAGTACCTCCATCCAACCAAACACCTGCAATGTCAATGACGACTTACTAGATGATGATTCTAGTTGACCTTGTATGATTATTTAAAGTTAATGTTAAAAATATTATTCATGCTAATATGCTATTTTTGTGTTCCCTTTTTTGTTATTGCTTTCTCTGAAGTTTGTCTTGAGTCTTGACTCTTGAGTCTTGACCATTGATAGATGATTGCCACTGTTTTTTCTTACTGTTACTGTGTTACATGCTTACTGCTTCATGGTATTTGAGAATTGAGAATTTGAGATAGGTCATAGGTATGATTGTATGAATGTATTGATGTTTGAGAATTGAGGATTTGAGATATCATGAATTCATGATTCATGAATACAGAATACATGATTTTGGTAGTTGGAACTTGGAACTTGGAACATTTGTGCTTGCTAGTTGCTAGTTGCTACTTGCCTACTTCTTGTCATATGATCATTCAGAAGCTATACTTAGTTGCTAAGTGCTAACTGCTATGCTTAGTTGCTTACTGCTAACTGCTAACTGCTAGTCTGCAATGAAGAACAAAAAAATCTCCAGCTGTGTTTGCAATTGGTAAACAATTTATTTTAAAAAAAAAAAAGGTACTGTAGACTGCGGTTATTATAATAACCGCAGTCTAAAGATTGGCAGGCATACTATAGACTGCGGTTATTTTTGTAACCGCTGTCTATATATGACTATCGACTGCGGTTATTATAATAACCGCAGTCGATGGTCAATAAATATATACTGCGGTTATTCTATTAACCGCAGTATATATAACATATACTGCGGTTATTAAACAACCGCTGTCGATAATATGTGTACTATAGACTGCGGTTATTATAAAACCGCAGTCTATAGCATGTATACTATACACTGCGGGTATTATACAACCGCAGTATATAGAATGTATACTATACACTGCGGTTACTTTAATAACCGCAGTCTATAGTATAGACTGCGGTTATTATAATAACCGCAGTCGATAGGCTGCTTTTTTTTTAAAAAAAAAAAAATGGCGCCTTGCGACTTGCTCGCCTTAGTGTCGCCTAGGCGTCCGCCATGACGCCTAAGCGTCAAGGCGCCCAGCGCTCGCCTTGGTTCGCCTTGACGCCGAGACAAGAATGGGCCAGGGGCTGAACCCACCCGGTTCAGCCCCCTTGGGAGGGGCCGGCCGGCCCCTCCATGCCCGGATATATATATATCCGGGCAGCCCCCTTTGGGGGGTCATGAAGAGTGTTATCAGGTTAGTTCTTCCTTCCTCCTCAAACCCTAACTTTCTCCCTTAGTCTCCTAGATCTCTCTAGTTGTCTTCTCCCCTAGTCTTCCCATAACAGGATCATAGGGTGATTCGGTGAAGCAGAAGGAAATTTAGAGGAGCAAAAAAGTAGAAAGAGTTGCAAAAGACGTCTAGGCGCCTAATCATTGGGGATTGAAGTTAAGCAATAAAAATGATCCACAAAATTCGTAATTCAAAATTTTTCCACTAAGAACAGCGTCAACTGTCGCAGGAAATGCAAAGGAAGATCAATGCAAACACCTCCTAAGGGGAGGAGCAGTTGCAGGGTCAAGGTGGGTAAGCCATGACATTGCGTTGCAGACTTTTCATTTTTTGTGTCTTTGTGTTCTATGAATAATACAATCTTTGTACTGTGTAATCTCCTCTTAATGTGATAAAGATCAATTTCCCCTCTTGTGCACGTAAATTAATTACATTGATTAATCAAAGCACTAAATATGTCTACTTCTTTCGCATTTTCTACTTTAGCACTATCACATCGGATCACATTGTTTTTCCATAGATTTGAGATTCTTTTTCATTCCCTTTTATTCATTCTCAAACTGTGCATCTCTTTCGTTAGCACTGCTAGCTCTTATAACATAAAACCATGCCAAAATTCTAAAGCAAGGCAAGCAATTTTCAGAAAAAATACACCATTTTCCCCTTGCGCCTCGCCATGCCAAAGGAATAGGTGTGACATGAGCACTCCAATTTGTACACCTTAAATTAGCATAGGTACCCTACGGTTAAGCTCAAAGGGTGAGATCAAACGAAAAATATCTATGATTTATAAAAATATGGATTGCCATTACCATCTACAACTTTCGAAACGTATAATTGTTACCTCTTCATCAAAACCCAAACTGATACTTTCATCTTCCTTTTCCAAGGGTTCAACCAAAATCTTCTTCATCTTCTTAGCCTTTTTATAACTTTGACTGATGCTCTCTGCTTCAATTTTCTGCTTTTTAGACATCGCTTGTTTCTTCGGCGCATTCTCATTGCCCCTCTTGCCTACGAAAAAGGACAAACTGGAATCCTTACATTTTCTAAGCAATTAACACTAAAAAAACACAATATAAGTAAAATAAAATTAAGAAATTATACCTTTCTTAGCCCCCTTCGTAGATAGAACAATGATAGGAGCTTCAGCAACCTGCACGGAGAAAAGCAGCAGTTTGTTTGAATGACAGCACACCACAAGACAATGTTACAAAACAAAGCACAACAATTCTGAGTTTGTTTATGAAGAATTCAAAACAAGTAATCTCTATTTTAATAAAATGACTTGCATGCCAGCAGAAAGCATTCAAAAACCATTGGGGGATTTGGCAGAATGCACCCCCGAAATACAAGTTTTTGGCAAAATGCACCCCCAATCTTAAATATTGGCAAAATGCACCCCCCAAATACAAAGATGTTGGCACTCTGCACCCTGGTGTGCTATTAAGAAGGGTAATTTTGTCATTTCAAGTCCTCGCCTCTATAACTCTGTATTCAGAGTGAAATTAGGTCGACGGCGTCATTTTCCTCCCTGCTGCTTCGTGCTTTCCGACCTGGTGATCGCCGGCATTTTCTTCGGCCATTCCTCCCTGCTTCAACGTTCCCGGCAGCGACATCGTGAAAGCTGCTTCGTGCTTTCCAACCGGGTGATCGCCTTAATCGCATCTCTGTATTGCTGCCAGCAAACCGCAAGCGTGCCCTAATCCCGGCTGCTCTGGAGGTCGATCTCCTCCTCGACGACTGAAGAACGTACTCAAAAGTTCAGGTGAGCCTCCTCCATCATCACGACTAGATAGTTGTGATTTGGGTAACATTTCCATCATTCGTGCCCTAATCCCCGCTGCTAGCTTACTTGATATCAATCTTGCATTCAAAGAATAGTTAGGATTCTTTTTTTTCTGGTTGTAAATAGGGCATGAAACCACTAAATACTCATGTTGTATTATTATTATTATTATTATTATTATTATTAGAGCAATGTTATATGCAGGCCGCTTTTGGCTTTATGCAGGTCACGGATATATGCAGGCCAAATAATTATTCGTGCAGGCCAAATTTCACATATGCAGGCCAAATTCAAAAATCAATCTCATTTCTTTTATAATCAATCAAATCAAATAGAATAATTTTATCATACAACTAAGCACATCAAATCACATATAACAACTCAAATCAAAATTTGGCGTTAAACCTGTTTATCAATAGTTAAATACTTATAGTCTCAATTAAAACATCAAAATAAACAACATAGGTCAATCCACATTTATCGAGAAGACAAAAAAATTTACAAAATTATACTTGAGAATAACATGGTGTACTGTTATAACATTAATCATGAAGCAGGAAATAATCAACTGTTGCAACAAAAAACACTGAGGGTAGCAGCAAAAAATGTGAATTAAACCTGCAAATAAAAGTGATAATCCTAGTTAATGACCAAAAAATCATACACTAAGAACATTAACAAAATTGATAATATGCATGCATGAAGAATGAAGAGCAGATTTGGTTGGGGCATTCAATCGAACACCTTGTCGACAACAATCATTCCCAACATTGCTCATAGCCACCACATTCACGGATGCCACCACCGCGCCTACGAGGCTTTAAACAGAAATCTTGGATTCAGTTTGGTACTAAATTTGTTACATAACCATATCTTAGGTGCAAGTTACAACCACAAGCATCTCCTTTTTATCTACAGTTAACAACTGAGCTTCTCCCATAAGGTGTCGAAAAAGCATTGCCAAATAAATACATGTATCCAAAGGATGTCGACCGCATTTGTAAAACATAAACCTGATTAAACCAGACTTAACAACCAAGGTTCGACGTTTCGCACTGCAGAGATCAAGAATCATCAAGATGCAAATGCGTATCAGAGGTAAAACCGACGCTCATCCTCGTCTTCCTCATCCTCTTCTTCGCTCCCATCGTCAACTTTCGAGAGAGTTGGGGGGTTTGTCTGGCGGAGAAGACAACGGCGGACGGAGGAGCCGACGGCGGCGGAGAAGCCAACTACGGGTGGAGGAGATGACGGCGGGCGGAGGAGCCGACGACGAGCGGCGCAACAGAGAGGGCGAGTTCAGAGCAGCACAAGATAGGCTAGGGTTTCAGGACTGCGAGTTGTAGTGTTGGGAATGGGCTGGCCTACAGGTAGAAATGAGAATAAGGAAGTATTATTTTGAAAACATGGCCTGCGAATAGCCTAAAGGGGCCTGCGTTTAACAACGCTCTATTATTATTATTTTGCATGTATAATGTCAGTCGTCCGGTATAGCTCCTGCTTCGTGCATTCCGACATCGTGGGCGCTAGTCCTTTCGTGTTAATTTTATACAATGGATGATGGTGAATGGGATAATGTGATAATAGCGCATATGACTATCAAGAGGAAATGTCGTTTGATGGTGATAGTGATTCAGATTTTATGGAAGAGGATGATGAAGCTTCTAATTATTCTTTCACAAATGATTTTGAAGATAGTGAATTTGAGTTGGATGACACTTCATATTGTCAAAGTATCGAAGGTGACATTGAATCTGTAAGCATAAGAGATTCCAAAACAAATATGAATGCTGGTTTACCTACTATAAGGCAAGAAAAACGTAAGGGTTCACAAATTCAAATTTATCAAGGAGACGCCGATCATGACGACTTCGAGTTTGAGGTTGGGTTGTGCTTCAATTCAGCAACAGATTTTAGGGATGCTGTCAGATTATATTCGGTGAAGCAAGGTAGACCGATTAAATTTACAAAAAATTGCAGCGATAAAATTCAACTTACGTGTAATTGTGGTTGGGTTTTATTTGCTTCTTTCATATCGAAGAATGATAGGACTTTTTAAGTCAAGACAATTAAAGGGGAGCACCCATGCTATAGAGTTGCAGATTCCAGGCATTGCAAGGCTAAATATTTGGCTTCTAAGTATGAACACAACATTAGGAGCAATCCGGAATGGCCTGCAACTTCAATGCAAGAGGTGATGCAGGTTGATAATAGAACATCTTTGAGTGTTTGGAAAATGTAGAGTGAAAAGGCATGCTACAAAAGCCATTAATGGCACCGAGTTGGAGCAATACTCAAAGCTTTGGGACTATTGTGATGAGCTTCGTAGGACAAATCCAGATACTACTATTAAGGTAAAATGTAAGCATTCCGTAGTCTCTCAGACATGCATTTTCAAGAGCATTTATATTTGTTGGGGTGCTTTGAAGAAGGAATTCATGGCTGGATGTAGATCAATAATAGGTTTGGATGACACTCACATTAAAACAGCTGCTGGTGGGGTACTACTATGTGCCGTCGGTATTGATGGTAACAATAACATATTTCCTATTGCGTATGCTTATGTTTTAAAGGAAAATACAAAGACGTGGACTTGGTTTATTAGTCTCCTTATGGAAGACTTGTGTATGGAGAATAGTCACTTGTGGACAATCATTTCAGATAAACAGAAGGGCCTAATAAAGGTCGTTGAAGAATTATTGCCCAATGCCGAACACCGCTTTTGTGTTCGACATATGTATAACAACTTCAAGCAAAAATTTAGAGACTTGGAACTAAAGGAGTTGTTATGGAGAGCTGCGTCTGCAAGTAGAATTGTTGATTTTAATGCGGCGATGGAAAAGCTAAAGACGTGTAATATTATGGCATATAATTGGGTACGAGAAAGAAATGAGAAAAATTGGGCAAGATCGTATTTTAGGGTTTGGCCCAAATGTGATATGTTGTTAAAAAACTATTGTGAAAGTTTTAACAATGTGATCCTAAAGGCTAGATACAAGCCTATAATTACTATGTTGGAGACAATAAGAGTAATTCTAATGAAAAGACTTCATACACAACGGGACAAGGTGCTCAAATTTAGTGGAGATGTGTGCACATCCATACAAAAAATATTGGAAAAGAATAAGAAGGATGCCCACAAATATTTTTTGGTATGGAACGGTCACGACAAATTTGAAGTTCAAGGATGTATTGGAGATACGTGGACGGTAGATTTGACTTTGAGATGTTGTAGTTGTAGGCGTTGGGATCTCACCGGTATTCCTTGTGTACATGCAACATCGTGTGTCCTTCATCGTAGAGAAATGGTTGAAGACTATGTGGACCATTGGTATAAAAGAGAGATGTCCATGAGAGCATATGAATATTTACTAAACCCAATTAATTCAAGCAAGGAGTGGCCCTTGGCTAATTTTACTCCAATCGTTCCTTGGACTAACATACAAAAGAAGCCCGGAAGACCGCAACAACATAACAGAAGAAAAGAGCAAGGTGAGTTAGAAGCGGGACAATATGGGATTAAGAGACATTGTGCAAAGTACACATGCTCCAACTGTGGATCACACGGGCATAATAAAAAAGGATGTCGGGTAGCATCACAATCAACAATGCCTTCAACATCAACATTAAAATCCAAACTTCCGATAAGCAATGTTTTAATTTTAATTAGCGCGTCTCTTTATTACTTTGTTTCTAATACTTTCTTTGTATTGAATTGTAGGTGCGTAAGAATATGTGAAGATGATCGTGACTATCAATTTTGAGTTCATGGCAAGAGGACAGATTTTGTGTTTTTTTGATTTGATTAACTGTAAGGGGACATATTTTGTTTCATGTATTAAGAGGACATATTTTTTGTGTGTTTTTGGTTTTGATTCACTATAATGTTTTAATTCAATTGGAATGTTTTGATTCATTGGAAGTGTTTTGATTCACTGGAATGTTTTAATTCAATTGGATGTTCATGGTTTTGCCAATATTAATGTATTTGAGGACCTAAATGCCATTTATATTAAGCCTAGATCTTCATCAGATATCAGCTCGAGATCTTCATCAGATATCATCGCGTGGATCTTCTTCCTCATTGTGAGAGTTCCGAGTTGCGCGCAGGGCGAGAGGATGCTGGAAGCGGTTACAGGATTTATATTAAGCCTAGAGTGCATTTTGCCAATATTAATGTATTTCGGGGTGCATTTTGCCAATATTTAAGATTGGGGGTGCATTTTTCCAAAAGCTTGTATTTCGGGTGTGCATTCTGCTAATATTAATGCATTTGAGGACCAAAATGCCCTTAATATTAAGCCTAGGGTGCATTTTGCCATATTAATGTATTTGGGGGTGCATTTTGCCAATATTTAAGATTTGGGGTGCATTTTGCCAAAAGCTTGTATTTCGGGGGTGCATTTTGCCAAATTCCCAAAACCATTGTATACACCTTGAATTAGCAATAGCAATATAACATCACTACTGTTCATCTGAGCGAGTCATATACATATATTATGAGGAAAATATTCATGCAAACATTGATTGAACCTTGAAATATTTACTTTTTCAAAACCCAAGTTTCTGTTTTCTTCGTCCTTTTGTCCCAGGGGATCAATTGAAATCTTCTTCAGTTTTTGGGCCGTCTCCTTATTGAAACCCACCTGTTCTACTTCTTTTTTCTCCTTTTTTGAGCTCACTTCTTTGTCCAGTGATTCATCTGAACCCCTCTTGCCTAAAAACAGAACCAAAATGGGATCGAATGATTACAAAGTAAGAAAACAAATCCAATCGCGCAAAAAAAGAAACAAATGAAAAACAAACACCGAAAGAATTTAACCATTTTTGACTTTCTTCGTCTCTGGAACCGAGAGAGGAGGAGAATCAACCTGAAAAGATTAAGATAATGAATGATACAGAGACTACCAATTATAGCATGGAAATATAAGAAGACGTGGGAGGGTGCCTCAAGCTTTGGCATCTTGCTGGATTTCCCCATTGCGAATTCAGATCCCCCGGAGATGGAGCTCCACTGCAGACGCTGAGCAGCGGATTTTAATGATGGAAAATAAAACACATCAAATTCCATTAACCGCTCGACGGAGAAGAAATTACCGGCGGGGGTGCTGGAGTTCGGAGAAAGACCGTGAAAATGCTCTAAAACAGCAAAACGTCTGTTAGGGCTTATGGAGGTTTTTATACAAGGTGATTGTTATCCGCAACCTGTTATTTTGCTAGTCGCACTTCAAAATCTCTCAATTTTTCACGTCTTTTCGAAATACGTCTTATACATGCAATATCAGGAAAAATGTTCAACACGAAAGTTGTAGATATCGACGAGATCTACAACTTTAGTGATGATCACTTTTAGTAAAAATGCATGTACAAGGCGTACTTTGAAAATATGTCCAGATTTTGCGTCTTTTTGAAATACTCCTTCTACATGCAATTTCAGGAAAAGTGTTCAACACAAAAGTTGTAGATCTCGTCTATATCTACAACTTTCGTGTAGAACACTTTTCCTTAAATTGCATGTACAAGACGTATTCCAAAAAAGCGCGAAAAATTGGAAGATTTTGGGGTGCGACTAGCCAATTACGGGTTGTGGTTAACAATCGCCTTATATAAAACCTAAAACCATGATTTGAAACTAAGGTAATTTGATGGGATAAAATTTTAAAAAAAATTCTTATTTGTCTGTGTGGCCTACTCCGACATTATCCTAGTCATGACATTTTTTAGTGCACAGCGCTCCTGCAGTTTGCAAAACCGAGTGTTGTAACCATTGCCTTGTCTTATCACGGGGGTAAATTTTGTTGCATATTTCCAGCTGGACGCGAGCAACGAACGCACGTAGCAAACTTCAAATTAATGATCATGTTACAAGTACATGTTGTCAAAGATATCTAGGCTCTATTTGTTTGGGTTTTTTTTTCTCCATTGCCCTTTTCTAAACCTCAATGAGATCTAGTGTCCGTCTTTCCAAGAGAAAACATCGAAAAGGAAGTCTTAATAACCTCTATTTTGAATCATCAATTCCCTAAAAAATAGCTTAATGTCTAATTCCAACTGTAAGGAGGTAACTTCGTTCAAAAGTATTGTTGTCTTCGTCTTCAAACGCTCCATATCTAACTGCCACCACTTAACCAAACAGACCCTTAATTGTTTCCCACGACTGTGCAAGTGTCTTAACTAGCAAAAGTCCTCGAATCTCATTCTCGCATTTGACTCTTACAACTCATTGTCGTAGTCTAATATGGAAATAAAGCTCATTATTTTTGTCCATGCACGCCTTCTTTGCATGAAGAGATTGATCTTCGCCCCGATACACAATTTACATCGTAATGTAAACATTATCATCTAACCATTTCTTGCATGTATCCCAACACATGTTAATATGAAGCCGTTGTGCTTGTCATTCGGCCGAGGCAAATAGGTCAATGTATTGCTCCATGCGCGATGATAATCATCTAAAGTAAACGACGCAGTTTTGTGTGCATCGGTGTGTGTTTGTGATTTTTGGGGGGATTGTGTGTTTCTTTGTGCCTAACATCAATATTTTCGCAATTTAGATTTTGTTTGGTGATCAAAATTTCTGCAACTGCCTATGTCGACCCAAAATAAAATCAAAACACTTGAGTCTGATCGAGATGAAAGCCGGATCAAAAGTAAATGAAAGTCGAGCTAGACAAGATTCATGAATAATGCTCATTTTATGATAAACTTAGCCAAGCACTTTTAAACCATTCACAAAGCATACATTGCCAACTCAGCCTCTTTATCCTTGCTCCATCGCGTGCCAACCAACACATTGTCAGGAGCCAACATTTAAAACCGAGCATAAACCCGCTCGATCATGTTTGATGTAGTGCGCTCCTATGCCAAATCGCAGTGCTACGCTTGCAACCACGACCTGCCGCCACGAGATGATCATGCTAACCACCCACATCACTTTGGAAAAAAGGGTCCCTTGGTAGTCGAAATCCGTCCTCTATTGTGCTAAATATGCACTGCTCTATATGTGAGACCCCACAGTGGTTAAGGCTGTGAATCCCTAAAAAAGAGCATGATAAATAATGAGTAACTACAATGAGCCTGATAGGGGGTTATTGCTGTGAATCCCTAAAATACAATATTAAGTAATACAATCCTCGAGTTTTCAAGGAGAGGAAAATATCTCGACACGTGAAACCGGGCGGAGACCTTTGCGCAACAACTCAGCAGAAATCCCGAGTCGTGCGAGACATCTCAACTGGGATATGCTGGCATGAATCCTCGGTAATTGGTCGCTTGGTAAGGCTTCTGCGTGATTACATCATCCACGTTGAAGTCGCCCGCCGGCATCTCAAACCTCCAAAAGGAACAAAAAAACATCATAAGTCATGACTTCAATTTCAATGATAGAATGAGCAAATCTTTATAAAAAAACATTAATCTCCAAAATCTTATTTCTATGGGCCCTTGGCTGAAAGTCTGAAATCCTCTTGGGGCTGACTTCAACAAAATAACAAAAGCTTGACTTCCAGTCACCAAATTAATAAAAAATATTAATCACTCAAATCTCTCTGAATTAGCATAATTACATGTTTCACCCACTATCTTTTGAAATTACAAATACATCCACTATATTTTTGTGGATGCATGTTATAAAATGTACACTTACAGGGGAGGTCTTGGTAATTCAAAAGATAGAAGTGCGCAACCTGTAATTTTGCATACTTACATAGGAGATCCAGGTAAACAACCCCTAAACCTATTAAACTGGAAGTAAAGTCTGGGATGTGCGAAAATGATATCGACCTTCTTTTTCGCTCCTCTGTAAACCTAATATTATACAGACAAAACCTCGGTCACCATCAATGAATGTAGCACTAATTTGGGGTGAACAATATATATTCTTGTATCGTGTAATCTTTGGATTACGTGTTTCTATTTAGTTTGCTTCTACTATCCATAACGATCATAATCCATGCAACATGAATACAATAACTCAAACACGGATAAGATAACCGTAAAGGCCCGTTTGTTTGGACAGAATTAGAATTCATTTCAAGAATTGAGATCATTTCCAATCCAAGAGAAATCTTCAAGCAATTGATGGAATACTCCCAAAGAAATACCCCAAACTAGAAAAACTAATGCCACGAGGAAAAATAACAAAAATAATAGTATGTATCTGTTGCGGGCTTCTCTGTAGCATGACAATATCTTGTCGGAGAGGTGTCCAGAGGTAGCGTGACAGAGTCAGAAATATAAGGGAGCGTGCTCAACCGAATCAAAGGAAGGGGAAAGTGGGAGCCTTTGCTCATCCCTAACCCTAACTTGAGCATGGGAAGGGGAGAGAAACTAAGAGGAGAGAAACTATGATTAACTCATTTCTTGTCATTCCACAGCCCAAATGGGCATTTAAATAGACTTACATGCACTGCACACACTCTAAATAAATTACCAAAATACTATTTTATAAAAATAAAGATGCAACATTAACATCAACTCTAAGTAATGGCAAGACATTGTGGCTCCGTATGGTTGTTATTAATATTGAATAAACTACAACATCTTCTAGGATTTAGTTCAGTATTTGTCAAATAAATTTTTACAATGGTTGGGGTCATGAATCAAATGAGGTTTTCATTTTGTTGAAAGGAGATTCTTTGCCAAACATTTCTTAGATTGTGGAATGCATGTTTCTATTTCTCTTTCATTTTGCGGTCAACTTATTTGTATTTTTGAATGTTATGTTCAATCTTTTTTATAAGGGCACAGAGGAACAATACTTCTAGCCGTTTTGACCTATTAAAAATGTTACAAACATGTTCGGGAATTACAGTTAAGAAGCCACGACATAATCATTAACTCATTGGTGTCCAATCTATCCTACGTAGGGTCATCCCTTAGAGGCTCAACTATAAATCTATAATACCATCGATGTGGCACAACAATCAAGATTGTTGAAGAACTACATAAGTCGATCAAGACAAGTCAAAGTAGTTCAAGCAACCTTGGGGAACTATAGCTAGCTATGGTAACCCAATTGGGGAGTTGTTCCAATCGAGATGTCTTCGTGCAAATAAGGAACGAAGGAAAGGCAGGTGATCGGGACTTGCGCACCCAAGAGGATGATTGGGACTTTCTAAAGTCCCCGGGGTGTGGGGGATGTCTAGGAAAAATATCAAAATGGATAACTGTGCGCGCATCTCCACTAGTCCGCCGCATCCGTCGTGGTCTTCTACGTGTGTGTCTGCCTAGTATAAATCCGCCATATACCCATACTGCTATGAGGAACGCCATATTTTTATACTCACCATTCTTCAGCATTTGCAATGAGCCTACAACTTGCTGCCACCACCAACACCTCTGGTTAGTATTAAGGTTCTGTCATATACTAGGTTTGTTGGTTACACTAGTCCACACTATCCCTGAGTTGGTCAGCGCTGAGCCACTGACGCATGCCCTGTAGTGCTACAACCACCGCCATGCAGACAATACAATGTCATGCCTCTGTGGCATGCGACAATCCAACAATGTTGATGAGTATGTTGACAAGTTCAAAAAACTTGTAACCTATGCTCCAAGCCTTCTACCGTATCATTACTTGGAATGCTTAATTCAGCTCTGCATATACGCACATCTCCATTACCTTCACCTCAACTCCATCAATCAAACCTCGGACAAGACTAAAGAGCTCTCAAATCAAAGGAATCAAAATCACTAATGTTATGTTAGGATGCGCACAGTTGTGGCTAGTGCTGTGTAGGAAGGTGCAGGGATGCAACTAGCGTTGTGTTGGGAGATGGCTTGCGGCTTAGGCATGCACCAGATGCATGTATTGTGGCTAGGCAGTTTGCGGAGGAAGGGAATTGATTGTGCAAGAGTTGTGGGTGGGGAGATGCTTGCATATGAGTAATTTAGGGTTGTGTCTTAGGGAATTAGGGCAGTTGGATGTGGACAGCGGGATGATGGTGGGGGCATGGAAGTGCAGTCAGCTGAGCGATGCAACCGAGTGGAGACCGAGTGGGGGGGGGGGGGGGGGGGGGGGGGGGGCATCAACTATGAAAATTTCTAGACAAGTTGCTAGTTTAGTCATGAAGCCACAAAACCTCCCTCCCAAGAGAGTTGTGGACACCAGTATATCTCTCAACCCTAGAATCAATGTTGTTTCTGTGAGACCAAATCATCATACCAGAAAGATGAGACAGAGCATCGGCTCAAGTGATAGTCCTTTCTCCAACCCTATCCTCCTTGTGTGCAGAAGGGCAACAACTGATGTTTCTGATTGTCCTCCTTGTGTGCAAGAAGGACAACAATTGATGTTTCTGATTGGACTACTGAGAGGTGAACCAGGTGAACGTTCCAAAAGGGTATTTGATCGCGATGATACATGAACTGCAGGGAGAACTTTGGGGAGCATACATGATAAACATTATGAGTTTTTGGTATGTTGTTCGGATTGCCCAAGGCTTTCGCGACATTTCAATTTATCATGAATGAGATCTTCCACCTGGCGTTTCGAAGGTATACATGTATTTTTTGATGACATAGGTTTACATTCCTTCCTAGCAAGAACATTTCGAGCACCTCTCAGATACCCTTCCTACGCTTCAGTAGCATCGCCTCCACACCAATCCAAAAAGTGCACCAATGGATGGCAAGTGATCAACTACTTGGGCCATACCATATCAACACATAGGGTGTTCATGGAATTCAATAAGGTTTCGGTGGTCCTTCTCCAGCCCACCCCGCAATTCCACCCTATCGTCTAGGTTTCAAATCCCATTAGTAAGAAGCTACATATTAAGGAAAGCTAAAGCGAATATTGAAATCATAACAATCTTTAGATTGTTTAAATAAAGTATGATTTAAGACTTTCTCTCAATAAAAAAAACAATCACAATAAATAGTAAATTAGAGGTCGTAGCAAGCAATTCTCCTCCACGAATAGAGCTAGCTAGACACTGGTAAGATGAAACCCTTGTTTGGACTGCATGAAATTAACAATCCAAATGATTTGTTTTTGCGTAGGTTTAAAAGTTCATACTGAATCAAGATTCATAGCAGCATGTCGGATTAGAGTATACTGCTGAAATTAGGATCAAAAAAAGGAATTCAATGCCGATCGATCTATAAAAATTCATGGGAATCAAGATTCAAAGTAGCGTTTCAGATTAATTAACGTATATTGCTGAAATTAGGGAGGAAAAAAGGAAATCAATGCCGGATGAATATCAACCCATTTGAGATGAAAGTGGGACGATGAAAATGGCGAAAACGAGGAAGCACGCGAAGCTGAAAATTTAGTAATAATGAAGATTCAAAGTAGGCTGGAAGATTAGGGTATATAAAATGAAATCAATACGGAACGAAGAAGATTCAAAGTAGGAGGTCGAAAAAACACAGGAAGCAGAAAATTATTAATAATGAAGATTCAAAGTAGCCTGGAAGATTAGGGTTTATTGTTGAAATTAGTAAAAAAAAAAAAAAGAAAATCAATACCGATTGAAGATCGAGCCATTCGAGATGAAAGTTGGAGGTTGAAAAATGGCGGAATCCTCCTTCAGATTATGGTATATTGCTGGAATTGGCCAAAAAAAGGAAATCAATACCGAACGAAGAAGATTCTTAGTAATGAAGATTCAAAGTAGCCTGGAAGATTAGGGTTTATTGCTGGAATTAGTAAAAAAAAGAAATCAATACCGATTGAAGATCAAGCCATTTGAGATGAAGTTGGAGGTCGAGAAATGGCGGAATCCTCCTGCAGATTCGTCGAAACTCGCAGAGAAAAATAAACGAAACAGACGAAGCAGAAATTTGGGCAAAAATAATTGCGGAGAGGGAAAAAAAATTTGGACCATTTCTCGATTTATGCGTGTCATCCTTGCGCAGGGGCCATGCTAATCTTCTCTGTATCGTTCCAATTTTATCAGATGTCCCCGAAGGGACGCAAAGGATTGTTCCGTTGCATAAATATAGTGCTGTTTACTTTGAAATTACGCAATGTGGGATTAAAAATAGTGGCGCTGAAGGTTTTAGAGCGCGTATGGCTGTCCGTGTGATTTACATCGGATGGATGAAACAATATATTAGATCAGTCTCGTGGAGCGTGGGTTTTTATTTACCGAATAATTCTGCATTATATAAATACAATAGACCATTATTAATAATAATATAAACCTTTATTTATACGTTTATTAATTATTTTTATTATATATATATATATATAATAAAAAAAAATCTTGTGACAAATCATTGTCATAAATTTGTTATCTTTAATTTGAGCAGCCTTTGATTACTTTATTTTAAATATATATATATTATTATTAGTAAGCCTGTTCTTCTCTCCGTCACGCCGACATTTCCCCAAAAAGCCCCTGCCGCTTACCCCGCCCCTACCCGCTCAATCAGCCGCATGCCCCGTCAAGTTCCGGAATTGCCCCAGCTCCATCCCGTCGCTGTTGTTGACCTCCATTTTTAGATATCTACTTCCCCGCCGCTGTTTTCGCCCATCTGAAGCTTCGTCATCGCCCCCTATAGATGGCGTCGTCGGTCAGTCGACAGCACATTTCCGGATCCGCCTTCACGCCGCTGTTTTCATGCTTTATCTTCTTCCTTGCCCACAATCTTCTACTTGCCTCGCGTGCGATCCGCCTGCCTTCAGAATAAAAACGTGTAGAAGAACCCCTTCCTGATCGCTCTCAACCAGCACTCTTTGAGGTCGCCCTGCTTATCTACGTCCACATCGTCACGTCGGCGTTGCTCTTCTCTGCGTCCGGTTAGTCCGGCACGGTCTGAATTCGCCCGGAAGATCCATGCCGTCCGCCGGTAGGATTTTTGGTTTTCGATTTTGCAAGCATTCGATATCCCCTTAAATTTCTATCTGCTTCGTCATGGCTCCTGGAATCCTCGATAACTGCCCGCTCCCAATCCTCGGAGTCCTTGCCGACCCAGTCCTGTGGCGGCCTTCCTCGCTTCCACTCCCAACATCCAAGGCATTCCTCTTTCGTCAACTAAATTAGGCAACCACTGTAATGTTGACTGCTTACCCTCCAACTCCTCAAATGTTATGCAGGGTGAGGTTGTCCGAGTTGAAGGAGACGAGTTCTGGCACATGACAAAAGTCTTGCGTCTGGGTTTGAGCGACAGGTTTCTCACTTCCTCTCCCTTGCTTCATATTGTTGTATGGAATTCGTCATGCGCGTCCAATTGCTTCTGAGTTCTTGCACTATATGGTTCCAGGTTCAAACTCTACTGGTATCCAATAAATTATTGAGGGTCCAGAATAAATCAAATTTGCATAATGTTGGAAAATTATAGTTCTGTTGATATAATGTTATTGTTTCATACCTTCATCAAGCTTGAAAGAAAACGAAACAGAGTGGGAGAACTCTAAAGCTAGGGCTGACACCGGTCCCACTTATCAATTTTATGCAAATGATTTTATCTTTTGTGAAACTGAAACGGATGCTCAAGGTGTTGTTAATCAATTTCTTTAGCATCAGTACCATTAAATTTTTTTAATGATGATTATTGAAAATTTATTGTACATGTTAACAAGAGGGATGGATCGGGACGAGGCGACGGAGGCCAGCGACAGGGAGAGAAAGAGAAGCAGAGCTTGGCCGTCGCATGTCTAGCATGATAAATGTTCGCCGCCTCCAGTTTACCATTATAAATCTCCGCCGCCGTCTGGCTACTCTCCCCCGCCGGTTTATCATTACAAATCACCGCCACCGCCGGTTTACCACTACAAATCCCTGCCGCCCTATTGACAAGAGTTTCAAGATGGAGAAGGTTTGGAAATCTGATAATCTTTTTTCATTAATAAAATTTAACAAATGATTTATTGTGATTATTTCTTATAATATTTTATATATTTGCAGGAAACGTAGTGGTGGTTCTATAGCAATTTTGAGAAAAAGCCCAAAGAAAGCCCGCAATGCAAGCTGGTGAAAGAATCTCTCTTTATATATTTTACCTCTTTCTTCACTCTTCTCTTAGTTGTATGGTAACAATAAAGAGGAAATGTTATTCCTTTTTTGATTGTAGCAGATCAAATAATTGCATGAAATGTTTTGTATTAAGTAAGCCTAATTTCATTGTGGTGTGGCTATTTTCTGTAATTTCCATTGACGCCGTGAAGGCTGAGGTGAGAGAGATGGCGAAGCCCAGCAGAAATTTGAGACGCGGAAGTGCGAAAGCCAGCGGAAGTTGCAAGTCCGCGTCGGTCGCGTGTGACGGGGTCAACGGAGCCGGCGACTGCGGCTGTTTGTATAAAAATAATTAAAAATTTAATACACCACCGCTGTCGACGGAGCCGGCTGCAGCCTAACCGGTCTCTACTGATGGGGTCACCGGTCACCGACGAACCCTGCGGGCGTAGGCCGGACAGGTCGTCGCCAGCTCCCCCGTCATCGGTGGCGTGTGAAATTTTTTATTATTATGCACGAAAAATCAAACCGCACAGAATATTATCCACAAATATTGCAGGATTTCTTTTTTCATTCATGGGCTTAAGCATGGTAGATTTACATCCTTTGTGAGGTAGTTGACAAATCTGCCCTTCATATTCTGTCCCCAATCTCCAAGTTCACTTTTTTTAAACCTGATATTGAAATAATTTTCATTTCCTGTACAAACTTCTGAAATGAGAAGGTCCTAATAAACCGAGTGCAGACATGCATAAGATGAAGGGCTGGAGTTATCTGGTATATCAACTATTCGTCAGCCAATTTCCTTCTCTAAAGACTTTAGGTTAAAATAATACATCGTCTATGTTTGTCGCAGCGACGTTTTTTCTCCGGTAAATTTGGAGAAAAACACCACCGTCATACGACGTGTTTAGAATGACAATTGACAACGATGACCGTCATCAAGAAAAAAAAAACTAATTCTGAACATAAAAGCTCATGATCTACAGTTCCTAATCACCGTGTTCATGACCACTGCCACCATGCCAAACGGTGTTAGGATTGTGACACCTCACGCATGGACTCGGATAGTCCGGATCGCGCCACGTCCGTGATCCATGGCCACCTCTTATTATGGGAATTTCAATTAAATGGGATGGCTGATTTTTTGGGAGGGATTAAAGGTTATTCCTATTCAAGCTTATCGTTTAATTGGAAATCCATTCTGTTTTGGCAAGGGCCATTAAGGGCCGGCTGGCCTCCTTCCTCATCTGGCCGGCGCCATCAATGGAAACCATTGATGGCCCTCTTCTTCCTAGTTAGGAGAGGGGGGTGCTCTCTTATATATATGTTTGGGAGGGGGCTGCTAAAATTAAGAATACAATCAAGTAAGAAACAGAGAGAGTGGATCGAGGCTCGGCCACCAGTGAGGAGCTTTCCGAGAGTGTGAGCAGCAAGGTTCTGTATGAGTTTCTCTTTCCGGCGGCAGCGACAACGAACGGACCTCGCCGGTGCAGGAGGATCAGAGGCGGCGGCAGCGGGTTGCAGCGGCGATCTCCAGGCGGCATCGAGGGGTGTTCAGGCGGCGGCGGCGGTGACAGCTCCAGTTCAAACCAGGCGCGGCGGTGGCGGCGGCAGCAGGCGTGCTGCGGCGGAGGCGGCGCATCGGGCTCAACTCAGGCGGATGCGGCTTTGTCCAGCGGCGGCAAGCAGCTCCAGGAGGCGGCGGGAGCAGGAGGATTCAGGTGGAGGCGGCTCTGTCCAGCGGCGGCAGAAAGCTCCAGGCAGCGACAACAGGTGCAGGAACAGGCGGATCCATCGGGAAGAAGAACAGAGGTTGTCGCCCGGCGACATCGACGCCGCCCGGCGGTATCGGTTCTTCAGGATTTGGGTTCTTTGTCTTTCCTTTGTTGTTCGACCATATTTGTTTGGTCTCTGGTTGTATCTGTGTAACCTCATCAGTGGTTTAGTGGATCTTTCTGGCGCGCTCTCCCCATGGAATAGGAGTCCCAACTCCGAACCACGTATATATTTTGTCGTCTGTGGTTTTGCTTGGTTTTGGATTTAATTTTATTTTTTTACTACTCAGCTAGCTTTCGTTGCTAGATCCGCGGCGAACCATCGTAGTCGCGGATCCGGTCCCAATTTCACAACAATTGGTATCAAAGCGAGTGTAACGACCCGGCCCTTTAGACTAAGGCCGCCCGGCCCACCAGTAGCCCATGGACCTTTAGACCACGGACCACGGTGGTACAGCCGAAATATACCAAGGCCTGCAGGTCGTACACCCCAACGCCTCTCTGGCCTGTTTCTCAGCAAACATCGCGTTGTTGGCGCAGGGATTCGAACCCGCAACCCTTGATAAGAAACCTTCAACAGTTCTCATCACCAACTGAGTTGCAGCTCAGTTGGTGATGAGAACTGTTGAAGGTTTCTTATCAAGGGTTGCGGGTTCGAATCCCTGCGCCAACAACGCGCTGTTTGCTGAGAAACAGGCCAGAGAGGCGTTGGGGTGTACGGCCTGCAGGCCTTGGTATATTCCGGCTGTACCACCGTGGTCCGTGGTCTAAAGGTCCATGGGCTACTGGTGGGTCGGGCGGCCTTGGTCTAAAGGGCCGGGTCGTTACAGCGAGGTTCGACCCTTCGGACCCCGATGAGCAATAATGACAACGAAATTTGAAGTCCCCGAGTATGACGGCAAAATTGACTTTGGTCTGTGGCAGAAACGGGCCAAAGCGGTTCTCGTCCAGCAAGGTCTTCATAAGGCTCTCCTCGGAAAGGAGAAGTCCGGGAAGAAGGACGACGAGTGGGATGAGCTAGATCTGAAGGCCATCAGCACAATCCAGTTGTGCTTGGTCGATGAGGTTATGTATAATGTAGTCGATGCTGAGACTACAGCGGATCTGTGGAAGAAGTTGGAGGAGCTTTATATGTCAAAATCCCTCACGAATAAGGTGTACGTAAAGAAACAACTTTACAGCTTGAGGATGTCGGACAGCACTCCGCTTCTTGATCACATGAATGTGTTTAATAAACTTATCTCTCAGTTGCGTAGTATGGACATTAAGGTTGAGCAGGAAGACCAGGCTCTTCTCCTGTTGTCTTCATTGCCGAAGTCCTTCGATCATCTGGTCACCACGATCATGTATGGGAAGGACACCCTGAAGATGGAAGAAGTGATGACAACGCTGCTCTCGAACGAAACGAGAAGCAAGTCGAGCCCTAGAGCCGACGAGGGCTTATTCGTTAAGAGCAAAGACCCCACCCGGGGTAGATCGAGAGGAAAAGGGAAGGAGGAAGACCAACTTAGGTTTAAGTCCAGGGGCAGGAATACAAAGTGTCACTACTACAAGGAGGAGGGGCACTGGAAGAATGAGTGCCCGAAGAGGAAGTTTAGAGAACAGACGCATGAGCCACATCAGGCTGCGGTGGCATCCGAGGATGAGAACGACGCTGACATTCTTCATGTTTCACCCAGTCTTGAGACCACAGGTTCTTGGATCATGGATACAGGATGTTCGTACCACATGTGCCCAAACATGGGATGGTTCTCCAGCTTTAGGAAGTGTGAGGGTGGTCGTGTTCGTATGGGGAATGACTCAGAGTGCGAGGTATTGGGATTCGGTAACATCAGGATTGAGATGTTCGACAGAGTGACCAGGACACTCACCAACGTTCGGTATGTGCCCAGGTTGAGAAAGACCTTTATTTCTCTAGGCACTCTGGAGGCCACCGGGTATTCTTATACCGGCAACGGCGGATATTTGGAGGTCAGGAGAGGCACGCAGATAGTCTTGAGAGTAGAGCATTCTGGATCGCTCTATAGACTGATTGACACCACGATTGCCAAGGGAGATGCAAGGAGAGAGGTCAGACCGTCTCTCGAGCTTCAGGATACGGTAGCGTATGCATTTCAGGCGATCTCCTCAGATTGCGGTTCCTATGGAAAAGCTTTAGAGAGCAGAGACCGCTCTCAGAGGAAAGCTAGGAAGGACCAGTGGAGGAACGAGGCAAGATTCGTGGCGAAGGAGTTCGTGCAGAGAAAGGGCCTTGGCGAAGATAAAATCTTCGCAGTCGTGGAGAAGTTGGGCAGAGTGTCATCTCAGAAGTGCCTAGACACCGCAAGGGGAGCCATCTGGCTCAGGAGTCCCACCAAGGAACTCAGGTTTACTCAGAAGAAGGTGGAGCTGCACAGTGATGTGTGCCACCAGGAGTCGAGGGAGTTCGCTAGGGGTAGAGGCATGGTGTTACGGGAGTTTCCTATGGAGGAATGCGTTGCGAGCATGCGGGAGAAATCAGTGAGGCGAGTCAAGTTTGACTTGACTCAGACTGATGCATGTTGATCGTGAGGGCCCAGGGAGAGGGGGCTTGTAGTCGCCAGTAGGGGAGATCCAGGTTGGAGGTTCAGATATGTTTGTTTGACTTCGAGGTGGAGTTCAGTTGTGGCATGAGGCGTCAAGGTGGAGATTGTTAGGATTGTGACACCTCGCGCATGGACTCGGACCGTCCGGATCGCGCCACGTCCACGATCCATGGCCACCTCTTATTATGGGAATTTCAATTAAATGGGATGGCTGATTTTTTGGGAGGGATTAATGGTTATTCCTATCCAAGCCTATCGTTTAATTGGAAATTCATTCTGTTTTGGCTGGCCTCCTTCCTCATCTGGTCGGCGCCATCAATGAAAACCATTGATGGCCCTCTTCTTCCTAGTTAGGAGAGAGGGGTACTTTCTTATATATATATGTTTGGGAGGGGGGCTGCTAAAATTAAGAATACAATCAAGCAAGAAATAGAGAGAGTGGATCTAGGCTCGGCCACCAGTGAGGAGCTTTCCGAGAGTGTGAGGAGCAAGGTTCTGTAGGAGTTTCTCTTTCCGGCGGCAGCGACAACGAACGGACCTCGCCGGGAGGATCAGAGGCGGCGGCAGCGGGTTGCAGCGGCGATCTCCAGGCGGCATCGAGAGGTGTTCAGGCGGCGGCGGCGGTGACAGCTCCAGTTCAGACCAGGCGCGGCGGCGGCGGCAGCAGGCGTGCTGCGACGGAGGTGGCGCATCGGGCTCAACTCAAGCGGAGGCGGCTTTGTCCATCGGCGGTAGGCAGCTCCAGGAGGCGGCAGAAGCAGGAGGATTCAGGTGGAGGCGGCTCTGTCCAGCGGCGGCAGAAAGCTCCAGGCGGCGACAACAGGTGCAGGAACAGGCGGATCCATCGGGAAGAAGAACAGGGGTTGTCGCCCGGCGACATCGACACCGCCCGGCGGTATCGGTTCTTCATGATTTGGGTTCTTTGTCTTTCCTTTGTTGTTCGACCATATTTGTTTGGTCTTTGGTTGTATCTGTGTAACCTCATCAGTGGTTTAGTGGATCTTTCTGGTGCGCTCTCCCCGTGGAGTAGGAGTCCCAACTTCGAACCACGTATATATTTTGTCGTCTGTGGTTTTGCTTGGTTTTGGATTTAATTTTGTTTTATTACTGCTCAGCTAGCTTCTGTTGCTAGATCCGCGGCGAACCATCGTAGTCGCGGATCCGGTCCCAATTTCACAACAAAACGGAACCTAAGGCCTCCCTCTGCTTTCAATAATGTTTAGTCGTATTAATGATAGAATTCAACAAAATAGCGGAGCCCATTTGTATAGCAATGGAGTGACTGTTAAGATTTTGGTTCATGATGAGATGACCTGCAAGAGCCAAGATCTCAGCCAAGGGCTCCGTGGTTCTGAACAGTGTAAATCTTACTCAATCTTTTGTATGTAATAAAAAAAATATCTGGGAATTTTGATGTATGGATTAGTTCTTAATTGCTATTTATAAGTGATGTACTGGTTTTCTACTCATTTCAAATGTCATATAGGAGCAATCCCATTTTGATTCATCATTGGAAAACTGAATCATAGTAGAAATCCGATTTTTGCTTAAATATGATTCAAACACAGATAATTGTGGCAATCATAGTGGGAATCATAGTGGAAATCATAGGAAAAAACTGCAGAGGTACGGATATCGATCTATGCTTGAATGCGGGTACGGGGCCGAGCAGGTGAATTACGTGGAAAAATCTCCACGTCATTCACAAGCTCGGCCCATTTAGTGGAAATTATAGGAAAAAATAACGATTGTTTGCATATGCACAGCGGGGAGGCGAGTGGCATTTGCGGCGCCGAGCCGGTGAAATGCGGGGACGCGAGTGGCATTTGCGGCGTCGAGTGGGTGAATTGCGTGGAAGCGGCGCCCGCTTTTATTCGGCCGAAAGCCGCCCGGAGCATCAAGCACGAGCTCAGCCTGTGTGCAGGCCGGCGAAGCCCGCCTGATGCGGCCGAAGGCCGCCCGAGAGCATCGAGCATGAGCGATGCCCGTGCGAAGATGCTCGTGTGTGTGTGTGTGTGTGTGTGTGTGTGTGTGTGTGTGTGTGTGTGTGTGTGTGTGTGTGTGTGTGTGTGTGTGTGTGTGTGTGTGTGTGTGTGTGTGTGTGTGTGTGTGTGTGTGTGTGTGTGTGTGTGTGTGTGTGTGTGTGTGTGTGTGTGTGTGTGTGTGTGTGTGTGTGTGTGTGTGTGTGTGTGTGTGTGTGTGTGTGTGTGTGTGTGTGTGTGTGTGTGTGTGTGTGTGTGTGTGTGTGTGTGTGTGTGTGTGTGTGTGTGTGTCCGAGAACGATGTGTGTGTGTGTGTGTGTGTCCGAGAACGATGTGTGTGTGTGTGTGTGTCCGAGAACGATGTGTGTGTGTGTGTGTGTGTGTGTCCGAGAACGATGTGTGTGTGTGTGTGTGTGTGTGTCCGAGAACGATGTGTGTGTGTGTGTGTGTCCGAGAACGATGTGTGTGTGTCTGTGTGTCCGAGAACGATGTGTGTGTGTGTGTGTCCGAGAACGATGTGTGTGTGTGTGTGTCCGAGAACGATGTGTGTGTGTGTGTGTCCGAGAACGATGTGTGTGTGTGTGTGTGTGTGTGTGTGTGTGTCCGAGAACGATGTGTGTGTGTGTGTGTGTCTGTGTGTGTGTGTGTGTCCGAGAACGATGTGTGTGTGTGTGTGTGTGTGTCCGAGAACGATGTGTGTGTGTGTGTGTGTGTGTGTGTGTGTCCGAGAACGATGTGTGTGTGTGTGTGTGTGTGTCCGAGAACGATGTGTGTGTGTGTGTGTGTGTGTCCGAGAACGATGTGTGTGTGTGTGTGTGTCCGAGAACGATGTGTGTGTGTGTGTGTGTGTGTGTGTGTGTGTCCGAGAACGATGTGTGTGTGTGTGTGTGTGTGTGTGTGTGTGTGTGTGTGTGTGTGTGTGTGTGTGTGTGTCCGAGAACGATGTGTGTGTGTGTGTGTGTGTGTCCGAGAACGATGTGTGTGTGTGTGTGTGTCCGAGAACGATGTGTGTGTGTGTGTGTGTCGGTAGTTAGCTGTTCCAATGCATCTAACGGAAATCAATCCCAGATAAAGGCCATGTGGCCTCGTGATTAGACGAAGAGATTACTCCGCGCACCAAACCCAGGGTTTAGGCTCCATCTTCTAGATACGCAACCTCGGAGATAGAAGGAAGATCCATGTCACACTAGGAATCAACCGCCACTAACCGGGCTGGGGAAAGGAGCGTATGACTCCACACTAGAACCTGTCTCCGGAGAGAAGAAGCGCGTGATTCCCTGACCAAGACCAAGGCGGCGGAAGCTCAGCCTATAAAAGAAAAAGAAATAGAAATAAGAAAGACACAAGGGAGATAGTGTGTCCGAGAACGATGTGTGTGTCCGAGAACGATGTGTGTGTCCGAGAACGATGTGTGTGCGAGAACGAGAAGTGGATATACACTAACGTTAGTTAGAACAAATACATTGTATTTAACATATGCAGAAAAATTAACTCTAAATCTATTTCAATCCAAGAATATGGGCACTCCACTACGAGCAAAGCTCGAGTCCACAGTTCACTAATCAATTCTAGATTTTGATTATAAATCAAACTATCCTACCATCCTAAAGATATTTTATAAATGTCGGAATAACAAAAAATTAAGTTGTAGCGTAGTGTGACAAAGGCACAGGTTTTGCATCAAGAGTCGACTGCGATTGTGCTTTGATCATGATCGGCACGGGCAAGGGCGGATTCAGAGGGGGGCCCGAGGGACACTGACACTCCATTTTTTTTCAAAATAGTTATTATATTTGAATTCCTCTCGTCGAGGCAATGAATTATGACTACTTATATGTCAAAAACGGTGGTCAGATGAGGGAGATACAGCTCCAATAAGATTGAAGTGTTCTAAAAATTTTTTTTGAAGTACGTATGTTGAACACAATGACACATTCAAAAAAAAGGCGACTGTTATTAGCACTACAATTTTGGATATTCGCACAACTTTTACAATTAATTTTCTGCGTGTTTTGAAAATACTCCTTGTACATGCATTTTTAGGCAAAGTGTTCAACACGAAAGTTGTATATCTCGTCGAGATATACAACTTTCGTGTTGAACACTTTTCCTAAAAATGCATCTACAAGACGTACATTAGTAAATACGCTCATATTTCGCGCCTTTTAGAAATACGCCTTATACATGCATTTTTAGGAAAAGTGTTCAACACGAAAGTTGTAGATCTAGACGAGATCTACAAATTTCGTGTTGAACACTTTTCCTAAAAATGCATGTACAAGGAGTATTTTCAAAACACGCAGAAAATTAGGAGTAAAAGTTGTGCGAATATCCAAAAGTGTAGTGCTAATAACAATCGCCAAAAAAAAATATGCACCCTCATTATCAATTTGTGCACACTCAATATTAATTTTCTGGATCCGCCACTGGGCACGGGGCTCCGGCGCTCCGCACCTTTCGATTAATTAATGCAACTTAATATAAGGCGATTGTTAGCCGTAACCTGTATTTGGCTTGTCACACTCCAATGTTGGCCGACACTCAAATTTTATTCGCAACCCGATTTTTGATTTGCCGGGGTATACCGCACCCTGATTACGTTCCCCCTCCAGGTTCCTCACTTCGTCCACGGCACCTTCGGCGCCCGCATCCCCCGCAGCGATGGTAGGGGCTGGAGACCTGAGCAAAGGAAGCTCGGTGGACAGTGCCGACTTGTGCACTTATAGTAATTTCCTTAGTTTTTTTTTTGTTATTCTCCAATAGGATTTTCGTTCATTTATTTTTTGTTATTCTGCTTGTAGAATTTCATTCATCAAAAAAGGAAGCTCAGTGGAAACCAGCGTTTTCATAACCGGATCGGGCCGACCGGTCGGACCTTGAACTGGCCCCGTGTCCGGTCCGGTCAGGCCTTTAAAATCGTCCCCGCTCAGAACCGGGTAAAACCCGAAAAACTGGCCGGTTGAACAGCCCAACCGTAAACCGGGCCGGTTTTCCTAAGACCCGGCGGGCCATGGTGCCCAAAAATGAGGGGGCGACGGGTTTTGAACTCATACCAATTCGAAATCAAACAAAGAAGCAAGTCACTCAGTCAATTGGTCATTGATACATACTTTTAAAATATATTATATACATATAACTTGATACATATTTATAAAAAATAATCTATATAATAAAAACACATGCATATAAATGTACAAGCAGTCGTGCACGGGGGACCCCGTGCGGGCAACATTCGTCGTGGGTGCGACATTTGTCAAGGGTGCACCATTTGTCGAGAGAACGACATTTGGTTGAGGCGGCAACATTGGTCGTGGGTGCGACATTTGTCGAGGGGGCGACATTTGTCGTGGGAGCGACATTTATCTTGGGGGCGACATTTGTCGTGGGAGCGACATTCGTTCTCAAAATCTACCATCTGTCGAACATGGTGACTAAATCAGACTGAATCATTTTTGTCGTCTGCGAGTTGGGTGATCTTCGACCGCATCTATAAGAAGAGTTCTCAAAGTATAAGAAGAAATGACTTAAAAGACCACTCAAGATCCGGCCCAAACAAATAAAAAGGAGGGGAGAGCTCTTGGGTGGTCTTCGGACTCATCTTGGCGCGCTTCGCCCGCCTCCGCACGGGCTTCGTCCGTGTTATATGTGTTCCTGCGGGCTACGCCCGCAACATATACATATGAGTACTCAAAATGACCGTAAAAAAATCTAAATCACGATTATATTTTTTACTTTGTAAAAAAACATATGTTTTCACATACAAAAACACCCAAATAAATGAAAAGGAGAATTGATTATATGAGGGGTATTTAGGGAATAAATGTTATACCATTATGAAGGGTATTTTGGGCATCCAAATGTTACACCATGCTCTTTTGCTCTTTGCTTATAGTATAAAGATAATTGACAGCCAAGTCAGACGTGTGACGGTCATATTTATCAAATATTATCTCATTCTTTATTATTTAATTAGTACATATTTTTTCGAGTAGTTATAAAATTTCTTTAAAAATGCATAAAAGTGATCAAATATGACAAATCCTCTAATTTTTATTTCTTTTTCAATTATATTATTGCGTACAAACTAAAAATTATGTTATTTTATTTATTTCATGGCCGGCGAGACTCACGCGTACATTTGGAAATACGTGTCACGCGTATTTCCCTTATTCTGATATATTATATATATAACAGTTCAACACCGGTTAAACCGGCTAAACCGATTCAACCATTAACCTCTCCCTCCGCCGGTTTGATGTCCGCTCCAGTTTTCAAAACCTCGGTGGAAACCTGACGACAACAGTTTTTGCTATCAAAGATATCACCACAGATAACTCAAAAGCAACTGGTCCTCGAAATCAAACCAGCATTGCCATCAATATTACTGAGGGGGGAAAGGATGGCGAACAATATGTTCTCTCTTGCCTGTGTCGACGCTGCTCTCCTCAACCCCCGAACCGACAATGCAAATGCGGAAGAAGAGGTGGCAGTGACTGGCATAAGGTGGGCGCAGAACGGGCGTGGAGTTGCGGTGCTTGCTAAGCGGAGAAGCTGGGGGCGAAAGGAGGGGAGTAATTCTTTGGAGGCAGCAAATAAAATCAAAGAACACGCAAAATTAATTCTGAGGTTTTCAATTTTCGGGTGCAATTACACACCTAAAAAGTTGCGGTTTTTTTTATTTATTTTGATGTGTAAATAACCAAACACGAGTTGCGATTTACAATATTTTAAAATAAACATATTATCAATTAATGAGAAAAGTAGTTATACACTATATAATTTTTGTTAAAAAATCATCCTCATTAATTAATGTCAAATTAACTTTAATAAAATTGATGAATTTAATAATAACTTCTCAAAAATATTACTCAAATGCATAATGACAAAAACAATTTTGGGTGAACCATGCTGGTGATACATCATACACACTAATTCACATTTTTAAAATCAAAATAAATGTTTTTTACAAAAAAAATTAAAATATATATTAATGTTAATATTTTTACAATAATTTTAGGTGTCATATTATATATTAATATTATTGTTTAAAATCTCTCACTGATGATTTAGTTACATCACAAATTGACTAAAACCTTTCATTTCTCCCCAAAACTTTGCTGGAGGATGACTTATTCAGATCAGCACACTGGAATATCTCCAAATAATACTTGCATACATAAATTTAAATTATTAATGTGAAAAATAAAATAAAATAAAAATAAATGAAGCAATTATGCCAACATAACTCCAACACAAAAAATCTGTGCCCGGTCAAAATTTGGAAATGGATGAACGGCTCAACAGTAGGCAATCCTGTAGGCCGGCGAGATTGAACAAGCCAACGTCGAAGACTTGCGAGACTCCGATGACAATTGAGGAGATCGACGGTGCGGATTCACGTTCCATACTGTTTTATCTCTTTGACTATGCCGTCGGCAAGCGAATCCACGTCGTAATTCTTGCCATAGAATTTCACAAAATCCATGTTTGGGCTCATTAGGTACCTGTAAGTCAATGCAAGATTGCTTAGTAATCAGCAAGTCAACTTATACACAATAGATTTTGCAATCCAAAACCATTGTATTCTATATATTATATTGCAAAAGAATATTTTGGGGTGATTGTTAAAATAGGACCGTCAAATGAATATGAGCCGTTCAATTTCAATCCCTCTGATCTAACAGAACAAGAGAACTTCAAATCTCCTTTCAAGCGACAGTTGGATGATGTCGCCGGCATAGTGTGCACGTGGGGACATGTTCACGGCCGCTACTATTTCAAAATAGAAAAAAAAAAGAATTGTTATTCACACCCAACAATTGGATATTGATACTCAAAATAATACAAATTTTAGCATATTTTTCCCCGAAACTTATTTGATGTTTGTACCCAACACAAACTACGTTTTTGTTTCTCTCGAGTCTTAAACTCCCGCAGCCGAACCTTCACCTCTCCGCTCGCAGTCTCTCGATGGCGGTCCGATAATATCTCACCGCCCGTGGCGCCCTTTATTCCGTCGCGCCTTCCGCCCATCTACTCACCGTCAGTCAATCTATAAATAGTTCGTTTTAGGTCGTATGTGTATGTTCTAGCATAACAAGAGAGTAGGGTAAGTCCAATAATAACTCACCCCCAAGTCCACGAGTTAGAAACCGAAAACACATGATACCGGTTGGCGCGGCGGCGGCGATGACGGTTGATGCGGCGGCAGCGATGGAGATTTCGGTGCGGCGTCGGCGATGACGGTTTGCGGCGACGGCGACGGCGACGGCGGTTTGTCGTGATGGCGACGGCGATGACGGTTTGCGGCGGCGGCAGTTTCGGTGCAGCGTCGGCAATGGCGATTTGCGGCGGCGGCGTTGGCGGTTTGCGGCGACGGCGATGACGGTGCAGCGGCGGCGCTGGCGGTTTGCGGCGACGGCGATGACGGTTTGCGGCGGCGGCGGTTTCGCTGCAGAGGCGGCGATGACGGTTTGCGACGACGACGATGGCGATTTGCGGCGACGGCGACGGCGACGGCTGTTTGCGGCGGCGTCAGTTTCGGTGCAGCGTCGGCGATGGCGGTTTGAGGCGACGGCTATGGCAGTTGGCGCGGCGGCGGCGATGATGGCTGTTGGCGCGGCGGCGGCGAAGGCGGTTTGTGGCGACGACGATTTTGGTTACGTCGGGGAAGGTTCGGATATTCGCACCTCATGCATGGTGTGCGGGCGCAGCTAACGCCTCTCAGGAGACCTCATCGTTTTTCTTAATATTATTATGTATGGGTACAAATATCCACTTTGGGTACAAATATCCATTTTGAATACAAATATTCATGGGTTACAAATATTCAGGATACCAATAACAATTCCCAAAAAAATGCAACAACTAATGTGTTATAAGGAAAAGTGGAAAAGCATGGTTCCTAAATTCAATCCATGAGGGCCAAGGGGAACTCTTTCTAAATAATATAAAAGATCAGTCAATTCCTAGGGTTCACCAAAAGAAAGGGAACATTTGTTTGGGGAGATTTATTATGGTGTATTTTAGGTCTTTTAATTATGAGTGGTGTAAGTAGGGGTTAATTATGAATTTTTATAAATGCATTTTATAATGTTTGGGTTATCTTGCAATTAACCCAAGGGACCTTTAGGTCTATAGAATGATCTAAGTAAGAAAACAATCCTTCCTCTTTCTCTTAGTTGACTCCTTGGCTAGGGTTAGAGATTTAGTAGCTCCCCCTCGACCTCCCCGTCTCCGGAAGCCGTGGAACGAATCCATCGCTAAGTTTGTAATAAGACTTTCGTTCAATATTTATCCAAACTTTGTTTTAACCGGCAAATTTTGAAGAGCGTATCCATCAAATAGTTATGAGATCAAAGCCGTAGAACTCTTGCTTAGGCGTACTAGGATAGCAAATAAGAATAAAATGTGGCACCCCGTCAATGTCTATAGCTTGTTCTAAGACTTCCCAATCATTGTCTATAGCTTGTTCTACACCAACACTTTGCATTCAATGTTTGTAGCTCTTTCTATATTTGGCTTCATTGTCCATTTCTTTGATGAGGGTTGCTCTGTGAATTTCATTTGTCAAATTCTGTCTTTTTTTTCATTCCTTACAATAATGACACATTCTCTTTCCATTTATCTTGCTCATAAGGGCACAGAATCTCTAAGTATGGGTTAATTATGAATTTTTAAGAAATGCATTGTTATAATGTTTGGGTAATCTTGCAATTAACCCAAGGGACCTTAGGTCTATAGAATGAGCTAAGAAATTAATCCTTCCTCTTCCTCTTAGTTGACTGCTTGGATAGGGTTACAGATTTAGTAGCTCCCCCTCCACCTCCCCATCTCGGAAAGCTGCAGAACGAATCCACCGTTATCCAGTTACAATTTAAGTTTGTAATAAGATTTCCATTCAATATTTATCCAAACTTTGTTTTAACCGACAAATTTTCGAGAGTGTAGCCATCAAATACTTGTGAGATCAAAGCCGTAGAACTAGGATAGCAAATAAGAACTGTAGAGAAGGAAAACTGAACCTTGTATATATGTTCACTTGTGTCAAATACAAAAAATGAATACATATTTATAGGATGGAGAAAGAGAGGAGAATATCATACACATAATGTGGGACTAAAGAGAAGAGAGAAATAAACAATAAATATACATAATGGGCCTTTTCAAATGGACATCTCTAACACTCCCCCGCAAGCTGAAGCGTACAAGTCATAAGCACCCAGCTTGGACAAACACTGGTAAAATAAGGTACTTGATAAAGCCTTTGTGAGAATATCAGCAACTTGACCAGTGCCCGGAACATGCTTTAATTCAAGTTTCTTCATTTCAACTATCTCTCGAATAAAATGACAGTCAACCTCGATATGTTTCGTGCGCTCGTGAAATACCGGATTTTTTGCGATGTGTATGGCCTCTTGACTGTCACAAAATAGAACAACAGATGAGGGAAGTTTTACCCCTAGGTCAGCAAGGAGGCTTTCAAGCAATGTGAGTTCTGAGACAACCGATGTCATCGATCGGTATTCAGCTTCCGCGGAGGATCGAGCAACCACGGCTTGTTTCTTACTTTTCCATGTAATGAGATGACCGCCAAAATATGTGCAGAACCCACTGGTTGACCGTCTATCGTCCAGGGAGCCAGCATAATCGACATCAGAATATGCGACTAATGTTGGAGTAGAGTTGGAGGGTTTGTAAGCCAGCCCTTGACCCGGAGCCGCCTTAAGGTATCAGAGAATCCGTTCAACCGCCTGGAGATGAGAAACCCGAGGAGCATGCATGAACCGACTGACAATCCCAACAGCGAACGATATATCAGGCCTCGTGACCGTTAGGTAGATCAATTTTCCCACAAGCCGTCGATAGTATTCCGGGTTCTGGAGGGGCAGATCGTCATCAGAGGCATGAACACTCAGCTTGTGATTGGCCTCCAACGGAGTAGTAGCTGGTTTGCAACCAAACTGGTCAGCGTCTTTAAGAAGATCCAGACAATACTTCCGTTGGGAGAGGACAAGCCCATTCGGACGTCGTGCGACCTCAAGACCGAGGAAGTAGCGAAGAGGCCCCAGGTCTTTAGTCTGAAACACAGTGCTAAGATGATGTTTGACCGTGTGAATCCCCATCGAATCATCCCCAGTGAGCAGGATGTCATCAACATAAACCAGCAAAAGGACTGTTCCTGTTGCCCGGTGTCGAGTGAATAAGGAGAAGTCTGCGGAACTGCGAGTGAAGCCCATGTCCCGAACAACCTTGCTGAACTTGTCAAACCACGTCCGAAGGGATTGTTTGAGACCATAGAAGTATTTCTTCAGAAGACACACCCGAGACTCCCCCGTGGTCTCAAACCCGGGCGGTTGGCGCATGTAGACGGTTTCCTGAAGATCACCATTAAAGAACGCATTCTTGATATCCAGCTGATGAAGGGGCCAGTGGCAATGCACAGCCACGGAAAGGAGGACACGAACGGTGTTGAGCTTGGCCACCGGAGAGAAGGTTTCCTCATAATCAAGGCCCTGCTGTTGAGTGAAGCCCCGGGCCACAAGACGGGCCTTCAGACGGACAACAGTGTCATCAGGAGCATGTTTGATGACGAACACCCATTTACACCCAACAGGTTGCTGACCGGGAGGTAAAGGAACAAGTACCCAGGTCTGGTTGGCCCAAAGGGCCGTATTTTCTCGTCCATTGCAGCCCGCCAACCGGGATGCTTAAGCGCCTCCTGCACAGAGATGGAGACAGAAACAGAGGATAATGTGGTGGCAAAGTGAAGAAGTGGCGGTGAGAGGCGGTGAAGATAGATGTAATTTGTCATCAGATGAGCAGTGGAGGATGGAGCCGGAGTAGAGGGGCAACGGGACGAGAAGAGCGACGAGAATAGACCCGGATTACAGGGGGTTGGGGAAGGACCGGAGGCTGGGCAGGAAGGGGAGAAGGTGGAGACGGGGGAACAGAGATGACAGGGAGTACAACGGGCTCCGGAAGAGGAGCGAGATCCAGAGCAGAGAAGAAGGGAAGATCCTCCCGGAAAGTGACATCTGCAGAAACGGTCACCTTGCGGGTAGTGGGCGAATAGCACACATAGCCCTTTTGAGTGCGCGAGTAGCCAACAAAGACATATTTGGCCGCACGGGGATCCAACTTGTCGGTAGATGGTCCGAGGTGGTGAACGTAGCATGTACACCCAAAAATGCAGGGAGTAAGAGGGAAGGCCGGAGAGTAGGGAAAGAGGAGGCTGAAGGGAGCAGCATTCTGGAGGACAGAGAACGATAGTCGGTTGATAAGGAAACAGGTTGTGGAGAGCGCAAAGTGTCAGTATGGTTTGGGAACCCGCATTTGAAGCATAAGGGAGTGAGTCATATCAAGAAGATGACGATTCTTGCGTTCGGCGACACCATTCTGTTGGGGGGTATATACACAAGATGTTTGGTGAATAACCCCAAACTCGGAGCAGAGGGTCGCGAAGTCAGGCCAGTGTACTCGCGCGCATTATCAATGTGAATAGTTTGAATGGGCACAGAGAATTGAGTGCGAGTCTCAAGAATGAAGGCCCGAAAGACGCGGGGAAGCTCAGAACGGTCACGAAGTAGATACAATCATGTCATGCGAGAATAATCATCGATAAATGTTAGAAAATAACGGTAGCCAGAAATGCTAGTAATCTTGTACGGACCCCATATATCGGAGTGTACTAAAACAAAAGGAGCAGAGCTTCGAGTACAATGAGAAGGAAAAGATGAACGTTGCTGCTTACCAAAAATACAGGTTTCACACTGAAAAGCAGGAAGAGATATATCCGGGAGAGCCTTCTGGAGAACGGGAAGAGGAGCATGACCAAGAAGCTGATGTCAATCCGAAGAGGAGACAGATGCGAGGAGAGTAGGAGAGTCATCAAGAAAGTAGAGCCCGTTCTGCAGTCGCCCCCTACCAATGATAGTCCGCGTCTGCTGATCCTGTATCAGAAAAGAAGAAGAAGTAAAGGTCACGGAGCAATTTAAATCAGTAGTAAGGCGACCAACAACAAGTAAGTTGAAAGGAGAGCCCGAAACATGAAGAGCCGAGCTCAAGAGGAGGGAGAAGGCGAGAGGAATATCAGCACAGCCAGAGACAGGGACAGCAGCCCCATTGGTCACAGTAATGTACTTCGGGTGAGAAGACAAGTACTGAGGCGGGCAAACAGAGGTGATGTGATGAGTGACACCAGAATCGAGGATCCAGCGCGGGCCAGTGGAGAGGCAGGCGATACCTTCATTGGAGATGGAGGCAGCGGAGGCAACCGAGGCCAGTGGGCGGCTGAGCAGGCCATGAAGATGCTGGAGCTGAAGGCGAACCTCGTCGAGGTCAGTACGAGTGGGAGAAGAGTTGGTGGCAGCAACAGAGGCATGTGGACGAGGAGGACGACCATGCTTGCAACTATGTTTACAATGTGGTCTTTTATGGATTTACTCAGAAGAATAATTTTTTTTTACTATAACACTGCGAGTCAACATTGTCATTTTGATGATAAAGGGAGGAAAGAGAAGGGCTCAGACTGTAATGTCAGGACAAATCTTCCCTCCCATTCTATTGTCTCTATTGGTAGGAATATAGCAGCAAGTAATTGGATATATAGCTAACAGACACCACGAGTGAGTCAAGACTTAAGTGAAAAACAACCGAGCTCATTATGCTCACCTCACCTTCACTGGCAGATCTTTCCTAAATACCTGGGTATATAGAACAAGAAACAATTGTTAACATAGGTATGAAAAGAAGAAAATGGAAGGTATTAGATTTGGTTTGAGGATATTTTATCATAAACATTATGGTTGGTCAAGATACCAAACAGGATAATTGTCGTGATGTGATACCACCGTTGATAGCCATATTGAGTCGGTTATTAACAAATGAATAACGAGTTGGAATTATTTGGCAGTTTTGTTATTAGGCAATGCTTACGACCTATGTTAACTTTGTGACTTTATCTAATGGTTAACTAATTCGTGCAGTGAATCAAATGATGAATTATTTTCTAAACCACGCTAGATAAAACCATGTTGGATAAAATCAACTCTATCTGGTTCAGTTCTTAGATGCCCATGCACTCCATGTCAATCAAGTAACTTCAATTGGAGGTCGGTCTCGAAGAAGTCGTGATCTCAACGACCACTAGAAATGATGGGGGAAGACATCCTTGGATAAAGATGTAGGAAACACACCTAATAAAAGAGGACACGGAACCCAAGTACGAACACCCTTTACCTCAACAGAAACAATCATGACTCTCATATGAACTATTTATCCACCAGTGAGTATAAACATCAGTGCATGTGATGTGTGCCCTAGATTGCGAGCGAGTACACGGAGGATGGAGGGGGAAGTCCCGGAGGAGGGAGGCCGATCCTTTTTGGAACCCTTAGGAGCAATGGTGGTGGTGAGGAGAAGCGCTGGGAGCTGGAGCCGACGGGAACGGAGCACGGGATCTGCGATCGGATGTGCAACTAGGGCATCCGACGGGGAAATAAGAAGGGGTGGAGAGAGATAGAGAGAAAATAGAGGGAGATAGAAGAGAATTAAGATTTGATTTCTTGCTGCCATTTCATTTTCCAAACACCAATATAAAGTCGCTCGAGAGTGACGGTTGGATACTTATGTAAAGGCTGCATTTAACATTATAATGTATAAAAAGAACTTAATGAAAGATATACCATGTGTTTGAGAAACCTAATTAATATAAAATAAATATATGACATTACCTGACAAACCTCCTATCAAGAACTACTTATATGATACGTTACTCATAAAATTTTGGTCAAAAGCCTACAGAAAGCACAAATCATAAATTGGAGAAGACATACATCACAATAGAGTGATCAACGAGATAATCAGAGCCCTCCTCCTCAGTCTTCATATAATAAACTCGATAAGCACGAGCAACTTGCCTAACATCACTTGGTGTACCAGTCAATCCAATTAAATTTGGGTGAAATTCTGCACAAGGAAATCACATTTTACAAATGTTGTTAAAACCTTGCACCTTACAACAACACTCAAGCCTTTATCCCACTATAGTGGGGTCGGCTATATGGATCCTTTGTCGCCATTGTACCCTAAAACTTGCACCTTGATGCTCAAAAAATAACTTCCAAAAATAGAAAATACCCGCTTTTTTTTCACTTACAACATATAAAAAAATACAAAGCATACCTTTTACATAATCATGTACCTGCTCAACTGAATCTCTTTCAGGGTCAACAGAAATAAAAACAGGGACAATCTCCAAGCCTGACATTTTTTCTGAAAAGAATAAGGGAGAAATGAATTAAATTTGATTGAATTAACAGAGAATAATACAAATGGTAAGTGGATGAAGGAATATTCACAGAAAGTTAAATATCTAGAAATATTCACATTATGAAAACTGGTTAAAACTAGGTCCCCAAGAGACTAAAAAGAATTGTATACTCAGTAAATTTTGGCCTAGCCTGAAAGCTTCTGGCCCATTGGAGAATATGAAAAAAAATACATAATTAATTGTTCATGTTATATAGTAATACCTTCAAAAAATCTGATCCCTCGTCACTGAGAGAACTGCCTACAAAAGATCTAGGGAAAATTGATGAACACAAGCTTAGATTCCAAATTCCAAAAATAGTATTTCATAGAATCATATCATCATTAATATAATATCATTAACGTTATCCCATCCATTTAGAATAAACTACTGAATTCTCAAATTTATCCCTTATGAGTGGTGCATAAACTAGTAAACCTAAACTGAGGTAATATTTTTGAAGAATTTTATCGTAGACTCTATATTTTGTTCCCTTCTTTCGCCCTAATCTTTCAACATTAAATTTCTTTAGTCGTGCAAGTGCATCTTCTATGGTTCTACCCTCTGTTGAATATGCACAAGCACTTAAATTTATCTCCAGGCATCTTCTCTTCAATAGATATTATTCCCACAATTCTCAAATATAGTAATTTTTAATATATTTTGTTAGTTTTGACACATACATCTTAACAGTCTAGACTCTACCACACTCTACTTATTTATCAACTTGTTAGCAAGTGTCTAAATTATTGAAAATACCAGAATACAGAGAAATAAATTATATTTTTATTATTTTCTCCAAGCATACATTGAATATATGTATTTGTACATTAATATAGGACGAGAAAGGGGGAAGGTATCCCAATCTAAGATGTGGGACTAATACATAAAAAAGAAGAGGGCCCTAGATGGGCCTTGCTTTGAGCCTTTACAAATCTTTCTTCTAACTCTCGCCGACAAGTTGGAGCACACAAATCAAAGGCACCCAGCTTGGACAATAACTGATAATATAACACACGTGGTAAGGCCTTAGTGAGAATATCATCAACTTGATAAGCAACCGAAACATATTTCAATTCTAGCTTCTTCATTTGAACTTTCTCCCAAATGAAGTGGTAGTCTACTTCAATGTGTTTGGTCCACTCAAGGAAAACAGGATTCTTAGCAATATGTATAGCAGCTTGACTGTCACAAAATAAAGTAGCTAGTGAGCAAATACTTACTCCCAAAACATCTACGAGACTTTCTAACCACGTAAGCTCAGATACAACAGATGCCATAGAACGATACTCGGCTTCGGCCGAAGAGCAAGCAACCACAGATTATTTCTTTCTACGCCAGATAATAAGGTGTCCTTCGAAGTAAGTACAGAATCCACTTGTGTAACGTTGATCATCCAAGGAGCCAGCATAATCAGTATTTGAAGAAGCAATCAATGACAGAGTAGAAGAGGAAGAATGTTTGTATACTGGTCCTTGTCCAGGGGCAGTCTTCAAATATCTTAAGACGGGCTCGACAGCATAAAGGCGAGACTTCCGTGGAGAATGCATGAATTGACTGACAACTCCAACAACAAATGAGATATATGGTCTTGTAACTGTAAGATTGTTAGAATAACTCGTGTATTGGGCCCATGTTTTAGGCTCATTTATGCTTTCTCTCTTTTAGTCCCGCATCTTGTATAGGATTTGCTCTATCTCTCTTTTTCCTATATATTTGTATTCTCTCCTTGTATTTACATACTCAATTAATACATACAAGCTTTGAGCTATTTCTACATGGTATCAGAGCCAGGTTCCGATTCTCGCGGTCTCCTTTCTTCTGACCGCACCTATTGATCTCTCTCGCGGCCTGCCTCCCGCGGCCTCTCTCGCGGCCTGCCTTCGCGAGCTGTTCGTTTTTATTCGCGTGCCTCTGCGGCTTGCCCCGCTCAGTCCGCTACTTTTCTGCTACCTCCTGTTACTCTCCTCCCGTGGATCCCCCCCCCCCCCGCCCCACCCCTTTGTGCTTTTTATAGCCTTTCCTCCTTCCTAATCCGTAGGGCCACCTTCTTTTCTGTCCGTCGCGGCCTGTCTTCAGTCCGCCGTTTTGCTCTATGTTGTGATCTGCCTGACCGTGCGGGCTGTTCCTTTCTCACCCGCATCTTGGTCGCGGTCACCTGCTCTTCTCCTCTCTGTCCGCGCGACTTGATTCTGCCCGCTGCGGACTTCTTCTCCATGTCCACTTCTGCTTTCTCCATATCCGCTTGTCTCTATACTCGCGGTTTGCTGCTGTGATCTGCGTGACCGTGCGGGCTGTTCCTTTCTCACCCGCATCTTGGTCGCGGTCACCTGCTCTTCTCCTCTCTGTCCGCGCGACTTGTCTCTACCCGCTGCAGACTCCTTCTCCCTGTCTGCTTCGCCTTTGGTCGCGGACTCCTCCAGCCGCTTGTGTTTTCTTCACACCTTGACCGGGCGGTCTCTGCTCTAGTCGCGCCGACTATTCTCTTCTTGCGGACTGCTCCTGTCCGCTGCGGCCTGGTTCCTGTGCTTTGACCGCTACTGTGCTCACCTAGACCGTGCGGACTCTCTTCCTTTCCGCATTTGGGTCGCGATCTGTCTCATCGCTGGTGCCAGTGTGACCGTGCGGACTAGTTTTTCTTTCCGCTTTCTTGGTCGCGGTCTTCTGTCCTTCCCGCCGCGGCCTTGTCATGCGGCCTCCTGCTCTTTCCTCGGCGGTCTACCCAGGTCGTCTAGGGTCTGCGGCCTGTCTCTATGACTTCTTCTGGTAATTCTACGAGCTCGGCGGCCAGCCCGCCTACTGTCCAACCGTCCTGTCCGCCAGACCGCCCGGCCTATTCTGCCGAACTCCGTGACGAGCTCCGGATCACTACCATCTCTCTTTCAGGCAAGAAAAACTTTATTCCATGGGTGCATTCAGTTCGGCGGGTTCTTCAGGCTAAGGGACTCCTGCCTCACCTTACTCAGGCACCTCCTTCTCCCCTTACGGATGATTGTCTCCGCAATGACGGACGCGTTCAGACTTGGATTCTGAATTCCTTGGATGGTGAGCCTTATCAAATGGCTATGTACCACGACACCGCCAAGGCTATGTGGGATGAGCTACATTCTTTATACTCTGGCCGCGACAGCCTTCAGCATCTTTACGACATCCTTACTGACCTCTTCACTCTCGACACTGGCGGCGCTTCCGATATGACCTCGTTTGTTGCTCGGGCTAAAACTCTTGCCGAAGCCTGGATCCAGCATCAGTCGCCCACCAATGATCATGCTGCTCAGCGCGCTCAGAAGGAAGCTGTCTGCATTGGCATCATCATGGCCCGTCTCCATCTCATCTTCAGAGTCTTCGTGCTCAGGTCCTGGCTGCTCCCCTCACACCATCTTTCTCTGATGTCTGCTCCATGATTCTCCGGGTCTCTCCTCCTCCAGATCCTCTTGCTCCTTCTCCACCGGCGCTTCTTCAGCAGGCCCCTCCGCTCTTACCATCCCCTCCCACTTCTGCTCGGGGGGACGTTCGGGCTCGCGGGGCCGTGGCCGTGGTGGCCGTGGCCGGCCAAAGTGCTCCTTCTGCGGGAAAGATGGTCATCTTGAGGCGACCTGCTATAAGAAAATCGGCTACCCCCCTCGCCCGACAGCTTCTGTTGTTACTGAAGTCAGTTCTTCTGATCTTAAGACCATACGTCTTCAGCTCCAGCATCTCCAGTGCCTGCTCAACCCACCCTCGGCCTCCGTCGCCTCCGTCTCCAACACAGGTACTGCTTGTCTCTCCACTAGCCCGGGTTGGATTGTGAACTCTGGTGCCACTCATCACATTACTTCGCACCGGCCTGCAAAGTACTCGGATTCTCCTTATCCGAAGTCTATCACTGTGGCCAATGGGGCGCTGGTTCCTGTCTCCGGCTCGGCAAATATTTCTCTTACCCAATCCATCGCTCTTCGCTCGGCTCTTCATGTTCCGAGTTCACCCTTTAATTTACTCTCTGTTGGGCGTCTTACACGTGATCTGTATTGTTCTGTTCTATTCACTTCTTCTTCCTTTGTTATACGGGATCGGCGACGCGGACTAACATTGGTAGCGGCCAGCTGCGGAACGGGCTCTACCTTCTCGATGAGTCTCCCACCATTCTGTCTTCCGTCTCCTCCACTGCCTGGCATCGCCGCCTTGGTCATGCCCCTCTACCGGTTCTACAGCGGGCTCTTCCAGATCTTCCTTTTACTTCTTTTCAGTGTGATTCATGTATCCTCGGCAAACAGCCGCGTTCTTCTTTTCCTTCGCATTGTACTCGGAGTGCAGCTCTCTTTGATCTAGTTCATTCGGATGTATGGGGTCCATTTAGGATTCTCAGTATATGTGGTTTCCGTTATTTTATCACCTTTATTGATGATCACTCTCGCACTACGTGGCTCCACTTACTCTGTGAACGCTCTGAGCATCCCCGGGTTTTTCGGGTCTTTGTCCACGAGACCCGGACGCAATTCCACACCACACTCAAAACCCTCTGTACTGACAATGCTCGCGAATACACCAGCCACGACTTTACCACTTTGTGTTCGGAATACGGGATTCTACATCAAACCTCTTGCGCTTACACACCTCAGCAAAATGGGGTTGCCGAACGAAAGAACTGTCATTTACTCGATGTCGCCCGCTCCCTCATGCTTTAAATGCATGTTCCCAAGGCATACTGGAACTTTGCAGTTTCCACTGCCTGCTTTCTCATCAACCGTCTCCCCTCCTCTGTCCTCAATTATGCTACTCCGTTTAGCATACTGTTTCCCTCCACTCCGCCTTTCTCTCACCCACCCCGTATCTTCGGCAACACCTGTTATATCCACCGCCTCGGGCCCTCCTCGGATAAATTGGATCCCCGGGCGGTGAAACACATCTTTGTCAGCTACTCCCGCACCTAGAAGGGCTATGTCTGTTACTCACCCGCTACTCGCAAAATCACCGTTTCTGCTGACGTTACCTTCCGGGAAGACCAACCGTTTTTCCCTGCTCCGTTGCCTGTTGCGCTCCCACCGAATCCTCTCCCGCCATCTTTACCCCGTCCTGTTATTCTCGCTACTACACCGCATTCGCCTGTTTCCCCTGCCCTCGCTCCTGCTACCACCAAACCACCTGTTATCCGTGTCTACACTCGTCGCCCTCCCAGTTCCGTTGCCCCTCTGCAGCCGGCCTTCACCATGGATTCTTCGCGTCCTTCTGATCAGGTAACGCCTTCCACTGCCCATCCTCTGGATGCCTACGTCTCTCTTCATCGTCTGTCTTCCCCTCTGCACACTTTTGCTACTTCTCTCTCTTTGATTGTTGTTCTTAACTCTGTGCAGGAGGCACTTCAACATCCCGGCTGGCCGGCAGCCATGGAGGAGGAAATGTCTGCTCTCTGGGCCAACCAGACATGGACCGTCGTACCCCTTTCTCCGGGTCAGAAACCGGTTGGGTGCAAGTGGGTCTTTGTCATCAAACATGCTGCTGATGGGACGATAGACCGTCTGAAGGCTCGTCTTGTGGCTCGCGGCTTCACCCAGCAACAGGGGCTCGACTATGAGGAAACTTTCTCTCTGGTCGCCAAGCTCAATACTGTTCGAGTCCTCATCTCTGTCGTTGTTCATCGCCAGTGGCCCCTCTTTTAACTCGATATCAAGAATGTCTTCTTAAATGGGGATCTCCAGGAGACGGTCTACATGCAACAACCGCCCGGGTTTGAGACCACGGGGGAGTCTCAGGTTTGCCTCCTTCTTAAGGCTCTGTATGGTCTCAAACAATCTCCATAGGCATAGTTTGATAAATTCAGTAAGTACCTTCGTGATATCGGGTTTACTCGAAACTCGACCGACTTCTCGCTGTTCACTCGCCACCGACCAACAGGTACGGTCCTTTTGTTAGTATATGTTGACGACATCATCATTACAGGAGAGGACTCACAAGGGATATATGTCGTCAAAGTGCATCTCAACTCGGTCTTCCAGACTAAGGACCTGCGAACTCTACGATACTTCCTGGGTCTTGAGGTTGCCCGGTGACCGGACGGGCTTATTCTATCTCCACGAAAGTACAGTATTGATCTTCTTCATGATGCTGGTCTTTTAGGGTGTAAGCCAAGTGATACCCCCATGGATGTAAACCACAAGTTACGTGCTCAGGCATCTGACTCGGATCTTCTTCTCCAGAATCCTGAATATTATCGACGACTAGTTGGGAAATTGATCTATCTCACGGTTACCAGACCAGATATTTCCTTTGTTGTTGGTCTTGTCAGTCGATACATGCACTCTCCTCGTAAATCTCATCTTCAGGCTGTTGAATGCATTCTCAGGTACCTAAAAACAGCCCCGGGGCAAGGACTTGTTTACCGGACTTCCTCGTCTGCTCCAACCTTAGTGGCATACTCTGATGCGGATTATGCTGGCTCTCTTGATGACCGGCGATCTACTAGTGGCTTCTGCACATACTTTGGGGACCATTTGATTACATGGCGAAGCAAGAAATAAGCGGTAGTTGCTTGATCATCAGCTGAGGCAGAATACCGGGCAATGGCATCTGTTGTATCAGAACTGACGTGGCTTGAAAGTCTCCTCACTGATCTGGGTGTCAAATTACCTTCTTCGGCTCTTCTTCTTTGTGATAGCCAAGAGGCTATACATATCGCCAAGAACTCAGTCTTCCACGAAAGGACGAAACACATTGAAGTCGATTGTCACTTCGTTCGAGAGAAAGTTCAAATGAAGAAGCTCGATCTAAAGCATGTTCCAGGGACGGAACAAGTTGCGGATGTCCTCACAAAGGCTCTTCCCAAGGCATCCTTCTATCAATGTCTGTCCAAGCTTGGTGCATACGATTTGTATGCTCCAGCTTGCGGGGGAGTGTTAGAATAACTCATGTATTGGGCCCATGTTTTAGACTCATTTATGCTTTCTCTCTTTTAGTCTCACATCTTTTATAGGATTTGTTCTCTCTCTCTTTCTCCTATATATTTGTATTATCTTCTTGTATTTACATACTCAATTAATACATACAAGCTTTGAGCTCTTTCTACAAAGATAAATCAACTTTCCTACAAGACGTCAATAATACTTTGAATTTGGAAGAAGTAGATCGGTGTTAAAGGCATGTGTACAGAGCTTGTGATTGATATCCATAAAAGTATCAACAAGTTTGCATCCTGAATATCCAGCGTCATGAAGAAGATCGAGATAGTACTTCTGTTGGGATAGAACAAGACCATCAGAACGTCTTGTAACCTCTAGGCCAAGGAAGTATCGAAAATTTCTCAAATCTTTAGTTTGAAAAACAGAATTCAAGTGCTGCTTGATCATTTGTATTCCTTTTTCATCATATGATGTAATTATAATGTCATCGACATAAACTAAGAGAAGTATTGTGCATGTTGTTTGATGACGAGTAAAGAGAGAGAAGTCCCCTGAGCTTTGAGTAAATCTAACATCACGGACAACCTTGCTGAATTTGTCAAATCATGCGCGAGAAGACTGTTTGAGATCATAAATAGATTTCTTGAGGTGACAAACAAGTGACTCCTTCGTGGTCTCAAACCTGGGAGACTGCTGCATGTAGACAGTTTCTTGAAGGTTGTCATTGAGAAAGACATTCTTGATATCTAATGGATGTAATGGTCACTGACATTCTTGATATCTAATTGATGTAATGCTCACTGGTGATGTACAACCAAGGAAATTCGGCCACAAACAGTGTTCAACTTAGCAACGGGAGAGAAGCTCTCATCATAATCGAGGCCTTGTTGCTGAGAAAACCCACAAGTCACAAGACGAGCCTTGAGACGGTCAACTGTCCCATCACGAGCATGTTTGATTGCGAAGACTCATTTACATCAAACACAAGTCGGAGGAAGGGAAACCAGATCCCAGGTTTGAGTGCCCAAAAGGCTGTCATTTCTTCATCCATGATCGCACGTCACCCCAGATATCAGAGAGCCTCATGCACAGAGTTAGACATAGAAATAGAGGATAAAGAAGTTGCAAATTTGAGAAGGGTCGGGGAGAGGCGATGCAAGGATACATAATTCGACAGGGGATAAGCCGTGGAGATAGGAGTCAGATCATCAGGCCGCAAGGTACCAGAGGTAAAAGGCGACTGTTGAGGGGCGTCAGAGCGAGGACGACGACGAGTGTAGACACGGAGAAGAGGTGGTTTGCTCAGTACAGGATTCGGTGTTGGAAGGAGTGGTGGGAGAGGAGAAGTAACAGGGACGGCAGGGTGTGGCAATAACGACAGTAAAAGAGGAGAGGAATGAGGAGAGCCACTATAGTAAGATAAAGGCTTGAGTGTAGCTGTTTGTAATTTCAAGACATTCATAGAAGGTTTAAAAGCTTTCTACGCATGTTAGAATTTTAGAGTAAGAGAGTTACTTGCTGAGATTTGTTTCTCACCCTTTATTGTTACATCCGGACGCGGTTTTCAACATGGAGCTTCATGATTGAATTAATGAGTTAAAAGAATCAAACATTTACTTGAAGATGTTTTATTAGCCTAGTACCTGATGATAAAGATGACTCCAAGGTTTGACAATACTCTTGAAAATTTCAAATTGAATTTAAGTCATCTCTACTTATTATTCTTGATAAATGATGATAACCACAATGACATATTTAACTAGTTGGCTCCTTTAGGTGTTCATGGATAGTGGCATTAATGTGATGCTTCCTTGATAAATATAATTTAAGCTTATTGGGATTATTAAATGTTACAGGTACAGTGCTCAAAACAAATAGCTGTCATAAGTCGTAACATAATTTATATCTATGTGAATGTTTTGAGCATACATGTTGAACCATACATGCAAAATTTGAAGCATTGAATCGATATAAATTAGCCAGTTGAATTGCACCATCAAAATCACGCGAGTGGAATAAGTGTGCTTTTCACACAAAGCATGGACCACTACTATGAGAATTATGAGAAGCTAAGTGTACATGCATTGATGTGATGCGCTAAATCAACATTTCTCTCCCAAAAAGTGTTGGGTGCTTTTGGCAGCACTGAATAGAAAAAAAATAGATCATACAATTCAAGCTTAAGCAGGGCATGATCAAAAATGATACCGCATTGGGACTATTATTTCGACAATTTTGTTTATGATCTTGACTCATGAATGAAAATGGGATGTATTGAAACTTAACAAAGTAACTTACTAATTTTGTCTATAGCGGCAGCCATTTTCTGAAGTTCGTCCGGACAAATATCAGGGCAGTGAGTGAATCCAAAATATATTAATGTCCACTTCCCCAAAAAATCCCTTTCAGTAACAGACTTCCCATCATGATTAACCAGCTTAAATGGCCCGCCAATTGCAGCCGTTCCGACAGACGGTCCCTGTTTAACTGAGCTAGTTGCAGCTTTCAGCCCTAAGGGACAAAATAAATAAATTATATTAGCATGAGACAGATTTGGAACTAGGAATCTTCACGTGCTTTCCTAAGCGATTAATCACAAAACAGTAAGAAAAAGAAAAAATAAAACATAATTAATACAATACATGGAACTTCATACAAGACAGGGGAAAACAAGCATTTGTTATAAGATAATCCAACAAGAAACGAGATGTTTCATCTAAAAAACAAACCTTTGCTGTCACAAGTCGCCTAAGAAATGCACTCAATTAGCCTTCCCGATCAAAATCGGGTAAAAACAAACATGCAATCATTGAGCCACGCATGCTTCAGAAATGTTGCATGCAAATGCATGATTGTGTGGGCATAGACCCAAAAGATTGTGTTCGTATAGGCACACTAGTTTTTAGTCATAACTAGAATTATTGATGTGTGAGAAAAAGAGGCAAAAGTAGATGTAAATTCTTTTTTTTATTTTAATATTGTACGGACTAGGTGTAATGGAAGAGCCAGCAGTGAGGCGCCTGATCAAGTTTGTGGTCTATTCTCAATAGCTTAAGAGGACAAACAACCCCACATGGTGATTGCCGACTTTAAATATTTTATTTACTCGGCACATTTTATTTTATATGTTTGAAATATTGTATTTTCATTTTAATGATCCAATTAATTAGGGCTATGGACTAGCCCTATAAATAGTCTTTCACCATCACTTTTGGGGATACTTCATGCACGGTCTACAACTCAACATTTGTGCCGGTCTTCGCTACCTCCAGCTCACCTCCTTCAATTAATCCATGGACACCCTTCAATTAATCCATGGACACCCTTCAATTAATCCATGGACACCCTTCAATTAATCCATGGACACGACTCGCTTAGTAGAAGCTTATTTTGCAGTCCGACCCTCAAACAATTACTATAGCTCCATCTCCTCATAGCAAGGCTGCATTCCTTACTCCACAAGCCCCCCATCACCTACAAATCACCTTCTTTTGATGCCCCTTCCCCAAAAAAAATCACCACCACCTATCCAACATTTTACCACCAAACATTAAGCCTTTTCCTTCACCTATCATGGCACCGCGCAACCCTCCGATGTGTCACATTTCTAATCAAGAAAACAACAACTTTAGAAGTAAGAGACTATGCTTCTGCTGTAAGCAATTTTATTCACACACCCATGATTTCCCACTTAAAAAAGTTGCAGGCGTTGATCGAGGATTACGAGAAGTTTACAATGGCTGATTCTGAGGCCATGTTGATCGCAAATGATCCACATCCGACGACCAATTGTGTTATCCTGAACTGCCTCGACCTTCCTTGCTTTTCGGTTTGGAGAATCTTAGGCCCCCAAACCATGAAACTCGCAGCACATTGTGACTACTAAAATTTTCATTATGATCGAAAGTGGGACCGGCCACAGCTTCATCTCACATGACTTAGAGGCCTATTTACACCATCTGATGGAGTCCTCTCCTGGATTCACAGTGTACTTCAATGGCAGTCATCGATCTCCTACACGATGTCTACACTGCAAACCATGTGATAGGCATGGGTTTGTGCTTCGTCAAGGCATATTTTTATACTTTTGGATTGGATGGCATTTATTCCATTTTGCGTGTCACATACCTGCCAAACTTGGGCTAAGGATTGTCGAGTGGGACAGAGGACTGCAAAAACTTCGTAAAATTCCATGGACTTGGTTCATACCATGGAATTCGACGAGGTTTACTTTATGTTGCCCTCTGTCCACCCCAAAGTCCCATTGTGTCATCCAACGTACCTAATGCTTACAAGTCACTACTACAGATTCATTCTCTTAAAGACAACATAACTATATTGGCTATCATCAAGACGATGACATAATCACATTTCCAATGGACACCTACAGCGAAGAAGACTTTCTGAAATCTGTAGCAGGCCTTGATGCCCATGCTTGTGATGTTCATACCAGATTTTTCCCAATCATTTGTGATCGAGTGCCACGCCTCAAGACACATAATCGAAGGAGTACTTATGCAGAGCAGCTGAACCATTACATATTTCCGTCGAATTTTCTCGAGAACCGAGCAACCACATTCGGCCCAGCAGAATGAGTTAAAAGTGCTCGTCCTAGTGGTCCAACATTAGCCTCTTTGAATGACACTTCACCATCCACATAAATCACCAGTCTTTGGTACCTGCTCAGTTGGAATATCTCAACACAAGCTCAGCAATTGTGGGAAGTGAAGTTGTTGCGGTACAAAATCATTATGGCAAATCAGGAAAGTCAAACCAAGCAGTTGATGCTTTATCCCCTTAATCTGAGCTACTCCCACTCATGACCATTTCATGACATTAAGGAGACATCAGAGCAATCCAACAAGAGGTCGACCCATAGCTCTGAGCAATATGAGTGTCCATGGCTACTGACCCCGCCACTCAACCAACTTTCTCACTCACAGGGGGTCAATTATATCATCAAAGTCATTTAGTACTGTGGACACCTCTTACATTCCACGACTCCAACTGAGTTTCAATCTACACTGAGAGACATAGAAGCATCCTTTTACTGGCAAGGTAGAGGTAGGATATGCAATGCCAAGTAGTTTGTGGCGTCTTCCCTCACCTGCCAATAAACCAACTACTAAGTATGAGACTGCTTTTCCCATGAGCCTTTCTATAGTCACTGCATTTACCAGAGCTCATTTGGGAAACATTTACTATAGATTTCATCACTAGGCTTCCCAAGTAAGTTGGTTATGATGGCATTTTTGTAGTGGAAGGTCGTCTCTCTCGAGGTGTGTTGTTATGGGCTTAGCTTGTAATATCGTCGGAGGTGGCGGTGGAGGCGGAGATACAATAGGAGCCGAGCTCAACCCGTGCAGAATGGGAGGGGAGAGAAAGAAGGGGAGCCGCGCTCAATCCTAACCCTAGAAATGTGCGGAGGAGAAAAGCATATAGAGAGATTCATAATTTCATTTAAAACTCAAAAAATGACCTAAGGGGTCTATTTAAAATATTACAAGCGGCATGAGTCTAAATAACCCCAAAATAAATGAGATACGCAAAATATTAATAATCATTCTAACGACTTGTAATGACTCTACTTGATAACGCTAGACTCATACAACTCAAAATAACATACTTAAAGACTTGTAATAAAATATGTGTAACATAATTGGGAACAAAACGTTATTGGCCTAGCTCGTAACGTCGTCGGAGGTGACAGTGGAGATCGAGATACAAGGGGAGACGAACTCAACCAACAGAGAATGTGAGGGGAGAGGAAGAATTAGTCATGCTCAACCCTAACCCTAGAAATGTGAGGAGAAAAGCATAGAGAGAGGAATAGAACATTCTTATTTTCTTTCATAACTCAAACAATGACCCAAGTGGTCTATCTAAAACATTAGAAGTGACATGGTTGTAAATAACCTCAAAATAAAAGAGAAGCGTAGTGTTAGCAATATTAGCATTTATGTTTTTTATCCTTTGTTTGTCCTCTATATATAGAGGACCCCTTTAATGAAATGAATTGACTTGTTTTCTCCCGCAACATGGTATCAGAGCCAGGTTGATTTCTCGTGCCCTAAATTCCCGCTCGCGTCCTCCGCTTGCCAGCCCGCCGCTCTCCCGCTCGCGTCTCCCGCCAGCGCCAGCACCCGCTCGCTCTCCCGCTCGCGTCCTCCGCTCGCGTCTCCTGCTAGCGCCAGCGCCCGCTCGCGTCTCCCGTTCGCCGTCCAGTCGCCGTCCAGTCGCCCGCGTCCTCCGCTCGCGCCCTCTTCTGCTCCTCTCCACCTCTTCTAATGGCGCCGGAATAGTGTTCTTGCTTCCTCCGGCGCCTCCTGCCCTTGTGATGCTTGGATGGCTGGTTCCATTTGCCACTTGATGCCCTAATTTTTTGGATTTCCTCCCTTTCCGGATTTCTATTCCGGCTTGCTCTTTCTCTCAGGATTTCTATTCCTGTGCTATGGGATCTAGTGGAGCGGATTCTCTCTCTCCCTCTACCGGTGGTACTCCGGCCCCTCTTTCTGTTGGTCCTCCTCCGTCGGTCTTCTACCGTGGAACCACCAATCACAATACCTCTCAGATAACTACTATCCGACTTGATGAATCCAATTATCTCTCATGGTCCCGTTCTATTACCCTGGCGCTTAAAAGTCGGCGTCTCTTTGGCTATGTCTCCGGCCACATGCCGGAACCTGATAGGACTACTCCTGAATGGCCGCAGTGGGAATCCGAAAATTCCTTGGTCATGTCTTGGCTAACCAACTCGATGCAAGAGTCCATTGTCCGCAACTATCTTTTTCTTGACAGTGCTTCTGCTATTTGGTGCCGTGCAGAGTCTACATACTCTCGTCACGGCAATGCTGCTCAGATCTTTCAGCTTCGCCGCCAGATCAGCTTACTCCGTCAGGGTGACCGTCCTCCTTCAGCGTATTACTTAGAGTTCACTCAGCTTTATCAAGAGTATGATCATTTTGTTCCTCGTCTTTGTTAGTCCTGTTGATGAGGTGATGGTTCGGGTCAGGGATGACCGCAATCGCATATTTGAGTTCCTTCATGGCTTGCACCGCGACTTTGATCAGATCAGTGTTCAGATTCTGGGGCGACTGTCGATCACTTCTCTTTCTGAGGTCTATAGCATCGTGCAGCAGGAGTTTGATCGTCGTCAGACCCTTCTTCCGGACCCTGTGCCAGAGGGCTCTGCTCTGGCTGCTACCATCCCCTCCCTACTTGGCACTCGTCCATCCTGGGATCCCAGGTTGAGGAGCTCAGATAAGGATCATCTCCTCTGTGATTACTGTGGCAAGAGTTTCCACACTCGGGATACCTGCTTCAAGCTTCATGGGTTCCCTGCCCCGAGAGGGGGTGCCCCGCCTCGTGGAGGTCTGGTTCTAGACGCTGCTCGGGTCATCATGTTGTCTCCCGTGCGGCCCATCTTACTGACGCTACTGCCGATGTTTCTCCTGGCTACTCTAGTACTGATGCCCCTGCCACCCCGGGTGTTTTTACTGCGGATGAGGTGCTTGCTCTTCGACGCCCGATGCATGGTCTTTCTACGGAGCCTTCTGCCTCTTTCTCCTACGCTCATACGTGTCCTCGGAAACTCTACTCCTCTGGATACGCTTGGTGTGCCTCCTACTCGCCTTCCTCCTAAGGTGTTTGGTTGTGTTTGTTTTGTTCACATCCATCATCCTCGTCCCTCAAAACTTGATCCGCCTGCCCTCAAGTGTGTATTTATTGGTTACTCCCCTACGCAAAAGGGGTACAAGTGTTTTCACACCCCTACTAGGAAGGTGTTTGTTAGCATGGATGTCACTTTCCGTGAATCCGAATCATATTACCCTCTGTCTGCTCCCTCATCCTCGGGTGTTCCCTTCGTTTCTTTGCCCATACCTCCACCATATCCCTCACTTCAGGGGGAGCCTCTACCAGTGGAAGTGAGTCCTCCTACTCGGGGCTCTCCTATATCCTCACCACCGACCTTGCAAGTATATACTCGGCGTATAAAGAGGACAAGCACACACGAGCCTGCTATGTTGCCAGAACAGTCAGTAGATCCTGACTCAGGACCTTCTGATTTACCGATTGCTCTTCGAAAAAGTATCCGGTCTTGTACCCGCCATCCTCTATCTAATTATGTATCTTATGATTCTATGTCTACCTCCTACAAGGCCTTTGTCTCCTCTCTTGCTACTTCTATCCATGTGTCATGGCAACAGGCTCTTGAGGTCCCTATGTGGCGAGAGGCTATGGTTGAGGAAATGAAGGCTCTGGAGAAGAACCATACATGGGATCTTGTCCCTCTTCCCTATGGAAAAAAACATGTTGGGTGCAAGTGGGTGTTCTCTGTGAAACAGAATCCACAAGGGATTGTTGAGAGATGCAAGGCACGGTTGGTTGCAAGGGGTTATACACAAATCTATGCATTGATTATCAGGAGACGTTTGCCCCGATTGCTAAAATGAATACCATCAGGGTATTGGTATCTGTTGCTGCTTGCAAAAATTGGGATCTTCTGCAGCTGGATGTGAAGAATGTCTTCCTCCATGATGACTTGGAGGAGGAGATCTATATGTTTATTCTTCCTGGCCTCACTCCGGCTGGTGCTGAAGGGAAAGTTTGTAGATTGTTAAGGGCTCTATACGGACTGAAGCAGTCCCCAAGAGCTTGGTTTGGCCGGTTCCATAAGGTGATGGTGTTGTTTGGATACTCTCAGAACAATGCTGACCATACGTTGTTCATCAAACATAGGCTTGGGAAAATTACAGTTCTCATTGTGTATGTTGACGACATTGTTATAACTGGTGATGATCATGAAGAAATTTAGAATCTGAAATAGAAGCTTGCCAGAGAGTTTGAGCTCAAGGACCTAGGAAAACTCAAGTATTTCTTGGGAATTGAAGTTGCAAGATCAAAGCAGGGGATCTTTCTCTCTCAGCAGAAATACACGTTAGATCTTCTTGAGAAGATGGGGATGAGTGGGTGCAGACCTGTTGATACTCCGATTGAGGCAAACCACCGATTGGGGCGTGATGATGGAGAGGAGATCGAAGATATTTCAGGGTTCCAAAGGTTAGTGGGGAGGCTGATATATCTGTCTCACACTCGCCCGGATATCTCCTATGCGGTGAGTGTCGTGAGTCAGTACATGCATGCTCCAAAGACACGACACATGAATGTGGCACACAGAATTCTTCGGTATCTCAAGTCTTCATCAGGAAGGGGAGTTTTGTTTTCCCCGAGTTTCGACCTAAAGATTGAAGTCTATACTGATGTTGATTGGGCCGGATCTGTGGATGATAGGCGATCCACCTCTGGATATTGCTCTCTTGTTGGGGGTAACCTTGTTACTTGGAGAAGCAAGAAGAAACAGGTTGTGGCACGATCTAGTGCGGAGGATGAGTTTAGAGTTATGGCTCATGGGGTCTGTGAAGGCTTGTGGCTTCGAGCCTTATTGAGCGACCTTGGTCTCGTGGAAGAGGGACCCATCCGCCTGTATTGTGACAATAAGTCATCCATCCGTATCGCTCACAATCCGGTTCAACATGACCGGACAAAACACATCGAGGTGGACCGACACTTTATCAAGGAGAATATTGAAAGAGGAATCATATGTACACCCTTTGTGCCCTCCAACGAGCAACTTGCCGACATTCTCACCAGAGGATTGAGTGGGAATTCATTTGACCAGATTATGAACAAGTTGGGCATGGTTAACATTACACGTCCAACTTGAGGGGAAGTGTTAGCAATATTAGCATTTATGTTTTTTATCCTTTATTTGTCCTCTATATATAGGGGACCCCTTTAATGAAATGAATTGACTTGTTTTCTCCCGCAACACGTAGAATATTAAAACCATCCTAACTACTTGTAATGACCCGAATCGATAATGGTAGACTCATACAACTCGAAATAACATACTTAAAGACTTGTAATAAAATGTGTAACATAATCGGGGCGGATAATGGGGCCCCAAAACATACGCATACTTCATTCCACTCCACACATAGAGACAGTGACATCAACATTTGTCTATGAGATTATTCAAATTCATGGGTTTCCTCACTCAATTGCTAGAGGTCATAGCCTCAATTTTATGAGCAATTTCTAACATGTCTTGTTCAAACTTCAGGGTTTCACATTGCGGATGAGTACCACTGGCCACTTGCAAACCGATAGACAAACGGAGGTCCTCAATCGCATGTTGGAGACATACTTGCGATGTTTCGCTTCTAAGTAACCGCGTAAATGAGCCAATTGGCTCAACTGGAGAGAATATTCATGCAATAAATCCCTCCAAACAGCAGCCAACACTAGTCCATTGAGGTAGTCTATAGTAGATCCCCTCCCACCTTAATTCGACATTGGTCAGGAGAGCGTTAGGTAAAAAGCTTAGTCCAGCTACTTCAGGACCGCAATGATATATTGCACCAATTTAAGTTTCATCTCCAACGTGCCCAACAACATATGATCGCACATGCCAACAAACATCGCAAGCACCTGCAGATCGAGATGGGCGATATGGTGTTTGTAAAGCTCTGCCCACATCACAAGATCAAGGTTGCCATCTAAGTCCACGTGAAGATCTTAGCTTGTTACTATGCTCCATCCTTATTGTCACCCGCATCGGTGTTGTGGATTTTTTACTTCACCTTTCACCCTAGAGCCGCATACACCTGATTTTCCATGTTTCTCAGCTCAAGAGGGTGATAGACAATGACACCATTGAAGACTCTATTCTAAAGAATTTTGCGATCGACTCCATTTGGACATATGATTCGAGTACCATATTGGGCACCCGTGAGATGCTACTTGGTTGATTGTGAGTCATAACATTTTTCATGCTTCAGTTTTTAAACTTCGGTCTAGAGAACAAGACAAATTTCTCAGAAGGAGGTACTGTTATGGAGGAATCCAGTAGCGAGGTTTCTAATCAAGTTTAGCGAGTCAATTTGCAATGGTTGAAGAGCACAAACAACCCTATAAATGATTACAGGCTCGGCATCGACATATTTTATTTCATTATGTTTGAAGTATTGTATTTTAATTTAGTGTCTAATGGCCCAATTAGGGCTGATGAATTAATCCTATAAATATCCTCTATGTATGTGTTATTGAACATCTTAAATTAATGAATCTTTGAACCCGGGGCTGAGTTGTGAGTATCTCTTACGATCATAAAACCAATATCCTCGTGTGATGGCATGCTAATCCCTATGTCATTCTCATATTTGGTAGGTTGTTCTGGCGGAATTCCTGTACATGGTGTAAACAATGCAGGAAGAATTTTGATCGAAAAATTCTTAAGCCTACCTAATGTCGGATGGGATCCTCGTGTGCTTTCATGAGGCAGTTGATCACCCCATGAGATTTCATGAGGCAGAAGTGACTGAACTCGTCCGGGTTTAAGATGAAATAAATTGGTGCTAAGAGATGCTCGATATGTAAGGAAGAGAAAACTAGAGCTCAAATTTTTCCTTGAAAGTTTATTTCCAAGAAATAGAAAATTATGACATGATTAATTTGCATATACCTCATGCGGAAATAAATGCTCTCAATATAAGGTGTTATACCTTCTATATGTCGTTTCTTCTCTCGGTCGTAATAGAAAATTAATCCTCCTCCGGTCATAATTAGCAAAACAAGGCTAAGCCATGAGACAGGCTGCAAAACAATATTCACATATGAAGACTCCATAAGGTTAAACTCTTGAACAAATGGAGAAATAACTGCAACACATATAACAGAAACAAATTTTAATTGTCAGACAAATATAATTGAAACTATCAAATGTTTAGAGAAATTCCACAAAACAGGTAGTTCATAAGCTTTATAAAATCAGAGCATTAGCTTGTGTTAAATGAAGTTGTTTAGTAAAAAACTGCCCAATTTAATGCAGAGCAGACACAAAAATTTTGCTAACACAAACAATAAGCCAAGATGACTAAAACCATATTGTGTATGTAAGTAAAAGTAGGGAAAATTGACAAGGCAACCAAGCCAATGGACACAGACATAACAAGATATTTAACATCTACTCTAGCGAGAGTCTAAAGAAGCTACTATGGTAATGCATACTTCAAATATACCAATAAGATTGGGCAAACACCAGATAAACCAAGAATTTGAACTTAAAGGACTGATCAAATGAACTATAATTTCATTATACTTGTCAATTTAGTAGTAACTAGGGCACATGAAATTGATGGATTATTCTGTTCTTAATTAATTAAACTTGTTCACCGGTATAAAGGTTAACACGTCTGATTTAATGCACCAAAATAGTTGAACCTGCTAAATTAGTCCTTCGAACTTAAAAAAATGGAAATTGTAACAACATATAGATTGCTCATAACAAAAATATGATATCAGACATTTTGGATCCGTTTCTAAAGAGACAATCGATGCTAGGGCACATGAGAGGTATAACCTAGTACTTAGCCCTTTCACAAATAGATCTCCAATACACTATCCTATGCTTCAGATCTACTGTCTATAGATAAGGCATACTAATGCAGTGATAGGTTCGGGATGGATTTACTAAATGCAACCCTAAATGAAGTGAATAACAAGGACGAGTTTTAATTGCAGCAGTAATTTATTATTATAAAAAATAATCAGATGCATAGACTTTGCCAAAATTTTATTTTAGTGAAACAAAAAGCGTTCACACCCAAATGAGATGCAATTAATTAAGCGAACACAGAATTAACCCCGCAAATTGCACAACGAGTGAACAAATAGCACAATAGAATAGAAATCCACCACAATGCAAGTTGCCCAGAACAAACAACTATAAAGAAAATGACTTGCCACAACTTACACGTGGCAGGTGGAGGCAGGACAGATGCGGGCGGGCTTCCAAGGTCAAAGTGAGCGGGGAAAGGCATTGGGGTAGAGATCTGGACGGGGAGATGGTTGTTAGATAAAGGAGTAAGCATTAGGAATTTTGGTGGAGGCGTGTGGCTGGCTGCAGGGAGGGCTACAGGAATTAGTTTGGGTTTGGGTATTGATTTGGAAGTGGCAGAAGGGGTTGGAAGAGGGCCGATAGAATGGAGGAGTGCAAGGGTTGAGAAGCTCTGTTGGTGGAGAGGAAAACTGTTACGCCCCCGCTACGCTTTACGGGTCGCCACTATGTTCGGAGGAGCAAGGATGCGCTAAACAACGGGGCTGAACCTTCCGGTTCAGCCCCCAATCAGTGAACCGGCCGGCCAGGGGCTGAACCAGGCGGGTTCAGCCCCTTTGGGAAGGGCCGGCCGGCCCTTCCAGGCCCGGATATAAATATATCCGGGCAGCCCCCTTTGGGGGATTATGCAGAGTATAATCAGGTAGCCTCCTTCTCCTTCCTAACCCTAAATCCTCTCTTAATCCCTAGATCTTTCTCTCTTAGTTGCTCTTAGTAGTTTCTCCCTTAACATTTGGTATCAGAGCCTTCGTCCATGGTGACCACTCGCACTCAAGAGGAGTCCTCACGGATTGAAACCCTAGAGGAGAGCGTTGTTGGCCTAACCGATTCGATGGCGGCCATGGAAGGGCGGATGGAGGCCCGGATGGAGGAGTTGAAGGCGTTGTTGAAAGGAAAAGGGCCGGCTAGTGAGGATTCGGCCGAATCGGGTGCGGAACTCGGCGGTACTGGCGGAAATCCACCCGGCGCGGGTTCGGCAGCCGCGTACGGCGGCTTGGCGGGTCCGACTCCGCCTGGAATCGGCGCAGGGGGGTCCGGCGGCCCTGGATGGGCGGCGTACGGGCCAGCAGGGGGCTCGGCAGCGCTGCAGGGGGGCTTCGCGGGGCCGATTCCGCCCGGATTCGCGGCAGGCGGGTTCGGCGAGCCCGGACTGGGTCGCGGCCAGGGGCGCCGGGGCTGGGAGGACTCCGGTGGGGTTCGGCGGCCACCCGAGGTTACGGGACAGCCAAGGGGAGGGCTCCTCCCTCCTCCTCGTGGATTTGGGGCACCGGGAGTGGCCGGTTTTGGCCAAGGATGGGGCGGCCAGCCACAACCCCCTCCTTGGGGAGCAGGTCCGCATCAAGGCTACGGCGGTTTCGAGCAAGGGGAGCCCGCAAGACGGGAAGGAGGCCAGGGGGGACACCGATTAACTCCCGGATTAACTCGGATGTACTTTCCGGAGTTTGAGGGCGGCGACACCTTGGAGTGGATCCAAAAGGCGGAACTATTTTTCCAATACCAGGAAGTGCCTGAAGGCCAGTGGGTGCAGTTAGCGTCCTACCATTTGAAGGACGACGCTTTCCAGTGGACGCAGTGGTTCCTGCGAGGACGGGAGTACGTACCTTGGGGGGAATTTGTGGAGGGTTTTTCGGCCAGATTTGGCCCATTGGAGTACGAGAACTTTGAGGCCCTCCTTCAGAAGCTTCGTCAAAAAGGGTCGGTGATGGAGTATCGTACGGAGTTCGAGAAGTTGGCAAATCGGGTTCAGTGGTCAGAGCGGACACTCTACAGTTGTTTCATATCTGGTCTCAAGGAGCACATTAGAGACGAGATGCAAGCACTCATGCCTCGGTCATTGAACCACGCGATTACCTTGGCTCGTATACAGGAGGAGAGGTTCAACCGGCAGAGGGCTCGTACCATGAGTAGGCCGGCTTTGACTCCTGCGACCGCAGCACGACGGGAGCAGCCTACGGGTACCAAGCCGACTGTGACTCGGTTATCTTGGAGTGAGCTATCCGCTCGAAAGGAGAAGGGTCTGTGCTTTAACTGCGACGAGAAGTTTGTGTCAGGTCATAAATGCCAGAAGATACAGGTGTTCATGTTGCATCAAGACGCGGAAGAGCCGGCTCCGGATGAGGAGCTGGAGGTGGATGTGGAGGAAATTGAGTTCGGGGTTTCTATACATGCTCTTGAGGGTTGCGCTCCCCCGCTTACTATGCGGCTGGCGGGCTGGATTGCCAAGAAAGAGTTACCATTCTGGTGGACAGTGGGAGTACCCACAACTTCATACATCCCGATGTGGCACGACGAGTTGGGCACGTGATTGACAGGGGAGCTGCCTTTCACGTTATGGTGGCGGATGGCAGCAGGCTGCAGTGCGAGGGGGTGCTGCGGGGAGTGGAAATGCGGATACGTGACTATGTGGGAAGGACTGACGTTTACCTGTTACCTATTCGGGGCTCAGACATGGTGCTGGGAGTTCAGTGGTTGCGCCAGTTACAGCGGGTGACGTTTGACTGGAAACAAATGACTATGGAGTTTGGGCACGGAGAAAAACAGTTTTGCCTGCAAGGGATCATGTCTTCTCCTGTTAAGGAGGTTTCTCTTCGCAGCTTGCAGCGGTTGAGCGGGGACGGACAGCTGATGGCGGTCCTTCGGGAGGTCCAGACCGGCAGTTCCACGCCTTCTGAGGTACCAGTTCAGTTACAGTTACTTCTGACAGATTATGCTGATGTTTTTCAGGAGCCACGTACTTTGCCACCACCGCGGTTTCGCGACCACCGTATTCCGCTCAAGGCGGATGCCGAGCCGACGAATGTTCGGCCGTACCGTTACCCACACGTGCAAAAGGCGGAGATTGAACGGAGTGTCCGCGAGATGCTGGAAGCCGGCATCATTCGGCCGAGTACGAGCTCCTTCTCGGCTCCTATCATTCTGGTCAAGAAAAAAGACGGGTCTTGGAGATTCTGCGTGGACTACCGGGCTTTGAACGGCGCTACTGTCAAAGATAATTTCCCGATTCCTCACATCGAAGAGTTACTGGATGAATTGCATGGGGCGCAACGATTCACCAAGCTGGATCTTCGTTCCGGCTATTATCAGATTTTGATGGCTCAGGAGGATGTTCATAAGACGGCGTTCCGGACGCATGACGGCCATTATGAGTTTTTGGTTATGGCCAACGGACTGACTGGCGGGCCTGCGACATTCCAGGCCAACATGAACGAGATCTTCAGAGATTTTTTGCGGGAATTCGTCCTGGTTTTCTTTGATGATATCCTTATCTACAGCACCACCTGGGAGGACCACGTGCACCACGTGGGGCAGGTCCTTGAGAGACTTCGCCAACACCATCTTTATGCCAACCGTTCCAAGTGTTCCTTCGGGCAGGAGGAGGTGGAGTATTTGGGCCATTTGGTTTCCGGTCAGGGTGTTCGAGCCGATCCACGGAAGATTCAGAGTATGCAGTCCTGGCCGCGACCGGTGACAGTCCGGGCCTTGCGGGGTTTTTTGGGCCTCACCGGGTACTACCGACGGTTTGTCCAGGATTATGGAAAGATAGCCCGGCCCTTGACCCAGCTGCTGCAGAAGGATTCCTTTTCTTGGACTGAGGAGACGGAGGAGGCATTTCAGGCCCTCAAACGGGCCATGACCTCCACACCCGTGCTTGCCCTACCCGATTTCACGAAGGAGTTCGTTCTGGAGACCGATGCGTCGGGGGTCGGCATCGGGGCGGTTTTGATGCAGGCGGGACGGCCCATAGCCTTCTACAGCAAGGCCCTGGCTCCTCGTACCTTGGGCCTCTCGGCCTACGAGAAGGAGATGTTGGCCATCATTCACGCGGTGGCGGTATGGAGGCCCTATTTATTGGGCAGGCACTTTAAGATCAAGACGAACCACCAGAGTCTGAAGCACTTTCTGGACCAGCGGGTCTCTTCGCCTCTACAGCAAAAATGGGTTACCAAGCTTCTGGGCTACGATTATGAGATTGTGTATCGCCGCGGCAAAGAGAATGTGGTCGCCGATGCCCTCTCTCGTCTCCCAGGAGCTGCTCTCTCCAATATTTCGGGACCGTTGGTTGACTCTTTGGAGGATATTCAGGAGGAAGTGTTGCGGTCCGACACGCTTCGGCAATTGGTGGACTCTTTACAGCGGGGCGAGCCGGGGCCGACCGGCTATCTCTTGTGTAACGGTCGGCTATACTATCGGGGACGGGTGGTCGTTCCCGCCGATTCAGCTTGGAAGACGGTTCTGATGCATGAGTTCCACTCCTCTCCCACCGGCGGACATGCGGGGGTGCTCCGGACCCTCCAGCGGGCGCGCGCAAACGTGTTTTGGGCCGGCATGCGACGGGACATTCAGCAGTTTGTTCGCCACTGTGACATCTGCCAGCGACAGAAATATGAGACTTCTTCTCCGGCCGGGCTCCTCGTGCCATTGGATATCCGCAGCTTATTTGGGACACAGTTTCCATGGACTTTATCGATGGGCTGCCTAAGTCGAAAGGCAAGTCCGTCATTTTGGTGGTCGTGGATAAGCTTTCAAAGTACGGCCATTTCCTGGCCCTCAGCCATCCGTATACCGGGGAGTCTGTAGCCGCGCTTTTTGCTCGGGACATTGTTCGCCTGCATGGCCTTCCTCGGGCCATTATTTTGGATCGCGATCCCACCTTCGTCAGTGGGTTCTGGCGGGAGCTCTTCAGGTTGCAGGGTACCCGCTTACACTTCAGCACGGCCAATCATCCGCAGTCGGACGGTCAGACGGAGGTCCTCAATCGGGGTGTCGAGACATATCTTCGTTGCTTTGTGATGGATGAGCCTCGGAGTTGGCCGGATTGGTTACACTGGGCAGAGTACTGTTACAACACGTCATATCATTCCGCCAGCAGGATGACGCCGTTTGAGGTGGTTTACGGCCGCCCTCCTCCGACCTTGGCCAGTTATGAGCCCGGCAGCACTGCCCTTCCGGCGGTGGATCGGGCTCTTCTGGATCGGGATTGTATGTTGGTCACTCTTCGGGAGAACCTCCGCCTGGCACAGGAACGCATGAAGTCCCAGGCGGACAAGCACCGCACAGAGCGGGAGTTCGCCGTGGGCGATGAAGTTTTTCTCAAGCTCCAGCCGTACCGGCAGTTGTCTGTGGCTCGTCGTGGCAACCATAAGCTTTCCCCGCGCTACTACGGCCCCTTTCAGATCCTCAGCAGGGTGGGGCCGGTGGCTTATACGTTGGCGTTACCGGCCGGTTCCCGCATTCATCCTACCGGTCGTGGGCGGAGCAGTTGGTTGATGAGGGCAGTGTTGAATGCCCTTTATCAAGGAGGTAGGGGGATCGAGCCCCCGCCTCAACATCCCGGGATAATTAAACTGGTTATCCAGATGGGTTGGGGTGCATGGGCCGCGGCCCTGTACAGCGAGTGGGTCCCCCGCTGGCACTTGATAGATGGCCAGTCTAATAGGGGGGCAGCCCACTCGTAACAAAAACGTGGTGGGATGAGGGGATAGCCGTGACCTGGGGGTGGAGGGGATGAGTTTAGGTGTGGATCTGAAGGGAGGATTAAGAGAACACGGATAGAGGCGACGAAAAGTGACTGGTGGGAGGCATTGGGAACAAAGGGGGAAGTCGACAATGGGGGAGATGGGGTTGCGGGCTTGGACTGGGAAGAAGACGACAGTGGGGAGTTGCGAGCTTGGACTGGGAGGAAGCCGACAGTGGTGGGGGTGCGGGCTTGGACTGGGAGGAGGGGGACGGGAGCGGAGGCCGGATTCGCACCAGCGGGAGGAAGTGGGGAGGGTTTCGCCTGGATTCGCACCAAGCTCGGTAAGAATTCCGCCGTCTCAACAGAAAACAGAGGACCGAACAGTTGCAATAACTGCATAAACCTTCGATCCCCTCCACCGTGAACCGCTGCCCCCTATATATATGACATAAATAATAACTGCACAGAAACTAAAAATCAAATAAAACCTGAATCGGATGACTCACACTGTTTGGACCGATCGGGGGCAAAATACAACTCAAAACAACAAAACCAATATATGAAAGCGACTTTGATTGACCACCTGGACGCAACCACGGCCTCTGATCGTCCGTCCGGGTAGCGGATCACCGCTATCCTGCGGGAATACACGTGAGTCGGTCGTGGCGCGCCGTCACATACCCTCCTATATACCTAACTAGTTTAAGAGATTCAGTAAAATGCAGTGAAATTTTCAACTTATTTTAAATTTTCAAATCCTAATATGATCTATTCTAATGCAGAAAATTAGCTCTCAAGAATTGGTTTTCATTTCAATACCAATATATGCAAGAAATGGCATTGAGATTAATTATAATTTTGTTGTTTGACTGCATAATAGACTTCAGTCAATAGAATTGGAATTATTCAATTATATTGTTCAGCTACATGATGGAATTCAATCACAAAAATTGTAACTTTATAATGATTTTTTGTCAATATAATATCCATGCATAACCGATTGAAACAATTTACTTAGTGTTCATCATATAAATGTTTTAATAATGTTAACACTTAGGGCTTGTTTGGCGGAGAGGCAGCACAGCGGCATGCCGCTGATTTTGCTGCTGCCCCGCCAAACAAAAGTTTGGTGTGGGCGGTGGCAAGAAGCCACCTCCCAGGCGGCAGCTCAGCGCTGCAGCACTGAAAAAGGGCTGCAGCGCTGTTTTTTTAATAATAATATATAAAATAATTTTAAATATAAAAAAGTAAATATTATATAATATAAATATATATATATACATATATTGCGTGCATATATATATATATATATATTAATTTATAATTTATATACATATATATCGATAATTATTTATATTATATAAAATTTATATTAAAACCAAAATTAATTAATATTGAATAAATTATATTAACATTTAATTTTTTTGGTAATTAATTAAAACATTAATATAATAATTTTTAAAAGTTAACATTAAGTTTTAATAAAATTATATTAAAACTTAGTTATTAATAAATTATATTAACATTTTAACTTTTTTTAATAATTAATTAATGTTTAATAATTTGTATTGCGAGTCACTCGAGGCGCTCGTGAATCGATCAAAAATAAATCGTCCCAGCTCATGAGTGAATCGAGTGCGCATACATGCGTCCTGACGGCCAAAATGGAATACTGAACGTACTCGAAATTGTGCGAGAATGTGCCCGTTGGAATTGAAGCGACGAGCCGGACAAGATCAGGAAAAAATTTATAGCTCGTCCGAACATATTTTGGGGAACTCCATCAATATTAATATATTTATTTTTATAATTAAATAAAATTAATGTCGAGCAAATTGTTAATCTATATTTAGATTTTGTAAATTCTCCGGGTTGTTTAATTATTACTGTCACTGTTTAATTCTGCACCACTATTTCACACAGCACTGCAAATACAGTTTTTCAAACACTTTCATAAATTTTTTCATCACTGCAAAACAGCTGATTCATGCACCACTGTTTCTCACCATTGTTTTTTGCACCGCGACAGCTTAGCTAAACAGACCCTTAATGTGTCATTGTCTACAACATCTACGGTGTGGCTATGAATAGATTTTATAACAACCGCAGTTGCACCAAGAATATTCGTGACACGGGCTTTATAATTGCATCCCTTCTACGTTTTTTTTGCAATTCTACTTGATTCATCCTAGGAAGACTACGCATGAAAAATCATAAGTTCAATCAATCATCATATACTACAACCAGTATTATAACATTGAACTTTAGGAAAAAAAATCATCCATGTGACTACATTGATGATTATGAATACAAATTTAAGGGAAGGCCAAAAAATACACACAATTATTCATAGGACAAAAAAATCTGAAGAAGAAGAAGAGGAAGGAGGAGGTCGGAATTAGGGACGGCAAAATAAATTTGAAATTTAAAAAGAGGAGGAACAAGAAGGAGGAGGAGGTCGAAATAGGGGGGAGGCCAAACAAAATCATAAGAGTAAGAGGAGGAGGAGGAGGAGGAAGAAGAAAAAGGAAGAGGTCGGAATAGGGGGGAAGTCCAAAAAAACTAGAGAAATAAGAAGAGAGTAAAAAGGAGGTAGGATTTAGGGCATGCCCGAAAAAGAAGAAGAGCGGGAAGAAGACGAGGGTAGGAAGAAGAGGTGAGTAAATAGTGAGGGATGGCAGTTGGGATCACAAACAAAGGAGTCACAATTGTTGTTGGGAGCAAAAACGCAAAATATTTTCCCATTCAGGTAAGAATTGGAATTGAAAGATTTTAGGCTTCTTTGAATTCAGTTGTGTTAGATATTAATATTGTATATGTATTTTCCTCTATTTTAGACTATATATATATATAAATCTGTATTCCTCTTATGAGGTATGAAGTTCTCCTAAAACCTAATCAACATGGTATCAAAGCACGATTAGATAGTAGAAAAAACGTGGTGGTCAATCCCTCGGTATCTCTCGATCCCGCTTTATCCTAGATGGCAAAGACGATCCCATTTCGTTCCGACAACACCTGATCCCACTCCATCCTTGACGACGACGAAGATCCTGCTTCGTTCTGACACCTATCCAATTTTGTCCTCGACGAAGACAATACCGCTTCATTCCGACGACGAGATGTTCACTCCGCCGACGGATACCTTTGTGTGATCTCGCTTGTCGATCTACATCTATGCAGCGTCGATCTAATATAACCTGTGCCTCTGCCCTGATCCCAACGACTGAGGCCGGTCTACATCCATGTGGCTGGCCTTCAAAGATAGAGGTCACCAAAACTTTGAGCTCCCTCTTCTGACGGGTGATAGCACTGATCGACGGAAGTATCTCTTCTATCAATCCATGTTCTTTTTAGACTGATATTGTGGTCGGCGGGTTCATTGTTGCTTATTCCATGACCACTCATGTCGTGTTTGTCGTCCCTTCTACTTTGCAGACTGCTACTGTACCACCATCTAACCAAAGCGGGAGCCTCCTCTACTCATATTGTTTTTGCATGGCATGCTTCCTCTGGTGATCCATTGGCACTTGCTTCTCGTGGTGGGGAGGGAGTGGTCGAGGTGGTCGCTCAGGTCATGGCCGTGGCAACGAAACGGGCATTGCACTCACTGCGGACGTCGGGGCCATACCAAAGTGATTTATTGGGTTAGGCAGGGAAAGCCTGAATGGGAAATCAAGCCCCCTCCTCCATCTTCACTTTTTGCTCACCTTGTTGACGCTGCTTGTGGATTTGCAGCCTGTTCAGCAAACATATACTTATCTGAGCCTTATTCATTAGCTAGCAGATTCTGGAGTTTCAAATCATCTTACCAGTACTACAGAAATCTTGCAATCGTACAAATCTCATAGTGGATCATCTATTACAGTGGTAGATGGATTAATTGTGCCCCTTGTTGGGTTTAGTAGTTGTGATGTGACTCTCGACATGACTTTGTCATTGGTTGCTCGCATTCCTCAATTTGCTTACAACTTATTGTTTGTCTGTAAGCTCGCTCGTGATTTGAATTGCATCGCTACATTTACATCTTCTGGTTGTGTATTTCAAGAATAGTTGATGAGCAAAATGGTGGAGTGTATGTTCTGGATGAAGTCTCGCCTCTTGCTTGTTCTGCTGCTTTCGCTAAGGTTTTGGATCTTCGTTATCTCCATGGTCACCCGTCTATCTTTGTTTTGTGTCGTCTGTATCCTGAGTTGGAAAATGTTTCCCATTTCAATTGTGAGTCTTGTTATTTTGCTAAGCATCTATATTCCTCGTAATGATACTCTGTTATCGCACCTTTGATTTATTTCATTTTGATGTATGGAGACTGTGTTTTGTCCCAATTTTACTGAGAAATAAATAGTATGTTACTTTTATTGATGGTTTTTTCGCACAACTTAAGTGTATTTAATAAAAAATTGTTCTGAACTTCCTTCAATTCTTCAAAATTTATGGAATAAAATATTTACTCAATTTTTTTGTTCGTATTAAATGTCCTTGCACTGATAAGGGTAAAGAGTACTTATCTCAATCTATGTCCTCTTTCCTTTTAGACAAGGTATGATGCATTAAACTACTTATCCTGAGACCCCCCCCCCTACACACACACACACACAAAATAGTGTGGTTGAACAAAAAAAATCGCCACCTCCTTGAAGTTACCTGTCTCATTCTTTATCATAGGCATGTTCCAAAACACTTAAGGGTAATGTTGTTCTTACAGCCACACATTTAATTAATCACCTTCTATCTCATAATCTTCAGAGGGAGGAACCCTACCATATTTTATTCCCCGCTCACTCTGGCCACCTTTACATGGGTGTATCTGCTATGCTGGAGATGCTCGTCCCACAATTTCCAAACTTGAGTCTCGCTCCTTAAAATGTTTATTCGTGGATATTCACGCACTATTAAATGTCACAGATGTTATTCTTCTGACCTAAAAAGAAACATCATCTTTATTGATGTTGTCTTTATTGAATCATACTGATATATTCCTAACACTCCCAGCTTCACAGCTCTTGACTCTACTCTTTATTCTTTCCCATACCATGCCCTGAACTCGTTGTGCTTTCCCCAGAGGTCATTCAGAATCCTCTCTGGGGACAAGTTTACTCACGTTGCCCCTTTGACAAGACATCCACAAGCACACCTCAGAATACCTCTTCTCACGGTAATCATACGATTGTTCCTCGGGAAGAAGCTGCTTGTGCAAACGAAGATGCCATATCTTCTGGCATAGAGCCACTCATTGATATGCATAAGGGAAGCCATGCTTGTCGGGACAAACCTTTGTTTGTGATTTCTTATCAAGGTTTATTTGCTTCTTATACTGCAGTAATCTTCACACTTGATCAGTACAACATACCTTCCACCATTACTGATGCACAAGCTCATTCTGGTTGGGATGTTGCTATGCAATGATTTGGATGTCCTACAAATAAATCAAGCATAGGACTTAATTCCTTGCCCTCAGGAAAACGTGATATTAGTTGCAAGTTGATATACTCTGTAAAAGTGAATGCAAATAGTTCTCTTGATCGGCTAAAATCCCGCTAGTTGGTTGAAGGCTATGCTCAGACGTATGAAGTGGACTATGATGAAACATTTGCCTCGGTTGCCAAAATGTCCTCCATTCGCCTACTCTTATCCCTTGTAGTCTCTCACAAGTGGCCCCTGCTCCAAATGGATATTAAGAATGTTTTTTTCATGTATCATTAGAAAAAGAGATGTATATGGAGCAACCATCTGGGTTCATTGATAAAGGAGAGAGAAACAAGGCATGTCCTCAAGAATTCTCTAGATATGTTGAAACAATCCTCTCAAGCATGGTTTGCTCGGTTTAGATTTGTTGTCACACAATTTGATCTTACAAAGAATGAGAAAGACTCATCCCTCTTATATCAGATCTCTACTGCAAGATTCATCCTATTTGTAGTGTATGTCGATGATATTGTTATCACAAGGAGCAATTCAAAATGGATAAGCAAACACAAGGCATTTTTACACTCCAACTTTTTTTAAAAAGGATCTGGGCGAGTTACGTTACTTCCTTGGCATAGAAGTAGCAAATCATGATAACTCAATCTCTATATGTCAAATAAAATATGCCCTTGACTTGTTAACTTATCTAGGGTTGTTTATGTGTGATCCTATATTCATATGGACTCTCCACTCGAACAGGAGAAATGAGAACCCATGTCGAAAGTAAATTATTTGATTCACCTGAGAAATACCATAAAATAGTTGGAAAATTGAACCATTTTAGCATGACTCGCCCTGAGATATCATATAAAAATCAAGGACACTCCAACATAGAAGCTGATTGTGCCTCTAATTAGGCAAGCTGTTTTGTCACTCAGAAGTCGACTATAGGGTTTGTTGTCTTTATGAGTGGAAATCGTGTCAGTTGGAAGAGTAAGAAACAAACCAATGTTGACAGATCTAGTGTTGAAGCAGAATATCAAGTGATGTCTCGTATTATTGTTGAGTTTATGTGAACTAGACAAACCTTCAGTGAAATAGGATCTTCTATTCATGACCTCACTCAACTATGGTGTGATAATCAAGTTGCACCAACAATGCGGAATAGGAAAATTTGTCTTTGACGGTCTTGGCATTGAGTTCCCAGTAGTCGACACAAAAATGTCATGTACCATCTTTCTTGTGCACCAACAATGCGGAGGAGGAGAACAGGGGAACACTACGACAAATAAGCCCTTGTTGAAGAATGATCGGGCATTGGCGTTCTATATCGTCCTTTTTGAGGAAGGGGTAATGATAGGGCCGCATAACCACGGGTGCTATACACAGAAGGAGGCAAATGCGGTGATCTCGACTCCAAAGCGGTGGAAGCCCGAACGGGTGGGAGAGGTGTCACCAAATTGGTGCGGCGGTAACTTGAGGTCAACAAATTCCATGACAGGATCAGTCGGGGTCGGCAAGACCGGTTCGTGGATGAGGAAAGACGATTGGCCACCATGCGGTGGTTGTCCCCGCCACTCGATCAGTTGTAGGCCACGACGGCATTGCATCGAGAGTCGATCGAAATCCCAAGTCAGCGGTCCCAATGTACGGAGCCATCAAACTCCCAAAATTACCTTGAACCCTTGGAGGTGCACAACTAGAAGGTCCACATGAAAGTGGTAATACTCCACCGTGGGGGAAACCAAGCGGCGCACGCTCGGGTAGTCCATTTGTTGGCCATTGGCCATCAAAACGTGCATGCTAGGACGCGGGTGATCAGAAGATAAAAGTGTGTGGCAGCAGCGTGATCGATAAAATTGTGGGTGATGCTCGTATCCATGAGGGAGAGAAGGCGTTGTTCAGACCAACTGATGTGTTTCTGAATCGGGTGGCTCTCTTGTGTTTCGGTAATGGGATTGAGAAATAGCTATGGACGTGCTTGTCCTCATCATCCTTTGAGGGAGCATCGACTTCAATCTAGAAAAATCGCTTGCATCAATGGCCCAACACAAAGAGCTCATCATAATTGAAGCATAAATCCTTGGCACGACAGTCGTCCATCTTAGAAACCGACAGGAGGCGGTAGAATGGAGCCCGAGAGTCCCCCCCCCCCCCGAAAGAGCTCGGGGGATGTTTACCCTCTTGAAGAAGCTCACCAAATCCTGAAGGGCAAGTCGAGGGTGGTCGAAGAGAAGACGTTTCTCGCATGCCCGAGCCACACTCATGGCGGTAGTGAGGTCCGGTGGATCTTGAAATTCCACATCCAACCGTAAGCGCTCATGTAAGCCCGCAGTAAAAATCGTCAACATGGCATGGAGGGGGCACGGACGGGCAGGAGTTAGAAGCACTCTAAGTAATCATAACAAACTTTATATTGTTAAATTAAAGTATGATCGAAGACTCTCTTTACAAAAAAAGAAAGCAATTAGAAGAAATGAGAGGTTTTAGCTAGCGCTTACCCCTCCACGAATAGATCTATTCGGTGGATTTGTTTGATCAGAGTTTCCAGTTTGCTTCTCTTCACTAGAAGACTTCTCAATTGGTTCCTCTACATTGGTATGGCCTGAAGCTGTAGTAGCACTAGCCAGACATTGGTAAGATGAACCTTTGTTTGGACTTGACCAAGGAATGGCCTGCATGAAATTAACATTCAAATTGAAAAATTTAGCATAAACTGACTTGTCAAAATATTTTATAACGAAACATTTCATTGAGTTCTTAATTGTATTTCTTTTATTAGAAAACGTGGGGAAAATCGAAACCAAACAAAGTTCTTTATTGATTTCAAAAAGTGCTACTATCTTAACAAACAAGGTATACTAACTTGTAATGGAAAAGAATGTTGAATTTGTTGATATAATAATAAGGTATAAATTGAACAGCATGTGTCTAACAAAAATAATAATAGAGTTCATGATTTGAAAGGCTAAAATTGGTGTAATCACTCCACTGGAGAATAAGTAGCGGAAGCTGTAACCATTAAGGTATACTTAACATTAGAATGCTATCACTACTAGATTTCTAAAGACAAAAATGTTAATCTTGATAAGAACAAAAGAATAACCTTAAATACAAATTCTATAAGAAAATATGAATAATGGTGGTGCCTGCTTCACCTAAATAAATAGCTTGAAATTAAATCTTCATCACAAATTTTCCTCCATTAAAAGAGAGGTGGTAATAACAATTTGCAAGTCAATAGCATGACTGAGAAAATATAAGCAAAGAAAAAAAAACTTTTGTGTTTCTATTTTGCAATAGTCATTCCAAAAAACAAATCTTTTGAAAAACTAAGTCAGAACATATATTCTGCCTCCATTCCTACACCTATAAGTAAATCAATGTAATAGCAAAGACCATAAGATAAGATTGTTTTGCAACAAAGTTGCTACCTTAGGTTGACTTTTTAATCTCATAGTTCTCATAAAACAATTCATTCTGCTCATTTCTTCTGCAAAGGCCAGAAGAGAGACAATTAGTAAACTTTCATGCCATATGAATATATAAAGTATAAAGGATGACTTATCATAATAATAAAAAAAGTTTAACAAAAGAAAGAGTTAATACATCTCGAGTTAGCGCCGCAGATACTACTAAAATTAAATAAAGTTATCACTATTTAAAAGAACCTAAAAAATAAAGAAAGGTAGTCTATTATGCTCCATCTTAGATTGGATAGGAGCGAGGTTTTAACAGCAGATCAGACATCAAACCAAAGGAAGGGGTTTTGTCACGACCCGTCTCGACATAAGTCAGAGTGCGCTTGGGGCGGGCCGTGATGTCACGGGCATGGGCAGAAAGAAATTCATGCCTGCAAAGGCGGATGAAGAGAATATTGAAAATAGTTTTAAAGTAGTTAATTTGGAGAAAAACAGTTTGATTCTATTGTGGAAGCATTTATAGTTTAAAAATAGTGAGAGTTTTAAGTGCACATACATTTTTGAAAAATTCATATTTTATGGGTACTATTACAGTTTTCACGCAATTATGATTCACAAGATGTTGCACATGCATTACTTCCAAATTCTAGTACTTAAAGTATTTATATAGTCTAGCAGTTGTTCATGATGTCAGAGAAAATGTCTGATTGCAATTATTACATAAAAGAAATATTTGACAGTAAAAGAAATGTAAACATAGAACCTGGAACTTGAAGCAGATCGGGCTCGAGTACCCGGCGGCGCTGCACGAACGCCAAGGCAATTCCAAAACAGAAAGGAAAAGCTTCAAAACATTGAAATAAGCAGAGTGAGCAAGGAAAAGTACAAAACAGTAATAGAAGCAGAAATGTATGAGTGTACAAGTTTCTCATGAAACAAAACTATTCGAGACATGCAAATAAAAAAGCTAAACAGAACAAGTTAGTTTATTAGACTACTCCGGAGTATAACATATAGACAGATCAAGTAATGTCATTAACTGTAATCAGTGAAAGGTGGAAGTGTGTTATTTGATGAAGTTGTCGACCGCTCCTGCTGTTGTATACGGATGTCGGAGAGAAAGGAAATGTGTGTACTTGAAGAGTCCAGGAAGCAATCAGACTCGTTGGACCGTGGCAGGCGAGTAATGAAATCTATGGTAATATCTTCCCAAATGCGGTCCGGAATCGGCAATGGCAGCAGCAACCCGCCCGGAAACATAGTCTCATACTTTGCTTTCTAGCATGGAAGGCGGGCGGCCACATGGGCTTTGACCCGTTTGAACATGTGGGGTCAGTAGAGGGACGCCGCTAGGCGCCGGTAGGTGCGGAAGGCTCCGATGTGGCCTCCGGAAGGTGTCGCGTGGAACTCGGCCAAACGGCGGGGGATGAGCAAAGAGGCCGCGGAGAGTGCTAAGCCTCCACGGTAAAAGAGTCGGCCGCCCACTAACGAGTAGGGAGGGTGGCCGAGTCAGCGAAGAGGGCAGTATGAATGGAGGCCAGGTGCGGGTCCCTTTCCACATCATGCTGGATCGAGGTGGCATCCTCCCGAACCGGGCGGGAGATGGCGCAGAGTTCGGGGACTGCACTTGCCGGGAGAGAGCATCTGCCGCCTGATTGATGCAGCCCGGTCGAAACTCAATAGTGAAACTGTATCCGGGGAGCTTGGCCACCCAGAGTTGCTGCGCTGGCGTGTCGATCTTCTGTTGTAAGAGGTACCGCAAGTTGTGGTGATCAGTACGAACGATAAAGGTGTGGACCAAGAGATATGGCCTCCAATGTTGAACTGCTAGAATGAGTGTCATGAGTTCATTCTTATAAGCCGAATGGCTCCGAATGGTGCTGGAAAAGGCCCGACTGTAGTAGGCAATGGGGCGGCCACCTTGCATAAGAACCGTGCCCACGCTGGTGCCCGGGGCATCGCACTCCACGATGAATGGCTAGGTGAAGTCTGGCATGGCCAACATGGGGGCCCGTACGAGTGCCGCCTTGAGGGTGGTGAAAGCAGACATGGCCGCCGGGTCCACGTGAATGGTCCCCCCTCCGAAGTCTTAAGCAGTTGTGTCAAGGGTCGGGCCAAGGCTCCATAATCCCGGATGAAGCGTCGATAGTACCATGTCAGACACAAGAAGCATGGGACATCCCGCTGGGAAGTGGGGGTCGGCCAGTGTAGGACGGCCGCCACCTTGTCATCGTCCATGGCCACGCCTTTAGCCGAGATCGTGTGGCCCAAATAGCTGACAGTGGTCACGCCAAACGAGCACTTCTTGCGGTGGAGGACCAGATGATATTACCGGATCGTCGCGAGCGTGTGACGCACATGATGGAGATGCTCCTGTCAGGGTGAGTTGTATACCAAAATATCATGAATAAATAAGGACATGTTGTTGGAGTCCCGCTCAAAAGATGTTGTTCATGGTGGCCTGGAAGGTGGTTGGGGCATTGGTCAACCCAAAGGGCATGACCATGAACTCATAATGTTCGTCATGTGTCCAGAATGTTGTCTTCTGAACGTCTTCTAGCTGTAAACTATGTTGTTAAAAGCGCAAGGCGCACTGAGACTCAAAGGGGCCTTGGAGCCTAGGCGCAAGGCGCAGGCGTGCGCCTGAGGCACGTGAGGCGCAAAATTGGGGAAAAAAGAAATTGAGCGAATTGGGAGCCCAATTCGCCGAAATTGAGCGAATTGGGAGCCCAATTCGCCGAAATTGAGCGAATTGGACGCTCAATTCACCAAAATTGAGCGAATTGGCCGCCCGAGCGAATTGGGCCCCCAATTCGCTGAAATTGCGCCCAATTCGCTCAATTTCAGCGAATTGGGCCCCCAAGTGTGCTCATGGGTGCCTTGGGTGAGACTAAAATCATAATTTTGCTCATCTCCCCAAAAAAAAGTTGAAAAAAACACCTTGAAAGGCTCAGGCGTGCCTTTGGTGCGCCTGGGAGCCTGTAAGGCGCGCGCCTGGGCGTGCCTGAGGCGCTCCTGGGCGTGCCTGGGGCACATCGCCCGCCTCAGCCATGCTGAGGCGCGGTGGGCTGCGCCCGACGCCTCAGGCGCGCCTAGGCGCGCGCCTGGACAACATAGGTCGTACCCGGATCTGGTGGTACCTGCTCGGAGGTCGAGCTTTGTGAAGAAGGCGGCGCCGTGGAGTTCATCCAAAAGCTTCTGAATGACTGGAATGGGGTACTTGTCGAGGACCGTGACTTTGTTCAACTCTCTGCAGTCGACGCAGAAAGGTTAGCTTCCGTCCTTTTTGCGTACGAGGAGGACCGGGATGGAAAAGGGGGTGGCGCTTGGTCGGATGAGGCCGCCCATGAGCATCTCCCGCACTAGGCATTCGATCTCGTCCTTCTGAACACGCCCGTAGTGATAGGGCCGAACGGAGATGGCTGCAGTGTATGGTGCCAGTGGAATGACATGGTCAGTGGCTCATGACGGTGGTAAACCTGTGGGGGTGGTGAAGACATCGGCGAACTCGTTAAGGATTCGAGAAAGATCGGGGGGCAGCCCCGCGGTGCCCTCTAGTGTGGCATGCATCTGCCAGAGCCAAACTGAGAACTTCACGTCGGAAGTGCGGCAGATGGCCCGAAAGGAGACCGGTGTGGCGGTGTGCGGAGGAGAGTGGAGTCCCCCACGAGGTGGCAAGTTCCAGGAAAACAACATAGATTTCTCGGCCCAATTGACCTGAACATTGCCCAATGTCGCTAGTCATGCGACGTCCAAGATGATGTCGATGTCGCACAATTCGAAGACGTAAAAGTCGGTCGTCACCGAGCAAGGTCACAGGGCCACCTACACGACGGTGCATGATCCTGTGGTCGGCCGCCAGCGGCCGTCGCTGAGGCAGACAGTAAAATCTGGTGACGGTGTGCATGGAATGAAGAGGTGTCGAACCAATTGCTGAGAAATAAAATTGTGGCCGGTGCCGTTATCAATCATAATGAGGATCGTTTGCCCCTGGACGAAGCTGGCCAGCTTCATTGTGTAAGGCCCGGTAATGCCGCCTACCGAGAAGCAAGGGAGATCCAAGCGGTTGAAGGTGGCTCCCTTGGCCTCCGAGGTTGGCGGTTCGTCAGATATCTCTAGCGTCTCAAAGTCCTCAATGGTGATTTTGGGGCTCGAATCCCCGATGATGGCATGGAACTCTTTCACGGTGCACTCGTATTTGTAGAATAAGGTTGTCGGCATCAAAAACATGGCCCCTTCTTTCGGAGCTCGTTGTAGTCCCCGTTAGATAGGTGGTGGGTGGCCGAAGGGCGGCCCGGATGAGGACCTCCATGGGGCGGTCGCGGGCCGAAATCCCACGACGGTGGTGCTGGTCGGGAAGGAGGGGGTGTCGTGGTTGCAGTGGTCGGCCAAAGAGATCTTCTTCCACCGCACGCGCCAGATCGAGTGCTTCAGAGACCGACCGCGGGTGGTGGGTGCGGAGGAGAGAGCGAATCGCTGGAAGGAGGCCTTGCATGAAAAACCCCGAGTAGTGGTCCGGCAGAAGGCCCGGAACCTGTGTCACCGAGGTGACAAACTCGTCGATGTAGGCTTCGAGACCGGCTGACTGGCGGATGCTACAAAGACGCTCGACAGCGGAGCCAGCGTGGCGGGCTCGTACCGTTGGACCATCTCCTGTTTTAGTTCGCCCTAAGAGATGTGAGGCTGGGATTGGCGGATCCACCGTGCCCAGTGGAGAGCGGATCCGTCAAGGCCGATCACGGCGGTGCCGACCTTGTCCGCCTAGGGTGTGAGGTGGAGGTCGAATTATTGTTCGGCCTTGGCGTGGCCTGGAGGGAGGCGGACTGAGCATCATGGCCGTCGAGGCGGCGTTGGACGTTGTCGTCGGGGGCTTCGGCAGGGAGGGAGTCCGAGTGCGCGCGGGTTGTCGGAGCCATGCGAGAGGAAGTAGAGATGTAGCGAAAACAACCTGGAGGAGCAGAGCAGCAGCCGCTGCGTTCAGCGGCGAGGCGGAGCCGCCGGTTGGCGGAAGGTCGGCGGTTGACGGGATCGGGATGAACGTCGTGAGGCAGACGACGTGCGATGGTCGATGCCTTCTGACGCGTTGCAGGGTCGGAATTCGCAAACAGGGCGAAACTGCGATACGGATTGTGGACGGACGCGAGGTTCGATTTTTCGAATAGGAACGCGAGCAGTTATTGAACGACCGGTGGCTTTCAAGCGGGCGGCACGGCAGGTCGGGCCAAATATTACGGTACGAGAAGAAATCCGAACGGGGGAGACAAGGAGACTAGGATAGAAGAGAAACCAGGGAACAACCCTTTGATATTACTTCCAGGGATCCCATTACAAGTACATAATCAGCCCCTTATATAGAGTGGGGTCCAGACATACATAGCAACATACCAAAATAACAAAATAGTAAAATAGCAACACACCACAATAAAAAATACTAAAACAGCAAAGCACACAATAGGAACTAAATATTAAGTTTCCTCATTGGCCTGCGCCGCTCGTGCCCGTATCACGTCCGCACCCACGTCTGGCTCCTCTCTGTCGGACTCGGTCTCTTTCGCACCGACCTGGCGTCTTCCTCGTCGTGTGTATACCCGCCATGGTTGTTCATTGTCGTGAAGATCGGTAACACCCTAGATGATAAAAAAGATCTTAATGTCATATGCAAGGTTGTCAGGATCGAGATCCTAGGTGGGATCATTCCCCAGTAGGTTCGGATCGGATCGTAAGATTCTACAAAAATCACAAATTAAGACTTACAATATGAAAATGAATTTTGTATCATCTAATTACACACAATTAACATAAAAAACTATAAAACTAATCAACATTTGAGTACTTACATCAAAAATAAGCAAACGAACAACTAAACCCAAAAATAATATCGTTCTAAGTTCCAACTATAAATTTTACATAAGTAAACAAAAAGTTCACATCACGATAAACGATCAAATAATAATTAATGTTCGTCGGACCGACACAATCACTAATATAAATTAAATCCTTAACAGTTACATCAATCATGTCCTCATCAAGTTCTACATTCTCTGCATCGTCGTCATCACCACTATTGTTCTAACCATCATCTCATTCAACTCCACTAATATACGCGTCAACATCAAGTTCGATGAGCATTTTGGTAAGATCATATACCCCACCTAAAATAAAGAGGTATTAATTATGATACATAATATAATTGAGTAATTTTGCATTTTCAAATAAATTAATATCAAACTTACATTCTTCAATTACTGTTGCAACGGTTCTTCAACATTTCATCCTGCACTATCATCACTATAGGTTTCTTGAGTATATCTATTTTGAAGAATCCCAACCAATTGCCCTTACAGGGAAGAACAGGATCTTTCTTCTCAGTGATCTATTCATCATCGACCTGAATTCAAAACAATTTTTTGAACAGATATCCCCTCCTTTGAACTAGCAAATCGATTGGACTTCCATTTGGCAAAAGTAAATATCGTCATGAAACCACCTTTATTTTCAGAATGTCATCCTAATGTCAAGTAAGTTGTTGCAAATCTAGTAACTGCAGATCAAATTAACTCTTTCCCCTTCGTAAAATCAAGCAAAGTGTGAATAAGAGTTCTGGAATATGTGTGAGTTATTATCTTTCCATCATTTGCAATTGTTAATTTATGAAAATCGATTTTTTTCTCAAAATTTTCTAAAATCAAATCAATACAATGTGCGGCACACTGTGTTCAATATAAATGTTTTCTCTTTTCCATCAACTTTTGACCAGCAACCTTGTAATTTGAAGCATTATCTGTCACAACTTGAAGAACATTTTTCCCCAACCTTCTCCACAATTTTATCTAACAACCAACTTTTTGTCATTCCACCTTGTATCCACTAGTAATTCTAGAGTTCTATCAACTTCTTGTTTTAGGTATTTGACTCTAATATCAATATAAGAAGGTGGTTTCATTTCGGGGCAATGTTAGTCGATTGCTTCAACCATGCTAATGAACTCCAAGTTCTTGACACGGTTGAAGAGAATGACACTTGTATAGAAAAAACGAGCAATTAGGGATAGACCGCTAGAGCCATCGGAATACTCGGGACTAGGGCTGATCACAAATAGTATAATTCGTGAATAATTCGGGATTCGATTCGTGAAGATTTGATTAAAATTCGTATTTTTCGAATTCGAATCCGAATTCGGATTCGAATAGTTTTTGAATCTGAATCCGAAAAATTTTATGCATGTTTGAAGGATTCGCGAATAGTTTGCAAATACTAGAATATATATTTAAATAAAATTAATATATGTAATTAAATATTAAATATAATTATATTTAAACATCATATATAATTTAATATTATAAAATTCAAATTCGAATCCATGCTTGAATCCGAATTTAAATATGTATTCGAACCCAAATTCGAATCTAACATTTCATGACGAATCTAAATTCGAATACGACACTAAATATCCAAATGAATCTGAATCTGAATTTTTGCATTCTATGTCAAATTTGGATTCGATTGAAGAGCTATTTGATTCGATTCGGTTCGTGAACACCCCTACTCGAGACTGAGAAATAAAAAACAAAGCCTCGGTTTTTTTATTTATGCGCGGGCTGCAAGGATCGCATGGATCGCGATCCTAGAGATCATATGACTCAGATCGCGATCCTATGTGCGATATACAGGGATTCAATCCAGCAAATGATCCAGGTCAGTTTTAAAATTCTGGATCGTAGTATCGTGTGATACGACGATCTGGATCGCGATCCTGACAATGTTGGTCATACATAGAATATCATTTTTTTTCGTCTTCAAGTTTCTAACTAAGGTACACTATGGGGAGACACTACTAACTTAGCACACCCTAGATGCCAACAATAGAAGTGTTGCAATCAACCTTGGAAATCTTTTCAATATCGGGTTGTGCTAAAATAGGTGTCCTGGTTTTTCTTTCATGAGGTTAAATTCAAGCTAAGCTTCCTCAGTCCAGATAAAATGCCCCTTCTAAAGACAATCAAAGACCGGGGCAATCAATGTACTAAAGTTCCTAATAAAACTATGATTAAAGGATCACAAGCCATGAAATACATGGGCTTCAGTAATAACTTTGTGGCTTGGCCACGACTTAATTGCATTTATCTTAACTGCATATAATCCCTCAAAAGATACTATGCACGCACCACTTGTTACTCGTGCCTGCTCAAAGAAGTTGAAAGTTACTCGTGCTTGCACGCACCACTTGTTACTCGTGCTTGCACGCACCACTTGTTACTCGTGCTTGCACGCACCACTTGTTACTCATGCCTGCTTGAAGAAGTTGAAAGTTACTCGTGCTTGCACGCACCACTTGTTTATTGTACTGTCATGGCCATCTAGAGAGGATAAGGCAAACAAACATCAATAATTGTGGCGTGACACCAAACACACCATGATATGTGTTTCATATGGAAAATTATACCAAACATTAGTGGATGATGGGTATAATCATGTTACTAGCAACCTGCGATAAACAATAAAGTTTTCCTAAAGATTGTGCTTTTAGTTTCAAATTTTCTACAATTCGTTGAAAGAAAAAAAAACCAAACTACCACTATCAATAATAATATAACAAAGTAATCCCTAGATACGAACAATAGTATGAAAAATATTTTTTCCCTCAATTAATCATCCCAGACAAATGCTCTAAGGGTGAGCAGATTATGTTGACGGCTACGAACTAAGTGGTAAGCCTGCTCCCCTTCAACCTCTTCCCAGCCCTTTGCCTCAAGGTCAGTTGGGAGGTCACTCGAGAAGATTTCATACTCAGAATCTTGGTCTCCCTTAGTGTTTATGACTGCATCAATTGCATATAGGGTTCTCTAGGGTACTTTGTGAATGATTGTTATTTTTGGGTAAAAGAACAATCTTGGGTTCATTGTGCTCAGAGAAGTTGAGAGTTACTCATGCCTGCATGCACCACGTGTTTATTGTACTGTCATGGCCATCTTGAGAGGATCTGGCAAACAAACCTCAATGGTTGTGACGTGACACCAAACGCATCATGATATGTGCTTCATATGGAAAATTATACTAAACATTAGTGGGTGATGGGTCTAATCATGTTACTAGCAACCCGTGATAAACAATAAAGTTTTCTACTTTTCTTAAAGATTGTGCTTTTAGTTTCAAATTTTCTATAATTTGTTGAGAGAAAAAATTCCAAACTACCACTGTCAATGTTAATAGAACAAAGTTGTCTCTAGATATGAGCAGTAGTATGAAAAATATTTTTTCCTCAACTAATCATCCCCGATAAGTGCTCTAAGGATGAGCAGATTATGTTGACGGCCACGGATTAAGTGGTAAGCCTGCTCCCCTTCAACCTCTTCCCTACCCTTTGCCTCAAGGTCAGTTGGGAGTAACTCGGGAAGATTCCGTACTCAAGATCATGGTCACCCTTAGTGTTTATGACCGCATCAATTGCATAAATTCAAAAGAATTATGATATGGCACCCTACACTTAAAACAACAAAAAATTCTAGAATCATGTCGAGATCCCACGAGCTCCTTACTCTTTGGTGTGGCAATGGTAAGAGTAGGGGTACTCATGGAACCTATGGGACAATGGGTAACTATAGTCTTGAGAGCATCATTGGACTTTACTAGGCAGACACTGCTAGAAAGTTCTTCTAAATCACGATAAACATGTAGCTCCAACATGTCCCTAATGGCATATCATAGTTCATTCAGATAACATGATATGATCATGTCATCGTCCTCCCCAATATTAATTCATGGCTAGAGGATGAGGAATTCATTTGTATACCCATCCAGAGATAGCTAACATGTCGTAGAGTGTGGAACCTATGATACAAGGTTTGGAAGTAATTTGGAGAATAGCACTTTTGCAATTATGCCTTAAATTCTACTCAAGCAATAATGAGGGTGTGAAATTAAAACTTGTTGGAACCTATGATACAAGGTTTGGAAGTAATTTGGGGAACATAGCACTTTCGCAATTATGCCTTAAATTCCACTCAAGCAATAATGAGGTGTGAAACTAAAACTCATCCTTTATAGCATACCCCACCAAAAATGCATAATCTTTTAACCAAAGGGTGGCATACTCAAATTAAAACTCGTCCTTTATAACATATCTCACCAAACAAATGCAGAATCTTTAACATAAAGCTGGCATACTCAACTTGCCTATTAATATGCATTTGGTTCAAAGCCATGAATTGTTCCATATGATCACATCAATTTAATCACGCATAGAGTTCTAGTCTTCGCTAAAAATCTCCTACGTCAAGGTTGTGACTACGGAGTCCCAACAGGGTTAATTTCTAGGATCAGGATTTATGTGCTCTTAATGCCTAGGAATAGGGTTTTCATCTTGTGGAGAGTAACAGCATATTACTAAGTGTTCGGTCGCTTTTATGTTATTAACCAATGTGCATAACCCATTCATGACCTGCCCCATATCTCCATGTTCTCGGTAAGGGTCCGAACAATTGCATTTCATTTTTCATGCAATAGGTTAGGTCTTCTATGTTACCCTCTAATCGTTCAGCATGGATTTCCATGGTATGGGACAATTGGAAAATGTGAATTTTCATTCTGGATGTGAGGGCGAACCACAATAAAAATCCAAACTCTCATACCAAAATGATGTAAGTCAAAACAAAAAAATCAATATTATTGTCTAGACACCAAATTTGTTTTTTAGGGAACGCAACTAAACTAGTCGGAATAGCCATAGTCAATTCAAAGTAACGAGATAACCACTCAAAGGAAATTTAGTAATTTAAAATGAGGAGGTTAACTAAAGTTTTCCAAATGGAAATTCACAAACACAGTATGAAATTAATGGCAAATAGATGTTAAAGCAAGTAGGAAAGCAATTTCTAAGATCAATGTAAGTGAGATGTAACTCAGGTTTTCAAATGCAATAGAAAATCAAGTTTGGCGCAGACTTGAATGTCGCGAGCGGGAACAAGGTCAACAAATGAGGAATGATTTTGGTGGAGCTAAAGGTGGAGTGCAGCTTGGTTGGAGGAAATGAGCTATGGCAATGGTGTTTATGGCAATACGGTCAGAGCTATCAAGGAGGGCCAGGGTGAAAGAAGGTGGAATGGCTTAGTTGAACGCATAGTAGCAAGGGAAATTGTGGTTGGAAGGGTGGTTAGAGACGGTAAGGGTGGAGGGGAGGAAATGGCTAGTGGAGGGAAAATGGGCTATAAAGGGCGAGCCGATCAACGACAGTCTGGAGAAACGACTGCAGGGACATATTGGTTGAGCGGGCAAGGACAGAGGTGCGGAGCCAAAGGAGGAAGGAGGTGGCAAAACAAGATTATGGTAGAACCTTAATGAATGACATTGGCTGGAGGGGAAGCTACCAGCAATGGCATACGAGAACGGAGCAAGAGTCTTGAGCTAGAGCCAAGAGGCTTCAAACAGAAGAAGCTTTGTTTGGTTTCTCTCTGGTAGCTTTATTCGGTGAGTGTAATAAGGGTGTCTTCTTAAGCAAAGGAATTAATTGGGTGGAAAATACTAAGGGTTGGTTTTGGGAAATAAAAGGATGTTATTTAATTTAGGAAGCCGGGGGTTACTTAAATGGGAAGGCAAAAGAGAATTTTTGGAAACCATGAAATAATAAATATTTGGTAATTTCTAGAATATTTAGAAATAATAAATTTTCCGATAATATTTAAATAATTTACATTTAAGGCTTTCCATAAAATGGAGAAATGGTATGGGAATATTTTGTTGACCTTGTTTGCCTCTACCACCTAAATTTGACGAACATATTTATGCATGATTTTATTGGTTAGTCGATCCAACAAGTCGTAACAAGGAGTACATCTACAACAAAAATTGCACGAGTAAAATACCGAGAGAAGAAAAGCGAAAACATGTTATTCTTGTAAGTAGTATGTCGCATCAATAAGATAGAGGGGCTTCCTCCTTTCATCCCCTCCCTTAAGGTCAATTTATTTCACTTGAAGTGCCTATGAATAGATTAATTGGGTGGGTATTAACGGTTGGTTTTGTGAAATAAAGGTTTTATTTAATTTAAGAGTTTAATGAGTAATTAAATGGGAAGGCTAAAAAGAATATTGGGAAAACATGAAATAATAAATAATCAGCAATTTCCAAATTATTTAAATATCATAAATTTGTCGATAATATTTTAGAATTTTCAAAATAAATGGTCAAATATTATGAGAATATTTTGCTCGTCACATTTTCCACTACTACCAAATTTGATGAACTTATCCATGCACAATCATATTTGTCAGTCAAACCAACAAGTTGTAACATGGAGTACAAAAAAAATATTTTACAAAAAAAAAAATTGAGCAAAATACCGAAGAAAAAATACGCGAACATGTTATTTTGATGAGTAGTAGGTTGCATCAATAAGGTAGATGCCTAGATGGGCTTCCTCCTTTCATCCCTCCCTTAAGGTCAGTTTATTTCACTTGAAGTGCCATAAGTGATTAAATGAGTTCAAGAATTTGGTCAAATAAGGGTGGAGATAAGTTGATATTCTTGAAACATCGTTAACAGTCTTGAAACATCACTACACAAAGTAAGAAGTGAGTTTCAATATTAAAGGCAAAGAAGCACATTTTGGTTTAAATTTACTTTTAATAACGATAAAATTGTAGAAAGAGCTCAAATCTTATGTATATTGATTGAGTATGTAAATACAATGAGAGAATACAAATATATAGGAGAGAGAGAGAAAACAAATTCTATACAAGATGTGGGACTAAAGGAGAAGAAGCATAAATGGGCCAAAACATGGGCCCAATACAAGGGTTATTCTAACACTCCCCCGCAAGCTGGAGCGTACAAATCATATGCACCAAGCTTGGACAAACATTGATAGAAGGATGCTTTGGGAAGAGCCTTTGTGAGGACATCCGCAACTTGTTCCGTCCCTGGAACATGCTTTAAATCGAGCTTCTTCATTTGAACTTTCTCTCGAACGAAGTGGCAATCGACTTCAATGTGCTTTGTTCTTTCGTGGAAGACTGGGTTCTTGGCGATATGTATAGCCGCTTGGCTATCACAAAGAAGGAGAGCAGGAGAAGGTAATTTTACACCCAGATCAGTGAGAAGACTTTCAAGTCATGTTAGTTCGGATACAACCGATGTCATTGCGCGGTATTCTGCCTCAGCCGATGAGCGAGCAACGACCGCTTGTTTCTTGCTTCTCCATGTAACCAAATGTCCTCCAAAGTATATGCAGAAACCACTAGTAGACTGTCGGTCATCAAGAGAGCCCGCATAGTCCGCATCAGAGTATGCCACTAAGGTAGGAGCAGACGAGGAAGTCCGGTACACAAGTCCTTGACCCGGGGCTGTTTTTAAGTACCTCAGAATGCGTTCAACCGTCAGAAGATGAGACTTGCGAGGAGAGTGCATGTAGCGACTGACAAGACCAACAGCAAAGGAAATATCTGGTCTGGTAACAGTAAGATAGATCAACTTCCCAACAAGTCGTCGATAGTATTCAGGGTTCTGGAGGAGAAGATCCGAGTCAGAAGCCTGAGCACATAGCTTGTGGTTTACATCCATGGGGGTATCACATGGCTTACACCCTAAGAGACCAGCATCATGAAGAAGATCAATATAATACTTTCGTTGAGATAGAATAAGGCCGTCCAGTCGCCTGGCAACCTCAAGACCCGGAAAGTATCACAGAGTTCCCAGGTCCTTTGTCTGAAAGACTGAGTTCAGATGAACTTTGACGGCATGTATCTCTTGTGAGTCATCTCCTGTGATGATGATGTCGTCAACATAAACTAACAGAAGGACCGTCCCTGATGGTCGGTGACGAGTGAACAGCGAGAAGTCAGCCGAGCTTCGAGTAAAGCCTACATCTCGAAAGACCTTGCTGAATTTCTCAAACCAGGCCCGTGGAGATTGTTTGAGACCATACAGAGCCTTAAGAAGGCGGCAAACCTGAGACTCCCCCGTGGTCTCAAACCCGGGCGGTTGTTGCATGTAGACCGTCTCCTGGAGATCCCCATTTAAGAAAACATTCTTGATGCCGAGCTGAAAGAGAGGCCACTAGAGATGAACAACGACAGAGAGGAGGACCCGAACAGTATTGAGCTTGGCGACCGGAGAAAAGGTTTCCTCATAGTCGAGCCCCTGTTGTTGGGTGAAGCCGCGAGCTACAAGGCGAGCCTTCAGACGGTCTATCGTCCCATCAGCAGCATGTTTGATGACAAAGACTCACTTGCACCCCACCGGTTTCTGACCCGGAGGGAGGGGGACAACGGTCCATGTCCGGTTAGCCCAGAGAGCAGACATCTCTTCTTCCATGGCGGCCCGCCAGCCAGGATGTTGAAGTGTCTCCTGTACAGAGTTAGTAACAGAAATCGAAGAGAGAGAAGTAGCAAAGGTGTGCAGAGGTGGAGAAAGGCAATGAAGAGAGATGTAGGCTTCCAGAGGATGGGCAGTGGAGGGTGTTACCTGATCAGAGGGACGCGAAGTGTCCATGGCAGAGGTCGGCGGCAGAGGGGCAACGGAGCTGGGAGGGCGACGAGTGTAGACACGAATAACGGGTGGTTTGGTGGTAGAAGTAGCGGGGGGGAGAGAGGTGGTGGTGGTGGAGTAGCAGGAATAACGGGACGGGGTAAGGTCGGTGGAAGAGGAGTCGGTGGTAGTGTAGAGGGGGACGGAGCAGGAAAGAACGATTCGTCTTCCCTGAATGTAACGTCAGCAGAAACGGTGACCTTGCAGGTAGCTGGTGAGTAACAAACATAGCCCTTCTGGGTGCGGGAGTAGCCAACAAAGATGTGTTTCGCCGCCCTGGGATCCAATTTATCCGAGGAGGGCCCAAGGCAGTGGACATAGCAGGTGCTTCCGAAGATACGGGGAGAGAGGGAAAGCCGGAGTGGAGGGAAACAATATGCTGAAAGGAGTCGCATAATTGAGGACAGAGGAAGGGAGGCGATTGATGAGAAAGCAGGCAGTGGAGACCACAAAGTTCCAGTAGGGCTTAGGAATATGCATTTGGACCATGAGGGAGCGGGCAACATCGAGTAAATGGCGGTTCTTGCGTTCGGCAACCCCATTTTGTTGCGGGGTATAAGCGCAAGAGGTTTGATGGAGAATTCTGTATTCCGAACATAAGGTGGTAAAGTCGTGGCTGGTGTATTCACGAGCATTATCAGTACGGAGAGTTTTGAGGGTGGTATGGAATTGCGTCTGGGTCTCGAGGACAAATGCCCGAAACACCCGGGGAAGCTCGCAGCGTTCGCGGAGTAAGTAGAGTCATGTGGTGCATGAATGATCATCAATAAAGGTGAGAAAATAACGAAAAACACATATACTAGGAATCTGAAATGGTCCCCAAATATCCAAATGAACAATATCAAAAGGAGCCGCACTCCGAGTACAATGTGAAGGAAACGAAGAACGTGGCTGTTTGCCGAGAATACATGAATCACACTGAAAAGAAGTAAAAGAAATGTCTGGAAGAGCCCGCTGGAGAACTGGCAGAGGGGCATGACCAAGTCGGCGATGCCAGGCAGTGGAGGAGACGGAAGATAGAGCGATGGGAGAGTCATCGAGAAGGTAGAGCTCATTCCGCAGACGGCATTTACCAATGGTAGTCCGCGTCCGCCGATCCTGTATAACAAATGAAGAGGAAGTGAATATAACAGAACAATCCAGGTCACTTGTAAGACGCCCAACAGAGAGTAAGTTAAAAGGGGAACTCGGAACATGAAGAGCTTACTCCTTTTGGGATACAGGTCGGCACCGACAAACGAGATTGTGAGGTCGGCGAACGAGAAAGGTGAGGTCGGCGAGGCTAGCTAGGGCTCGAGCTTACTTCTTTTGGGAGGCTGGTCGGCACCGGGGAACGGGATCGTGAGGTCGGTGAACGTGAAAGGTGAGGTTGGCGTGGCCAGGGAATGGGCTTTCGCCTTTCGGGAGACCTGCAGTCGGGTAGGGCATGCGAATAATAAGAAACAGAGGTTATTTTTAGGTATTTAAGTGGTTTGTGTAGAGTAAATTTAACGGCCATGTATTTTCAATTTTACTCACATGTTTATCTAAAATATTTTATTTACAAAATATAGAAGATATACAACTACTATTTAATAGTAATCATGAAAGACAACTAATTATATATGATTGTTACGGTTGTGCATGCCGACGAGATGCGCACAAGCCGACTAGATGTGAAAGAGAACCCCGATCGTGAAAGAGAATCTCGAGGAGTGTGCAGCTTAATTATTTCTATTTTGATGTTGTTTTGAGTTTTACTATTTGCAGACCGATTTTATTTCATTCCGCCAAAGTTTAGTTTTAGTTGGAACCAGGAACCAGACCGAACCGCATAGAATCATGCCGACGAGACGCGCAGGACGACTACACGTCATGGCGATTCTACACGCGTAGGAAGGCAACGAATACTAGCTCACCGATCGTGGAAGAGACCGTCAAGTAGTGTGCAACTTAATTATATCTATTTTGAAGTTGTTTGAGTTTTACTATTTGCATACCGTTTTTTTTCATTCCTTCAAGTTTGACTTTGGTTTTAGTTGGAACCGATTGGAACCGGACTGAATCGCATAGAAATCGGACCAAACCGTTAGTGGCCGGTTTGGTTTTGGTTCTTGTTAAACCGTAACTGTAACCGTTGACACAGCGATTCCAAAAATTATATTGGAATCGGAACCAGAACAGGAACCGGTCAAACCAAATAAAGTTTGATTCTAATTTGAAGAACAGTTACCTTAGCGGTTTGGTTCACGGTTTTTGTAGAACCGGAACCGTGACAGCTCTAGTAACCACTCATGAAGCTCCCCTTCCAATCCCTCACCTCCCCTGGCAGCAACTCCTCACCTCCCTCACTCATCAACAGCATCCACCCTCATCCAGTCACTCAGCCGAGCCCCATTTTCCCTCCCAATTCCACAGCCGAGTAACTCTACAATCCTATGTTGCGATCTCGTTGGTTGCTGTGAGGCTGATCGGCGTTGCGAAGGAGAAGAGAAGAGGGGAATGGCCGGGAGGGAGAGATTGGCCGGAGGAGTAGGAGAAGATCGGGAGGAGGTAAGAGGATGAACAGTAGAAAAGTAGACATTTAATTCATTATCACCATGCTCCAATACAAAAGGTACAGGATATTTAAAAGGAAATACATAGCCGTTGCTGAACGGTCGAAAACATTAATTAGTCGCTGTCTTCCCATAGGCTGACTGGTTGGCATCCTCCTCTCGGTAATTGTTGCGTGCATTAATTGTTGGGTGCAGCAGTTTTGATCTTGTTGGTTCTGGTTCCTCAACAATACCGTCCTCTTTAAAAACGTTGTCCTCAGCGTTTGTCCCCGGCTGTATTTCGTCGGATGCCGCTTGCTCGTCTGCTTCTTTGTGGACTGGGAGCTGAGTCTCCCCCTGCTCTGCGCTGTAAAGGAATAGGGTTTGCTTTGGTGTTCTTTTATGTTTGGTGCCCCAGGATGCTAATAGGGGTTGATGTTGTGGATCCGATTTGGTGTGTCTAGCATTTCGTTTTCCCTTGTGTTTCCACGCTATGATTTCAGTGGGGGGTTTGTTGTTTGTTAGTTCTTCCAATATGGCTGTTTGTAGCTGAGGGTTTTCTTGTAGATCGGCGACATCTTCCCAAGTGTTGTCGGCCGGGGATAGACCCTGCCACTGGATTAACGCCTGGGGAATCTCTTGACCCTGACGCAATAGTCTGCGTGTGTTGAGAACAGCCAGTGGCTGGTGCAGTGGGTTGTTACCCCAGTTGAGATCGGGCAGTTCGGTCACCTGAACCCCGGGGTCGCCGGTATATGGTTTGAGCATAGATACGTGGAATACGGGGTGTATACGGGACGAAGGAGGGAGGTGTAACCGATATGCAGTTTCGCCTATGGCTTCAGTGATTTGGTAGGGGCCGTAATACTTTAGGCCCAGTTTCTTTCCCTGATGTCTTCTCATGGTCAGTTGTCGGTATGGATGGAGCTTGAGTAGCACCCAATCTCCCTTGTTTAGTTTCAATGCGGTTCTTCTCTTATCTGCATATTTCTTCATTCGCTGCTGTGAATTGGCGAGATTCCCCTTGAGGTTGTGGAGGATTTGCTCCCGAGTTCGCATTGTCGCCTCCACGGCTTCATTGTCGGTGCTCCCTGCATAGAAATTGAGCAAACCAGGGGGTGGCCGACCAAACATGACCTCAAAGGGGGTCATATTGGTCGAAGAGTTATAAGATGTGTTGTAATGGTATTCAGCAAGGTTTAAATAAAGAGACCATTTTTTTGGAATATCATGAGAAAAAATTCGTAAATATTGTTCTAGACAACGGTTCACCCTTTCCGTTAGCACGTCGGTTTGAGGGTGGTATGACGAGCTATATTTTAAGAGTGTGCCTTGGAGCCTAAAAAGTTCCACCCAGAAGTTGCTTAAGAAGATCGTATCCCGATCTGAGATTATAGTTTCGGGTATGCCGTGGAGTTTGCCTACACAGTTCCAAAATTCTGCTGCCACCGAGGGTCCTGTGATGGGGTGCCTAAGTGGGGCAAAGTGAGCAGCCTTCGAAAATCGGTCGACTACCACTAGGATGATTGTGTATCCCTTGGAATTGGGTAGGTGGGTGATGAAGTCCATCGTGAGGTCTGCCCATAGTCGTTGGGGGGTCGGCAAGGGTTGTAAGAGGCCATACGGTGAATGATTTAGTGATTTTGCCTTTTGGCATATGTCGCAGTTTTTAATGAATGTGGTCACTTCTTCCTTCATATTATGCCAATAAAACTGATTTTTGATGCGATGTATGGTGTTTTTAATTCCCGAATGACCTCCTGCTAAACTTGAGTGAGCCTCGAGTAGGAGCTGATGTTTCAGAGGAGATGTGTCTGGTATGTATATTTTTTGGCGATATGTGATATAAGTACCATGCTGGTTCCAGGCGGGGTAGGATTGGGGATTTTTTAAGAAGTTTTGAACGAATGGATCGTTATCGTAGTCGGTGGTCAAACCGTCCAACATGGTAGTGATTGGGTTAGTGAGCTTGGTGAGGCGCATTAAAGAGGGTGGATCGGGGAGGTCGGGTAATCTAGACAAAGTGTCAGCCGCTTGGTTGTTGGCGCCTGGTCGATATTGGATAATAAAGTCGTAACCGGGTAGTTTAGATTAAAAAAATTGTTGCTCTGGGGTTTGTAGTTGTTGAGTTAGTAGGTGGTGTAGACTTTGGTGGTCCGTCAGAATGATAAATTGGTGTCCCAGAAGGTATTGACGCCATTTAGCGACTGCTGATGTTACTGCATACAATTCCCGGATGTATGTTGATTTTTTTTGCATTAAAGGTGAGAGTTTCTTACTAAAATATGCTATTGTGCCGGAGGTTTGCTTTAAGACCGCCCCAATACCGGTGTCGGACGCATTCGTTTCTAAGATGAATGATTCCTTGAAGTTCGGTAAGGTGAGTATTGGCTCGGAAATAAGTTTGTTTTTCAGGTGATCGAAGGCCTCTTGTGTTTGGTCATTCCATAGGAAGGATGTCTTCTTTAGTAGTTCTGTTAATGGGAATGCTATTTTTGCATAGTCACGTATGAATTTGTGATAGTACCCTGTTAAGCCTAAAAAAGCTCTTATATGCTTCTGATTGGTGGGTCTGGGAAACGTTCTCACGGACTCAATGTTACTCCTATTTGGGCTGACGATGCCGTCCTGGATAATGTGCCCCAAAAATTCTACTGTGGGTGTTAAAAAAGAACACTTGGATAGTTTGATATATAGGGTATGATGCTCCAGAATTTTTAAAGTTGTCTCTAAGTGGGTGAAATGCTCTGCTTCAGTGGCGCTATAGACTAAAATGTCGTCGAAAAAAACAACGATGAATTTTCTTAAGAACGGTTGGAAAATGGTGTTCATAAGTGCCTGAAAGGTGGAGGGGGCATTTGTTAGCCCGAAAGGCATAACTAAAAATTCATAATGGCCCTGATGCGTGCGGAAAGCTGTCTTATGGATGTCCTTCTCGTTCATCCGAATTTGATGGTATCCGGATCGTAAGTCTATTTTGGAGAAAAAACGGGCCGAACACAACTCATCTAACAATTCGTCAATTGTTGGGATGGGGAATTTATCTTTAATGGTGATCTTGTTAAGGGCCCGGTAATCGAAGCAAAAACGCCACGTGCCATCCTTTTTTTTTGACTAAAATGACGGGTGAGCTAAATACCGAGGTACTGGGCCTTATGTGTCCGTGGTTAAGCATTTCCGAGACCAATCGCTCGATCTCATTTTTTTGATGGTAAGGATATCTAAAGGGTCGCAGGTTTGGGGCTAGAGCAGCTGGGGTTAAATTAATTTGATGGTCTATATTCCGTGGAGGTGGTAGAGAGATAGGGTCGCGGAACAGGCCGGAAAAAGAGTGAAGTAGACGCTCGAGACGTGGTCGGGTGTTACTAATTGTGCCTACCGGTTGTGGGGGTATAGTGGTCGGTGTAGCCTTTGTGAGAACAAGACACATGGCAGATGGTTTGACGGCAATCATCCGCATCAGTTGTGATGATGAAATTTGCCCTGTTGAGGACGTATTCCTATGGCCTACAAAGGTTACTTGACCTCCTGCGCCGGAGTATGATAATGTGAACTTATCGTAGTCCATGGTAACTGGACCTAATGTCCGGAGCCAACTTTGGCCTAGTATGAGATCAGTGCCTTCAATATCAAGGACATATAAGTGAACGTTGTAGTGAACGGTCTGTATGAGTAGCGAAGTGTCTGTGCACTTTCCTTGGCATGTTTCGGTGGAACCGTTTCCCATATACACAGGGAATTGCCTAACGGATAGTATTGGGAGTTTTAGGAAGTGAGCCATGCGTGGGGAGATGAAATTGTGGGTGCTACCACTATCCACGAAAAGTTGGAGGGGGTGGTTATTTATGTAGCCGGTCATTCGGAGACCATGGTCGGGGAGGGCCCCGATAAGAGTTTGCAAACAAATCATCGTGTCGGTGTACTCCTCGTCAGGTGGCGGGTCATAGGGAGGTGCGTCCGGAATGTCCTCCTCTTCCTTCGTGCCGACTAAGTAGAGTAAAGCCCCTTTCCCTTTGCATCGGTGTCCCGCGTGATATTTTTCGTCGCAGTTGTAACATAACCCCTTGTCACGTTTTGCTTGTAGTTCCGTCGGCGTGAGGCGTTTGATAGGGGGATATTTAGGCCGAAGTGGGTTAGGGGGTGGTTTGTGTGCTTCCCGTTGGAAAGGTTTGTGTGTTTGGAACGTTGGTGCGGAGAAAAGCGAGTGGCTTGGTTTAGTCGATTGATTATGTTGATCTTCATACATGCGTGCTAAGGCGTAAGCGTCGTGAACTTATGTGGGTCTGGCGCATAGGACGGGTCCCTTAATATGATCTTTGAGGCCGTAAACGAACATATCAGTGACAAATTCTGGGTGTAAGCCAGGTACTTTGGTTATGAGTTCTTCAAATTCGGTTTTGTAATTTAATACGGTGGTGGTTTGTTGTAACTTGGTTAAGAGGCCAGCCGGCTTGATGTATAACGAAGGTCCGAAACGTTTTTGGATGGCGTCAACAAATAGGGGAAAGGTGAGAGCTGGGTGATCCTTAAGCGTGGCTTGGTACCATTTGGAGGCTGGTTTGTCTAAATGGAACGAGGCAATCAAAAGGTAGTCTTGGAGTCGAGTGCAGTGGTATTCGAAATATTGTTTTAGCTCATATAGCCAGTCGGTCGGATCTCCCTCCGAAAAACGAGGGCATCGAATATCTAAATTGTCGGGTCGTTCAGAAACTACCTGAGTTTTGTTGCCGATGGGGGCCGAGCCTAGTATGCCATTGGAGGAGTGCGGAGGAAACAGGTCCGGTGGCCGCCGGTCTTGTGGAGTTTCATCCATGTTGATTCCGGCTGCGCTGGGTCGTTTCCCAAACACCTGCTGTAAGTTGTCAAATTGGGCCAGCAGGTCACGTCGGAGGGCTGCCATCTGCTCGGCGAGTTGATCTGCTGCGTCATCCTTGGAGGCCATGATTTGCTGGACCAGCAAGTTTTCCTTTGCCTGAAGTTCACTGGTAAATTGGTGCTGGAGTTGTTGTGTTTGTTGGGAGATTTCGGTGACGAACCGCTGGTGGATGTCGTCCAGTTGTGTTGAGCGGGTAGTTTGTTCTGCCTGGAGAGCCGCCCGGAGCTCAGTAATGGAACGGAGTCCGTCCCCCATGCCTGAAGCACTGCAGTAACGGGATCAGAGGGGATCTCAACGAGAGCACCAAATGTTGCGATCCCGTTGGTTGTTGTGAGGCTGATCGGCGTTGCGAAGGAGAAGAGAAGAGGGGAATGGCCGGGAGGGAGAGATTGGCCGGAGGAGTAGGAGAAGATCGGGAGGAGGTAAGAGGATGAACAGTAGAAAAGTAGACATTTAATTCATTATCACCATGCTCCAATACAAAAGGTACAGGATATTTAAAAGGAAATACATAGCCGTTGCTGAACGGTCGAAAACATTAATTAGTCGCTGTCTTCCCATAGGCTGACTGGTTGGCATCCTCCTCTCGGTAATTGTTGGGTGCAGCAGTTTTGATCTTGGTTCTGGTTCCTCAACATCCTAGAACTTCCCCAGGCTACTTCCCCAATTCCTGCCCCCCCCCCCCCTCTCTACCCCCAATTCCAACCCCATATAGCCCTAAGAACCCGATTTCATGCTGCAATGCAGCGGCCGGAAATATTTCCCTGTTCTCCAGCCAACCATAAATCACCGTCTGACATAATACAACAAATTTTCAGTCCATAAAGGCATTCTGGGCTGAAATCTGCTGCTGCAATCCCATTCCAGTCATTGAAAACCACCCATTTCCCCATTTTCCTGCGGCCTAATACAAATTCCCTCTCCACAAACATTCTCCAACCTTTCCCAACTCGTACACAGCCATCTACATCCCCAAAGAGTTCCCCAAGATCAAGCAAAGTGTGGATACCTCATACCTCCCGGCCTGCAGCAAACCAGCCGCTATTCAATCTCCTGCCATGCCATGCCGGAGATAGAGAGGGAGAGGCACAGAGCACGAGAGAGATAAAGGGAGCGAGAGAGAGGGGGGAGAAAGAGAGGCGGAGCTGACCGTTCCGTAGCGCCTCCAAGATGATCGCGGGTGATCGTCCGACGGGGAGGCAGTGAGCTCCGAAGCCGATGAGGAAGACGCGAGAGCTGCGGGGAGAGGAACTCGAGAAGAGGTCACTGGAGGCTAAACGATTCGCTGGAGTTCGCTGGAGGTCGATGCCGGAGCAGGGAAGAAGAACGTCGCCAGAGGGTACTCGCGGGAGGATTTGCGAAGGAGAGAGAGCAGCGACAGTAACAAATTAAGAAAATCCACCATTTTCGCCGATCCAACAGCCGATATCAATCCATCAAGACAAGGACAGGGGAGGTAATTGCACCGGGGGAAGCATCTCTTCACCGCCAAATAAATCAATGCAGATATCAGCACAGCATCAGATTAAAGGTCTGTTTGGCGCAGCTCTGGCGGCTGGAAAATCTCTATTCCAGCCGCCAGAGCTGCTTTATATGTGTTTGGGACAGCTCTTTGTGAAGAAATTTTTAAAAATCTGGAGCTGTTTTGCAGCTTTTCAGAAATCTCCCTCCCCCCAGCTTCTGCTCTTGCAAAATAGCTTTCTCTCTCACAGGTTTTGGAAATCTAATGGTTTCTTCAGTTGGAACATGCTTAGAGGTCGGACGGCCTTCCTCCGGCGATTCCGAGCCCCTGATGGCCTTCCTCCGGCGATTCCGAGCCCCCGACGTCCTTCCTCGGGCGATTCCGAGCGCACTTCTGCACAGAATACCCAAACACTCTGCAGCTTTTCAAAATTGCTCCCCAGAAATTTATTTTAAAACAGCTCTATCCGGACCTAGATGAAGCCACGTCTCCAAATAAAATTATAATAAATAAAACAGTTGTATATCATTGTACTGCAGATTCCCAGCGGCTAGTATAACGGCTAATATAGATTAGTATAAATAAGTATCATTAGTTACTATAAAGCCAAGTTGAAAGTTAATGAAGTTTCTGTTCATCTCTTACTCCTCTTGTTGGAACCAGCTTTCTAGTTCCTCCTAAAGTTCGAAACAGGATGCAGCCCGCAGGTACTCTTCATGTGTTATCCTCCTGACGAGAGTCGGAGACCTGAAAACAGACCGAGGGGTCTCAGCTCGGAGGTCCCACTTCTTTCCCGGAAGAACTGAAAATCTTCCCCTCCCTGGCCAATGTTGAGCTTGGTGCCTGTGAAGAAGACAGTAGAAAGGTTCAACACCCTTCTCAGGCACCTTATCGGTCTATTTATAGGCCTCCGAATCTGATCTGCAAATATCACTTCTGAATCAACCTGAAATGACCAAAACACCCTGGGTTGGGACTGTCAATAGCCAAACTCCGCTGTTCTGGAGGGCTACACGCAGACCTACAGGGGTAGAAGTGTAAAATTAACTGGGGCACCAAGATAAAATCCCCCTTTGTGGGGCAAAAGGGTAAAGGCGTCTTTCTCCCATGCGGCGAGTGGGGAAGGTACTGCCAGGCGAGACGAGCTCCCTGTCTGTCTTGCTGGCCTCTCGGCCTGTTGGCTCTCTCGCCTCCTAGAATGATCTCGCCCTACTAGGAGGTCTCGCCCACTTCAGAGAATTCCCCATCTCGCCTCCTGCAGGTGGGCATCCTATCATCCCGCCAGTCTTCCCTTCTCGCTCTTTGGACCACCTCTCGCGAGCCCAAGGTTGTACACAATCTCCGCTCTTTTCGAGGTTGCTCCAACCTCGAAAAGATAAGTCCAACCGCGGCTCGCGGTGCTAGGATTCACTTATGAGAATCTTTGGTCCCCCCCTATGGGGCCTATAAATATGAGATCCCAGCCTTCATTAGGGTCCCTTTTGCCTTCCTTCATTTCCTCATCCTTCAGAATGTCTCACAGCCAGAGTTTTCGCGAGCGCCTCGCGATGGTGCGAAGGCAAAATAAAACCAACACGGATGCCCTATTCCCGGATCTGGGGCGTATTCCTCCCTCGGGCCCTCCGTCCTCTCGCCTAAAAAAGATGAAGGCCACCTGCCCTCCCCTCTCGACGGGCGCGACCTCCTCTGCCCCTTCAACAGACAATCCTTTCGCCTCTCCCGGGGAGAAACGGGTAATTTCTCATTCTTCTCACTCTTCTTTCATCCCGCCTATTGACCACGCCTTTCCAGGGAAGCTTTGTTGATTCCCCGATGCCCGCCAATCCTCTGATAATATCAATGAAGCTCATCAGCGCACCAACTCGCCTGAGGCATCCTCCCCACCCCTCTCGCGGAAAGAAAACCTCTCGCGGGTTGTGGGGAACACTCGCATCCCCAGTAAGAGCTTTCCCTTCTCGCTTTTCCTTCTTTTACCCAACACATGTGAGCTCATCCTTGTTTTACGATTTCTCTCTCTTTGTGCAGGCATCCAATTTGATTCTGACACTGAAGACGCTCCCGTTTCTCCTCCCCTCTCGCCTCTTCCGCGTCCTGATGTGATCGAGGACTATTTGGGTGATCCCATGGATACTCTGGAGCTGAAGCGGAGGACCGCTAGGATGTTCCGCAAATACACGCATATAATCCGCGAGATGGAGCTGGAGAAGCAGGCCTCCGACCGACGCATGGACTGGCTAGAAACAGAGTGTCACCGCCTTTCTGCCGAGATGGAAGCTGGCGATGCAATGGACGGGACAGACCCCCAAGCCATCCTGAACGAGACGGACGAACATCTCCGTCTCGCGCACCGCGGCGTGGTCGCCGCTCGCGCCTTTCATCTTCCCAGCCGCCCTCCATTCGCGGGAGGTCAAGATGGCCGCTGGAAATGGGTGCGGAACTAAGCTGTCGTGGTCCCATCTTGCCTTCTCCAGGCCCTTCTATATTATCATTGCCAATTTAATTATGTTTAATTATTGATGCGTTGTATAAAACTTTTCTGGGCGGGATGCCCCCCTCCGCGGGATGAACTATTTTATTATTACGATACTGTGTCTGTCATATCATGCTAAGTTTTTCATCGTTACCATGATTAGCTCCTTTTTCAATTAGTTGGTTTATAATGATGGCTTTTTCCTCGAAAAAACCGCTGCGGCGCCTCCGCCCCTTGGGTTCTAGAGAGAGAGAAAGAGAGAGACGAAGCGTCAGGGTGCCTCTTCATTTCCCGCTCAATCTCCTCTCTCCCTCATTCATTATAAATACCTCAAATCTAGATATTCCCCTACTTCTGTTTTCATTGGCCGTCTTTTTGGTTGGAGCTTCCGTCTACCTCTCCTCTTCTGCACTCATCTCGCGTCCCGCTCTCCTAAGTCGTTCTCTTCCCCTTTGCTGTCTTCTCGCCTGCTATGGGGAAGAAGAAGGTGGAAGAAGGTGAGGGCCGCAGCCGCTGCGGAAAGCGGTTTGTGGATCACGACTTTCCTCTCGGCAGACTGCTAGAGGAAGAATATGCTCGCTTCGCCAGCGAGTACCTCGTTGATGGATACTTGTCTCGCCCACCCAAGGTTGGCGAGTGCATCAATACTTTCTACCCCAACAAGCTGGCATTCCCCGTCTCGCACTTCGAGGCGGGGCTGCGACTTCCCCTTTGGCCAGAGGTCAAATTAGTCCTTAAATACTTCGGGGTTGTCCCCGCCCAATTCAACCCTAACGTCATATCTATGTTGGTTGCTTTCGCCTGCTACCTGCGGCAAGAGCGCATCGAATTTAGCTTGACCTCCTTTTGCAAGCTGTTCGTCTATCACGCAAAGGATGATGGTGTGTCCTACTTCACCGGCCAAGGCCTAAAGGTGTGCGAGACACCGAACAAAAATCATCACTGGCTGACTCGCTTCGTCTTCATTCGCGGGGATTTGGGAGGCATCCCTCTCGCCCCGGTGTCTCCTGCTGAATGCTACCATGAAACCCCCAAGGTTGGGGGTGCTGAGAAGGATCTCTGCGACTTCTTCGCAGGGAAAAATTTCGAGGTCAATTACCTCGGGCGAGATCTCGACTCGCTTCCAGCCGTCTTCCCCGGCGAAGGTATACTCCTGTCCCCCCCCCCCCCCTAGGCTTGTAAATTTTTGTTCTCTGCTGACTGTCATCCTGTCTAGGAGAGAGAACCATCCATGTTCATCCCCCTTACCAGAGTAACCGGGCTCTCGCCTTAGCGAGTATGGCGACGGAGGCCGCGAAGGACAAGCTGACCCCCACCCCAAAGAAGAGGCCCGGGGACGAGGGCACTTCTCGGCACAGCCCAAAGAAGAAGGTGAAGAAATCCGTGTCTTTCAAAAAGGAGAAAAAGTCTGCCAAAGAAAGGAAAGAGCCATCAGGATCCATGTCCCTCATCTCTTTAACGTCTCCCTCATCTCCCCGACTACACGTCTCGCCTGCCCGCGAGACGGTCTTGTCAGAGCCACCTGCCACCACCAATGTTCAGCCTGCTAAGTTCCCTTCCGGCGAGGCTGGCTCCTCCAACCGCCCGGCTTCCGCCTCGCACCCCAATTACAACATGGGGCCTGTGACCGATGATGCTGCCGGTGAGCCGGTGCTCCTATGGGACAAGGACGCTAACAGCATGTCGGTGTCCACTCTCCTTCCTTCCTGGAAAGAGTAGGACCCCCCACCAGTCACGCCTTCTCCCTAGGGTTTGGGCTATATGGTGGCCTTGGCTCTGAGCCCGCAGACAATGAGGCGTCACGAGATCTCATTCTGAAGAGCGCTCACTCTCAATTTTGCTCCCTGGAACTCGCGCACCGGGTCTCGCGCTGCCTGGTTTTCAACAATAGAAAATGGAAGGAAGCGGAGGTCGGTCTCGCCGCAGAACGGGAGAAATCCAGCGACCTGGAGAAGCGGTTGGTCGTTGCCGACAACCTCCTCACGCAGAGCCAGGGTAGTGTGGTAAGTTTTCTTACCACTGCTTTGCTAGTCTTACTCGCTGCTCATTATGGTCCTTTATTCATTCTCTTCCTGCAGGATGCCGAGACGGCCGACCGGATGCGCTCGCGCATTGAGGAGTTGGAGGGAGAACAAGAAATTGAAAGCTGAAAATCTCCGCCTTCGGAACAGCGCGGCACCCCCCTCAGACCAATTTCCCGTTCCTTCCCGCTACTTTGTAGACGAGGTGGATGCCCACTGCCGAGACTCCAATATCAAGACAGCGGAGCTTGTTCTTAAAATGATGAAGGAGCTGGGGGTGGTGCGCGATGATGCTGAGACGGTTACTGCCCGCGACTTGGTCCCCCGCTTATACGACGAGACGGACGACAGCTCTTCTTCCGACAGCGAGTAGAGAAACACCAGCTCCAGTGACTTCTCCCCCCCCCCCACTCTTTTTCTCTTTTATCTTTTTCGGTACTTGTAACCTTGATAGACAATTCCTTGAAAATAGCGAGGTGTTCTTTATTTTTATGATGATCCAAGGAAATTTTGTTAAACCTCCTATATGTTACTTAATTGTTGCTTTTATCTTCGGCTGTTTTGCTTAATAGTTAGCAAAAAACGCGAGACCTTGGATCTCTCTTCGCCTATACCACCCGCGAGATCACCTGACCCTTAGCGCTCGTCTCGTCGTAAGATTAACCTGCGTTGAAGTCTCTGGAGACCAGCCGTCCCGCTTGACAGGCCCCACCTTTTTACGCCAGGCTTGCGCCTTGAACAAGGAAGGCCCACTCGCTATGGGCGAGACCGCCCATGCCGAGTGTCGGCTGGAGACCCTCCTCCCTGGCCTGATCCCCGATCCTTCCTTTTTCTAGAGATTTTCCACCAATCTTCTGATGAATATGGACCTCTTCCCGTGAACTCTCACCACTAGACTTGCCCTTGAGCCTATGGCCCTGCCAGCTAGATGAGAGCCTGGTCAGCGGGCCTGCTCGGGGTCTCTTCTCCAAACTATCTCCAACCACCGAGTGAGCCTACAGCCCTACCAGCTAGATGAGAGCGTGGTCAGTGGGTCTGCTCGGGGTCTCCTCTCCAAACCATCTTCAACCACCGAGTGAGCCTATAGCTCTGTCAGCTAGATGAGAGCCTGGTCAGAGGGTCTGCTTGGGGTCTCCTCTCAAAACCGTCTCCAACCACCGAGTGAGCCTACAGCCCTGCCAGCTAGATGAGAGTCTGGTCAGCGGGTCTGCTCGGGGTCTCCTCTCCAAACCATCTCCAACCACCGAGTGAGCTTACAACTCTGCCAGCTAGATGAGAGCCTGGTCAGCGGGTCTGCTCGGGGTCTCCTCTCCAAACCACCTCCAACTACCGAGTGAGCCTACAGCCCTGTCAACTACATGAGAGCCTTGTCAGCGGGTCTGCTCGGGGTCTACTCTCCAAACCATCTCCAACCACCGAGTGAGCATACAGCCCTGTCAGCTAGATGAGAGCCTGGTCAGCGGGTCTGCTCGGGGTATCCTCTCCAAACCATCTCTAACCACTGAGTGAGCCTACAGCCCTATCAGCTAGATGAGAGCCTGGTCAGCGGGTCTGCTCGGGGTTTCCTCTCCAAACCATCTCCAACCAATGAGTGAGGCTACAACCCTGCCAGCTAGATGAGAGCCTGGTCAGCGGGTCTACTCGGGGTCTCCTCTCCAAACCGTCTTCAACCACCGAGTGAGCCTACAACCCTGCCAGCTAGATGAGAACCTGGTAAGCGGGTCTGCTCGGGGTCTCCTCTCCAAACCATCTCCAATAACTGAGTGAGCATGCAGCCCTGCCAGCTAGATGAGAGCCTTGTCAGCGGGTCTGCTCGGGGTCTCCTCTCTCAACCGTCTCCAACCACCGAGTGAGCCTACAGACCTGCCAGCTAGATGAGAGCTTGGTCAACGGGTCTGCTCGGGGTCTCTTCTCCAAACCATCTCCAACCACTGAGTGAGTCTACAGCCCTGCCAGCTAGATGAGAGCCTGGTTAGCGGGTCTGCTCGAGGTCTCCTCTCCAAACCATCTCCAACCACCGAGTGAGCCTACAGCCCTGCCAGCTAGATAAGAGCCTGGTCAGCGGGTCTGCTCGGGGTCTCCTCTCCAAACCATCTTCAACCATCGAGTGAGCCTACAGCCCTGCCAGCTAGATGAGAGCCTGGTCAGCGGGTCTGCTCGGGGTCTCCTCTCCAAACCATCTCCAACCACCGAGTGAGCCTATAGCCCTGCTAGCTAGATGAGAGGCTGGTCAGCAGGTCTGCTTGGGGTCTCCTCTCCAAACCATCTCTAACCACTGAGTGAGCCTACAGCCCTGCCAGCTAGATGAGAGCCTGGTCAGCGGGTCTGCTCGGGTTCTCCTCTCCAAACCATCTCCAACCACCGAGTGAGCCTACAACCCGGTCAGCTAGATGAGAGTCTGGTCAGCGGGTCTGCTCGGGGTCTCCTCTCCAAACCATCTCCAACCACTGAGTGAGCCTACAGCCCTGCCAGCTAGATGAGATCCTGGTCAGCGGGTCTGCTCGGGGTCTCCTCTCCAAACCATCTCCAACCACCGCATGAGCCTACAGCCCTGCCAGCTAGATGAGAGCCTGGTGAGCGGGTCTGCTAGGGGTCTCCTCTCCAAGCCATCTCCAACCACCGAGTGAGCCTACAATACTGCCAGCTAGATGAGAGTCTGGTCAGCGGGTCTGCTCAGGGTCTCCTCTCCAAACCATCTCCAACCACCGAGGGAGCCTACAGCCCTGCCAGCTAGATGAGAGCCTGGTCAGCGGGTCTGCTCGGGGTCTCCTCTCCAAACCATCTCCAACCACCGAGTGAGCTTACAACCCTGCCAGCTAAATGAGAATCTGGTCAGTGGGTCTGCTCGGGGTCTCCTCTCCAAACTGTCTCCAACCACCGAGTGAGCCTACAGCCCTGCCAGCTATATGAGAGCCTGATCAGCGGGTCTGTTCGGGGTCTCCTCTCCAAACCACCTCCAACCATGGACTGAGCCTACAGCCCTGTCGGCTAGATGAGAGCCTGGTCAGCCAGTCTGCTCGGGATCTCCTATCCAAACCACCTCCAACCACCGAGTAAGCCTACAGCCCTGCCAGCTAGATGAGAGCCTGATCAGCAGGTCTGCTCGGGGTCTCCTCTCCAAACCACCTCCAACCACCGAGTGAGCCTATATTCCTGCCAGCTAGACGAGAGTATAGTCAGCGGGTCTGCTCGGGGTCTCCTCTCCAAACCGTCTCCAACCATCGAGTGAGCCTACAACCCTGCCAGCTAGATGAGAGCCTGGTCAGCGCGTCTGCTCGGGGTCTCCTCTCCAAACCGTCTCCAACCACCGAGTGAGCCTACATTCCTGCCAGCTAGATGAGAGTCTGGTTAGCGGGTCTGCTCAGGGTCTCCTCTCCAAACCATCTCCAACCACCGAGTGAGCCTACAGCCCTGCCAGCTAGATTAGAGCCTGGTCAGCGGGTCTGCTCGGAGTCTCCTCTCCAAACCATCTCCAACCACCGAGTGAGCCTATAGCACTGCCAGCTAGATGAGAGCCTGGTCAGCGGGTCTGCTCGGGGTCTTCTCTCCAAACCATCTCCAACCACCGAGTGAGCCTACAGCTCTGCCAGCTAGATGAGAGCCTGGTCAGCGGGTCTGCTCGGGGTCTCCTCTCCAAACCATCCCAACCACCGAATGAGCCTACAGCCCTGCCAGCTAGATGAGAGCCTGGTCAGCGGGTCTGCTCGGGGTCTCCTCTCCAAACCATCTCCAACCACCGAGTGAGCCTACAGCCCTGCTAGCTAGATGAGAGCCTGGTCAGCGGGTCTGCTCGGGGTCTCCTCTCCAAACCATCTCCAACCACCGAGTGAGCCTACAACCCTGCCATCTAGATGAGAGCCTGGTCAGCGGGTCTACTCGGGGTCTCCTCTCCAAACCATCTCCAACCACCGAGTGAGCCTATAGCCCTGCCAGCTAGCTAAGAGTCTGGTCAGCGGGTCTGTTCAGGGTCTCCTCTCAAAACCATCTCCAACCATCGAGTGAGCTTACAACCCTGCTAGCTAGATGAGAGCCTGGTCAGCGGGTCTGTTCGGGGTCTCCTCTCCAAACCATCTCCAACAACTGAATGAGCCTACAGCCCTGCCAGCTAGATGAGAGCCTGCTCAGCGGGTCTACTCGGGGTCTCCTCTCCAAACCATCTTCAACCACCGAGTGAGCCTACAGCCCTGCCAACTAGATGAGAGTCTGGTCAGTGGGTCTGCTCGGGGTCTCCTCTCCAAACCATCTTCAACCACCGAGTGAGCCTACAGCCCTGCTAGCTAGATGAGAGCCTGGTCAGCGGGTCTGCTCGGGGTCTCCTCTCCAAACCATCTCCAACCACAGAGTGAGCCTACATCCCTGCCAGCTAGATGAGAGCCTGGTCAGCGGGTCTGCTCAGGGTCTCCTCTCTAAACCATCTCCAATCACAGAGTGAGCCTACAGCCCTGCCAACTAGATGAGAGCCTGGTCAGCGGGTCTGCTCGTGGTCTCCTATCCAAACCATCTCTAACCACCGAGTGAGCCTACAACCCTGCCAGCTAGATGAGAGCCTGGTCAGCGGGTCTGCTCGGGGTCTCCTCTCCAAACCATCTCCAACCACCGAGTGAGCCTACAGCCCTGCCACCTAGATGAGAGCCTGGTCAGCGGGTCTGCTCGGGGTCTCCTCTCCAAACCATCTCCAACCACCGAGTGAGCCTACATCCCTGCCAGCTAGATGAGAGCCTGGTCAGCGGGTCTACTCGGGGTCTCCTCTCCAAACCATCTCCAACTACCGAGTGAGCCTACAACCCTGCCAGCTAGATGAGAGCCTGGTCAGCGGGTCTGCTCGGGGTCTCCTCTCCAAACCATCTCCAACCACCGAGTGAGCCTACAGCCCTGCCAGCTAGATGAGAGCCTGGTCAGCGGGTCTGCTCGGGGTTTCCTCTCCAAACCATCTCCAACCACCGAGTGAGCCTACATCCCTGCCAGCTAGATGAGAGCCTGGTCAGCGGGTCTGCTCAGGGTCTCCTCTCCAAACCATCTCCAACCACTGAGTGAGCCTATAGCCCTGACAGCTAGATGAGAGCCTGGTCAGCGGGTCTGCTCGGGGTCTCCTCTCCAAACCATCTCCAACCATCGAGTGAGCCTACAACCCTACCAGCTAGAAGAGAGCCTGGTCAGCGGGTCTGCTCGGGGTCTCCTCTCCAAACCATCTTCAACCACCGAGTAAGCCTACAGCCCTGCCAGCTAGATGAGAGCCTGGTCAGTGGGTCTGCTTGGGGTCTCCTCTCCAAACCATCTTCAACCACCGAGTGAGCCTATAGCCATGCCAGCTAGATGAGAGCCTGTCGGGAGCTGATGAAATCAGTCTTTAGCTTTGTCCTTTAGAGTGATGGCGAAAAGACGGCATTTAAACGCGTCCGTCATGGGCTTGATCGAAACTGCATCCTCGAATCATTGCAAGTGATGAAGGGGGTCATCCTTCCCCACATAATAGTTCATATCGGGTTCCCGGAACCCTTCCGGGACGGGGGCTGAAAGGATCAGCTCACAAAAAGGCGACCCTCTCGCCACCGGTCTCACCGCCCCTACTCGCGCGACGACCTCTCCTGGCGAGATGGTACCTGCCGGGCTTGGGAACAGCTCCCTTCCTGCCATGTCCCTCCCGTTTCCTTCCGCCATCACCTCATTCCCAGGTCTCCTCCCCGGGGCATCTTCTCCCACTCGCGCCGAGACAAGCTCTTCTTGCGGCATGAGAGCAGACACTTGGGGCAGTGGGGTTGAACAATCTCCTTGTCGCGAGATCCCTTGCAGCAAGTCCATGATCCCCTTGATTGAAGCCATAAACTCTTCTCTTCCGACAAATCCTCCCGGGTTATCCGACCCCCCTCTTTCTCCTTCTCTGTGATCTCCCGTCATGTGGTTGCTCAAGGTTCTTCTCTGAGCGTTGCGATCCACGCTCACCGCACCAAAAATGTTGGAACCAGTTTTCTAGTTTCTCCTAAAGTTCAAAACAGGATGCAGCCCGCAGGTACTCTCCCTGTGCTATCCTCCTAACGAGAGTCGGAGACCTGAAAACTGACCGAGGGGTCTCAGCTCGGAGGTCCCACCTCTTTCCCGGAAGAACTGAAAATCTTCCCCTCCCTAGCCAATGCTGAGCTAGGTGTCTGTGAAGAAGACAGTGGAAAGGTTCAACACCCTTCCCAGACACCTTATCGGTCGATTTATAGGTCTCTGAATCTGATCTGCAAATATCACTTCTGAATCAACCTGAAATGACCAAAACACCATGGGCTGGGTCTGTCAATAGCCAAACTCCGCTGTTCTAGAGGGCTATACGCAGACCTCCAGGGGTAGAAGTGTAAAATTAACTGGGGCACAAAGATAAAATCCCCCTTTGGGGGCAAAAGGGTAGAGGCATCTTTTCTCTCATGCGGCGAGTGGGGAAGGTACTGTCGGGCGAGACGAGCTCCCTGTCTGTCTTGCTGGCCTCTCGGCCTGTTGGCTCTCTCGCCTCCTAGAATGATCTCGCCCTACTAGGAGGTCTCGCCCACTTCAGAGAATTCCCCATCTCGCCTCCTGCAGGTGGGCATCCTATCATCCCGCCAGTCTTCCCTTCTCGCCTTTTGGACCACCTCTCGCGAGCCCAAGGTTGTACACCTCTTTTCGTCTCTTCTTCCCCCGGCCACATCTGGCATTTCTCTCTTTTCTTTCTAGATAGTTATATTGTTATATTTGGTGCTCTCATTCTTGACCTCCACCTTCCCCTACCATCAAGGGCGGAACTACCCCTGGGCACGCTAGGGCACGTGCCCGACCGGTTTTTATCTCTAAACTCCTCTTCCTCCCGATCCTGTATCCCGCTGAGCCGCGATCCCGTATCCCGCCCGATCCCGTCGCCGCTCCGGTACTGCCCGATCCCGTCGCCGCTTCGGTACTGCCCGATCCGTCACCGCTCTGGTACTGCCCGATCCCGTCTCCACTCTGGTACTGCCTGATCTTGTCGTCGTTATTTTTCTTCTTATTATTATTCTTCTTCTTTTGTACAATTAATTCCTCTTCTTCTTCTGTACAATTAATTCTTCTTCTTCTTCTGTACAATTAAAAGAACGATTTTTGTGAAATCTATACAATTAAAAGAACAATTTCAGTCCAGATTTCACAGTGAAATATGGACTGATTTCAGTCCAGATTTCTGTTTTTTCACAGAAATCTAGATTGATTTCAGTTCAGATTTCTGTGAAAGGTTGATTTGGACCCACTATTGTGCTAATCTTTGAACATTTTAATATTAGATACACACCATTGTGTTGCTGGAAGCCATCGTGAAGGGTTGATTTGGAGCTACAATCGTCTTGTGTTGCTGGAACACAACATTGATAATTACTCTTATTCCCCGATTTTCTGTTTTAGTTTGCTTAGGAGGGCTACCCGCCTTCAATTGGACGCGGTGTGTGTCTCCCTCGGTTCATTGCGAACCTCCGAGGCAATTGTGTCCATCCCCGGCATATTTTTTGCATTAGTAATCCGACATGCGAGTCTGGATTTAGGCATGCTGTGTGAAGTCTACCCGTGGTGGTAAGCCCGAATCGGTGATGTTTGTGATGTGCATATCGATTAGTTCTAGTTGCGCTAACGAGAATGTCCTGTCAATTTTATGCAGTGTTTTAGTTAGTGCAATGAAAAAAAATCTAAAAAAGGAGCATGTCAAAATTCGTTAGATTCTCAGAAGTTAGTTGTAATTAGCAAAAGAAGCCGCGTAGACTAATTCAAAGTTGAAGATCTACCTTCAGACCCGGGATTAAGACTTCCTATTAACTCCTACGATGCAAACATTCAAGAGTCTATACGAATATATTATTTGCAAAAAGGTCCATGTCAACCTCATCTATAAAGTTTTCCCCAAATATAAATCGGAAACAAAGTTCGACGCTTTAATAAGAATTGATTTAACGAGTTTAAAGGCTGATTAGAATACAACAAAGAAAAAGATGCAACATTCTGTCTTTACTGTTATATTTTTCCTCAAAAACGTTGTGAGCCTACTTTTATCACGAGAGGATTCAGAAGTTGGAAAGATAAATCAGTATTGGACAGACAAATCAGTATTGGACAGACATGTCGGAAGTCACACTACTCTACACAATGCTTCTAGAAAACTCTGCGAGTCTTTGATGAATCAAAAACAGGATATTCAAATTGCTTTTGCAAGACAAGATGAACAACAAAATTTGGATTATTGCGCTCGTTTATATGTTTCAATCGATTGTGTTAGATTTCTTTTACGACAAGGATTGTCCTTTCGCGGTCATGATAAGTTTAAAAAGTCTACAAACAGATGAAATTTTCTCGAGCTTTTGAAGTTTCTTGCATCACATAATAATGACATCAACTCAGTTATATTACAAAATGCTCCTCAAAACTGTCAACTTACATCGCCTAAGATTCAAAAAAATAGTATCAGCAATTGCAATAGAGACAACAAATAAAATTGTTCAAGAAATTGGAGGAGACTATTATACAATTTTAGTTGATGAATCACGTGATGTATCTACAAAAGAGCCAATGTCTGTTGTTTTACAATATGTTAATTTCAATGGCACGATCACAGAACGTCTTCTTGGGTTTGTTCATGCAGCAGATACTTTCACGTTGTCCCTTAAAGCAGTTATAGATCATTTATTTATGAGATATGGTCTTAGTATTTTTAAATTGAGTGGGTAGGGATATGATGGTGTTAGCAATATGAAAGGAGAGTTCAGGGGGTTAAAAGCTTTAATTTTGAATAAAAATAGTTGCACTTTCTATGTTCACTGTTTTGCACATCAACTACAATTGGTACTGGTAGCTGTTGCAGAAAAAATTCTGATATTGCTGAGCTTTTCACACTTATTAACACAGTAATGAATGTTGTTGGTGGCTCTTGCAAACTCCGTGATTCTCTTAGAGCTTTGAAAGTTGATCGAGTTGCTACAGAGCTTGGATGTGGGGACTTAGAAAGTGGATGAGGGTTGAATCAACCTTTAGAACTCAAACGCGCCGGTGACACGAGGTTGGGGTCACATTGTGGCACATCTTTAAATTTTATTCGCATGTTCTCTTTTATTGTTGATGTGCTGGAGATTATTATAGTTGATGGGGCAGATGGAAATCAAAGAGGAATGACAAGCGCACTTGTCCAAGTTATCTTGACTTTCAAATTTGCATTTGTTATTCATTTGATAAAAAATATTTTGTCAACAACAAATGAACAATCTCAAGCATTGCGGAGGAAAGATCAAGATATTATAAATGCAATGCATTTCGTAAAATTGTCAAAACTATTATTATTGAAGATGAGAAATGATGAAGGCGAGTGAGAAATATTTATGGCCGAAGTCTCAACTTTCTGTAGAAAACATGACATATAAGTTGTTAATATGGAAGAGAAGTTTGTTCAGCAAGGTAGATCAAGACGCAATGCACGTGAGATTACAAATAAACATTATTTCAGGATTGAAATTTTTAATTCAATGCTTGATTGGATGCTAAATGAGTTAAATGATCACTTTGATGAAGTAAACACAGAATTACTCTTATGTGTTACTTGTACAAACCCAAAGGATCATTTTAGTTCTTATGATAAACAAAAATTACTTCATCTTGCTGCATTATATCCGTATGATTTTACGTCAATAGAGTTGCAGTTACTTGAAGGACAACTTGACATACATATTTTTGATATACGATCTAGATCAACGGACACATTTTCTGATGTTAAAGGAATTAGTGACCTTCTGAAAATGGTTGAATTAAAAAAAGGTAATCACGATCGATCAGTTAGTTTTTAGATTGTTGAAGTTGGCTTGCCTCTTAACAGTTGCTACAACTACTGTTGAAAGAACGTTTTCTGCAATGAAGATTGTAAAGAATCGGTTGCGAAATAGAATGAGGGATGAATGGATGAATGATTGCTTAGTTGCTTACATTGAAAAAAAGTTGTTGATACTATTACAATAGAAACTATTATTTCACGTTTTCAGAGCATGTGTCAACGGAAAGTATCTTGTTGAATTGTAAGTTTTTCAGATCGAAATCTTTCTTTTGTAATTTTGTGTTTAATTTTTGATTGTAATATTGTGTTCAGCATTTTTCCTACAAAAATATATTTGCAAAAAAAAAACGGGGGACGCTGCCCCCGAACCCCCGCTCAGGGTGCGCTGCCCCCCCCCCCCCCCCCCCCGAACCCCCCGAATTGACAGTACTTAGATTGTGCCTGTGCGACTTCAAAATCCTAGTTCCGACACTGGCTACCATGGCGGCTGACACTCACTCCCATGACGAGGACCACCATTTCGGTGACTTCCATCAAGCTGCTCAGGAGGAACAACGTGCAAGAAGAATGCAAATTGATTCGTTCTGTCAAGAGATGCAAACTCAGAATAATCTTTTGACCCAACAAATCATGACGACACGCGATCAAGCCACATATCAGATCGCAGAATTACGGAGCGAAATGTGGGCGCTCACAGAAACCATTCAAAGATCCTTGGAGTTACAAACCGCAAGAATGCAAAAGCAACCGGACCACTACACAGGACAATCATCGGCAGGCATTTTGGGAGCCTCTCTGCCGCCAGATCCACCAATTTAGGTTGTTTTTATTCAACCTAAACTTTTATCTACTCCTTGCCCACATTTTTTCGAGGGACCAATTGCACTTTTGGGACATAATAATTGCCCAGGGGGTCAGATTTCATCATCGCAACTATCTCGCTTATTATCATTGCAACCCTTGGCCACTTGTTGGTTGATCACTTTCAGCACAAATACCCTAACTACACTAGAACAGACCTCTAAAAATACTGAATTGCCTCCTAAATTTCAAACCCTCCTGCAGCAGTACGATAAATTATTTGCCGAACCCAGTTCATTGCCCCCTTCTAGGGACATTGGCCATAAAATAAATTTGGAACCAGGAGCACAAGCACCCAACATAAAACCATACAGATACCCGTATTATCAAAAAAATGAAATCGAGCAATTAATTATCGAAATGCTCCACAAAAACCACATTTGACCTAGTACTTTTAGTTTTTCTTCACCCGTACTTTTAGCAAAGAAAAAGGATGGTACTTTGAGGTTTTGTGTAGACTATACAGCTTTAAATAAGATCACAACCAAAGACCGTTTTCTCATACCCACAATAGATGAATTATTAGATGAACTTCATCACGCCAAATATTTTTTAAAATTAGATTTACGTTCTGGATATCATCAAATCCATATGGCCGACAAAGACATTCACAAAACGGCATTTTGAATACACCAAGGGCATTATGAGTTCGCAGTAATGTCGTTTGCACTGTCTAATGCATCATCCACTTTTCAGTCTTTAATGAATCAGATTTTCCAACAATATTTAAGGAAATTTATCCCAGAACGACCACTACACTCACCTCAAGCTAGCCTTTGACATTCTTACTCACAATAATCTTAACATCAAAAGATCCAAGTGTTCGTTCTTGACTACTAAAATAGATTTTTTAGGACATGAAATATATGAAGGGAAAGTAGGACCAACTCAAATAAATCTACAGGTCATTAAGACTTTTCCGATACCAAAAAACCAAAAGGACGTGAGAGCATTTTTTGGACTGACTGGATATTACAGGAAGTTCATAAAAATTACGCAACGATAGCTTATCCTTTAACAAACCTACTTAAACTAGGTCCTTTTCACTGGACAGAAAAACACAACAAGCTTTTCATCATTTACAAAATTGCTTGCTTACGCCACCATTACTCACACTACCTAACTTCAATTTCCCTTTTGAGCTAGAAACAGATGCATCAGGATTAGGAATCGTGGCAGTCTTATCACAACAACAAAAACCCATCACATTTTTTAGTAAAAAATCAACTGACCCAATGCAAAAAAATCCACTTATGTGAGAGAAATGTACGCCATTATTACAGTAGTGGCAAAATGGCGTCAGTACCTATTGGGCCATCAATTTATTATTTTCACTGACCACCAAAGCCTACACCACTTACTCACACAAGACTTACACACATCAGAGCAACAAATTTTCTTTTCAAAGCTCTTAGGGAATGACTATGTTATTAAATATAAACCAGGTAAACATAATATGGTAGCGGACACTTTATCACGAGTTGATTCAACCCCAGAACAACCCCCTGCAATGAGCCTCCAGGTACTCTCTGTACCAATTTCACCCCTTCTGAAAGGATTGGAATAGGAATACCAAAGCAACAAACATACTCAAAAATTACTGCAGCAGTTAAAAATTACACCTCACCTCCACCCGAATTGGTCCCTTAAAGGGACTCACATTTATAACAAACACAAATTATACATTCCAGAAACATCAACACTCACCACCAAACTAATTAAGGAGGATCATGATAGTTTATGGGGGGTCATTCTGGAGTTAAAGGAACTACTTATTGCCTGCAACAACAATTTTACTGGCCTAATATGACTAAGCAGGTAGAACTATATATAAAAAAACTGCGATCTTTGCCAAAGAGCTAAAAGTAGTAATCATCTTCCTTACGGTTTACTGCAACCCCTAGAAACACTAACTAAATTATAGGCTGAGCTTACCATGGACTTTATAACAAATCTACCTAGTTCCAACTCCGCCACAATAATAATGGTTATAGTCGACAGGTATTCCAAGTCAGTTCATTTTGCGCCCGTAAAGACATTATCGGGGCCTATTGTAGCTACTATTTTTTTGGGAAAACGTAGGAAAAATCCATGGTATTCCCGAGTCAATAATTTATGATTGAGATGCTATTTTTCTCAGCAACTTTTGGAAGGAATTGTTCCGGCTTCAAGGAACCCAATTGAAATACAGCTCGGCTTATCATCCGCAAATGGATGGCTTAACCGAACGTATTAATCGATCGCTGGAACAATACCTTCGCATATTCTGTAATCACAATCACAAGAAATGGTCTACTTTACTTAGTTATGCAGAATATTTTTTCAATACATCATTTAATTCAGCGATCGGCATGACTCCATACGAAGTCATGTTCGGTCGCACCCCGCCTGGCTTACTTTCTTACATCCCAGGAGGCACGACAAATGAAACCGTGGAGACAACTTTACAAAAGAGGGAAGAAATCCTACAGCAACTCAAAGAAAATCTACAGAAGTCTCAGCAGCGCATGAAAGTATATGCAAACAAGAAGAGAATGGATTTACAACTTGTTCCAGAGGAGTGGGTATTACTTAAACTCCACCCCAATAGACAACTATCGCTCAGTCGAACCATCAATAAAAAATTAAGCTTGAAATACTGGGGTCCATATAAAGTACTGGAGATCATAGGAAAAATGGCTTATCGCTTGGACCTCCCTTCAAAAGTTAAAATCCATCTGGTATTTCATATCTCTATGCTTAAAAATATAGCGGGGAACCTGGACTTCAGGGGATTTCCCTTCCAGGAAGACACTGGAAGAACAACCCCCTTCATCAGCACCTGGCAGTGGTTTCAACACGGAATATCTTAAGATAAGGACAGAATATTCATCAAGGTTTGATACAGTGGGAAGGACCGAGTCCAGAAGACAGCAGTTAGGAAGATCTCTCTTCCCTAGCAGATTTTCCCCAGATCGCACAACAGATGAACAATCTTCCGGATCCAACATGGAAAACAAAAGGAAAACGAAGCCAACGACAACAACTGGACGAAAACAAAAACGGAAACACTCCAAAATCTACAGGATGACCTCAACACCATTTTTTAGTGTGAAGTACCCAAAAGAAAAAAATCATTATACAAAGCAAACACAGAGAGAGAAGTAGATTTCAACCTACATATCCTTCGGCACAGAAAATACGATAGAGCAGAAAGGAGATACCCAACGGCGAATAAGAGTTGCAGAATCAGCTGTAACAACGAACCCTCTAGTTTCTGCTCTCGGTTATACATCATCTTCTTCCATCTCCCATTATTCAGCCGAGCAAGCTCCATCCATCACTCCTCGCCACCGGGTTAGGGTTTCCAGCAAGCGGAAGACTGCTTTTAGCGCTGAGGACAACGTTGTTTTAAAGGGGAGAGTAATGTAACAAAATTAAGAAAATCCAGCATTTTCACCTGCTTTTAGATCTGATCCAACAGCCGATATCAATCCATCAAGCCAAGGACCTGGGAGGTAATTGCACCGGGGGAAACACCTCTTCACCGCCAAATAAATCAATGCAGTTATCAGTACAACATCAGATTAAGACAGGTGGCAGAATGAGTTATGGAGCAAGGACCTGGATGAAGCCACGTCTCCAAATAAAATTATAATAAATAAAACAGCTGTATATCATTGTACTGCAGATTCCCAACGGCTAGTATAACGGCTAATATAGATTAGTATAAATAAGTATGATTAGTTACTGCAAAGACAAGTTGAAAGTTACTGAAGTTTCTGTTCATCTCTTACCCCTCTTTTTGTCTCTTATTCCTCCTGCCACCTCTGACATTCTTGTCTTTTCTTTCCAGACAGTTATATTGTTACAGATAGCTGGTTTTCGGAATGGCAAAGTGCCCCTGGTTTATGAAAAAGTGCTTCTCCTAGAGGAGTGCAATCTCAAACTGTTTAAAAACCGTGCACCTTTTTGATGGCAACAAATGGTTTTTTTTTTGTGAAGAAAAAGTTGTATACAAAAAACCCGCCCAGGCCCGGCCCAGGAAAAACCCGGCTATGCCCGGCCCGGGCCAAGGCCGGGCTTGGGGGCCTTACCGGTCCCCATTTTAGCCGGTTGCCCGGCCTAGTGCCCGGGCCGAGCCGGGAAAATCCCGGGCTCCGTGCTAGCCTGGGCTCGGCACCCAGGCTAGCGGAAAATCCCTCTAATTAGGCGGTTTTAAATCCCGCCAATTAGGCGGGTTTAAATCCCGCCTAATTGGCAGGAAAATCCCGCCAATTAGGCGGGATTTTAATCCCGCCTGGAAATTGGGTCGTCTTGAAGGGTCTTACCAGGTCCTCTTTTTGAGAGGAAGCACAAGCCCGGCCCGATGCAAGCGGGGCCGGGGCCCGACCGACCTGGCCCGATCTGACTTTTTGGACACGGCTAAGAAATGTTAGTTATTTTAAGGTTTGAAGTCATCTTTTAAAATTGTGATGTGATGTTTGTTGTTTAAAAATTATCTTCAGAACATCATTTATTCCGACTTAGATATCATTCATGATCTCATGGATATCAAAATTTGATATTCTAACAAGTATATTATGTCATTTGTGTGTTGTTGTGGATCGCTCAAGACCCCGGGTAGACCCGATTTAATTGAACCGTCTTAGTTTAGCGGTCGAGCGCTCAAACAGTCACAAAAAATGGAAAACTGAACAAATAAATTTTTTTGCGTGGAAAACCTGTCAACTTGGTGAAAAATCACGTGGTCGGATCTGTGTCGACCAGACCTCCACTATTTGTTGGTTTTTGTTCAGAGCTTTCTTGAAGAACTCCAGGGCGACTAGTCGCCTCTCGTTACAATTGTTGAGAGAGAGAGAGGGGAAGAGCTCGAAGGTTGACGGGCCACCACTCGCAGAGCTAAGTATTTCTTTGAGAGTTGTCGGGAGCGATGTGCTAGTTGCCCCTTGAAGTCCTCTATGGGTGTTTGGAAGTGGGAGCAATTTGTTGCACTCAGATGTCTGAAGCTTGGAAGCTCGAGGGGAACACTCGGTGCACTTTATCCTTTGTAGTTTGTCTTTTGTTGTGCTTAGAGGAGTCTGGAGTGGCAGACTTTACGCCGACTTGTAGGCTTGTTGTTGAGTTGAGGGTACTGGGAATACTGAGCGTTATGTACGTACGATTGTAGTTTAGCGGCTATTGGCGGGCTTTGAAGATGTTTTGTCAACTGTTGGCGGTGTGGGACACATAAAATTCGGGAACACTGGTGGACTTGGTCTGTTGTCACTGAGGAGGTCTATGGTTGGTTCGTCACCGCATAGATAGATGACGACAGAAGGCAGTTATTAGTCCTCTTGTGATCTTTTAAGTGATAGATGTATCTTGCAGGCGGCTTCAAAGGTCAAGACGGGCTTCGGTGGACTATACAGCCTTCAGCTGTCTAGACGGAGCACTGGCAGGAGCGATCCAAAGAGTGGAGCTCACAACGACACTTGGAAATGTTTTGAGAGCGGGGCGCACAGAGGCGCGCATGGAGCGGTCTTAAGAGCAGCGAGCACAGATGCGTGCTTGAAGCAGTCTTGAGAGCAGAGCGCACGGAGGCGCGTTTGGAGCGGTCTTGAGAGCAGTCTTGAGAGCAGAGCGCGTGGAGACACGTGCAAGGAGGAGGCACACGCACGAGCGAGCAAGGAGGAGGAGCACGCATAAACGCGCAAGACAGAGGCGCGTGCACGAGCGCACAAGGAAGAGGCGCACATATGGAAGAGAGAGAGACAATATCATAAGAGGAGGAGATAGAAAATCTGTAGGAAGATTTTCCGTCTGAGAAGGGGACGAAAATGAAGGGGGAAAGGGGTCTATTTATAAATTCCAAGAAGGGCAAGCTGGTAGTTTCTCTCGATAACTACTGGACGGACGAATAAGAACGCTCCATTCAGAGTACGTGGATCACCAAATTTATGCAAATGATGAGATCGCTGCCCGGCAGTTTTTAGATGACCGGAAAACTAATTGCCCCTCCTATAAAGGGAGGGGCGACCGACGAGGCCGGCGATCAGGGAAGAGGGCTCGCGTCCTAGGTTGGACGCCCAATTTGGCCGTCCGACTTGGGCGAGGGGGAGGCCGCCCCTGTTAGGGGTGGCGACCACAGATGGGCGGCCAAATGGCAGCTCGTTTGTAGCGACAGGGAGGTCGCACTTATTTGGGGCGGCGGCTACAAACGGGCGGCAAAATGGTCGCTCGTTTATATTAACAGGGAGGTCGCCCTTGTTAGGGCGGTGACTAAAGACGGACAGCCAAAGGGCTGCCCATTTGTAGTAACAGGGAGGTCACCTTTGTCAAGGGCGACGACCACAAACGGGTGACCAAATCGCCGCCCGTTTATAGTAACAGGGGGTTTGGCCGCCCGTTTATAGTAACAGGGGGTTCGCCCCTCGAAGGGGCGGCGGAAGAGGATGGGCGGCCAGATCAGCCACCCGTCTAAGACAAGCAGGAGGCCGCCCCAATTAGGACGGAGGGCGGCCTGGCTAAGGCAGCTGGAGAGATGGGGAGGATGGCCTACTCTTGTGCGGTTACACTGCGGGAGATCTGAACACTCTAAGTTAAAGGTCGGAGTCTCCTTTGTGGAGATCTAAATGCTCAGTAAGGTAAAGACTTGAGTCTTCTTTACGAAGATCCGAATAATCTGTAAAATAAAGGTTGGAGTCTCCTTTGCGGAGATCCGAACACTCTGTAAGGTAAAAGTCGGAGTCTCCTTTGCGGAGATTCGAACACTCTGTAACACAAAGGCTGAAGTCTCTTTTGCGGAGATCTGAACACTCTGTAAAAAGGACCAACAACATCCAGCTATATTGAAAGTGATGCTTGTTGTTTGTGTACATAAGCACTGAAAACATAGGATGCAACTAAACTTGTTGTGCTTCTTGGGCGTTTTGCTGACGGGGAACGAATCTTCCTCTGAATAGCCACATTGGGGATTGCCTACCTGCTATTTCATTTTGTACTGGCCAATTTAGGGCCCATGTGCCATAGAAATTCTTTAATAAAACCCTGGCGAATGAGTCGTTTGATCTCCGTCTTCAGTCACTAACAATCTTCTATCACATGCTCGTGACCTAGGTGGCAGTTGCAATATTTAGACTGGTCCCGGAGTTTGAAGCAAGAGTCATTGGCCTCTGGAGAGAGGGATGGTCACGCACGGCGAGCAACGCCTCCTTTCGCGGGGTATTGAGGGGATTGAAGGCTTGTTGGTGGTTATGCCCCCGGCTTGTTGGGAATTGTCACAGTGTGAGCCGTTCTTCTGCAGTGGTGTTATTTCTTGCTTTCACTATCTTTTTGAGTCCCTTTTGAACTATTGCAGTGCATTTCAACTGCATCATCAGCAGTAATTTGGCATCGATCCGATGAACGAGCTCAGGAAAACTGGGCACGGTCTCTTGTACCCCAGGTATTTGTCGCGCCTCAATGTTGAAACGACGGAAGAAGTTTCTAAGGGTTTACTCTTTGTTTTGGCAGGTCCCGGACAAGTGGGAGGGATCTTTGACTATCCTTTGGCTGGCGATGAACTAGTCCACGAATTTTTGTGCTAGCTCTGTGAAATTCTTGATTTCTCATTCCTTTAAGTAAAGTAACTAGGTGTGAGCTTGGCCTTTCAAAGTTGTTGGCAATGCTTGATACAGCAGAGGATCGGGAGCATTACAGAGTTGCATCATTATTGTCAAATGTCAAGTGCCTGACGTGCTCCGATGGGTTGCTCGCTCAGTCCTATGTCTCGATCTTTGGAAGCTTTAAGTCATGGGAGATTTGTAACACCTCCCTTGCAATGACCTTATAATATGGGTCTGGTCGGAGCCCCGCAACATATAAACGCTACAACTATAGTATTATAAAGTGATATAGAATGCTAATCATCTCAAAACTCAGCATAAAAGAAAACAACGAAAATACTAACTAGAAAACAGAAGTTGTCCACACACAAATCTAGGAGTCTAAATGACATGCAGGCCTTGCACCAAATAAATGCTCAGAACATCACACATCACCACAAAAGATAATAAGTACGACCTTCTTATGCTACTTCGGCATGCAAGACGGAAACAAGGTACAGGGTACACAACACACTATCAAAACAGGAGGAGGTACACTTCATGGATCTTGTGACTTTTTGGTCGGTGAGCAAGCTCCGGCTTGCGATCCTTACCCTATAAAAGTTTGATGTAACGTACATCAGCTAATGCTAACCTCAACTTTGTAACCAACACCCCTCCTCCCGGTCGTCCCTAACAGACCCCGGGGCACTCTATCAACCTTCAGGTCAACACTTCATATGCATATGTAATAAAAGGAAAAGTAACATAAAAACAACAAGAGTGAGTGTCACAAACATCAAACATCTTTCTATGTTGAGCATTAAAATAAAAAGGGGATCTACCAATGCAGCATGTATGCAAACTTGGGTTTCACCCTAGACACCTCACGTGTGTATGATTCTAACACATCAGTACACATCATCACATCACAACGATCACATAGGTACTTCCAATTTTACCCAATGGCTTTCAAGACGCATATGGAACTCTTATTTAGACCACACCCACTCATGGTTCTCAACACGCAGGCTTGTCTGCAAGCTTGACAGTCTCGTCAGTTCCATCAAAACATTTAAACTGATGCTAAGAACCCTTGCATTGACTTTGCCCGCTCATGAGTTACATTGCTCGGGCTTGTCCAAAAGCTTTGACGTTCTCATTAGTTTCATAAAAGGGGACTTTTCCTATCGGGACACCCTCCGCGCGTGACTTACAACATGACAGGGCTAGCCAGCCGACCATAAAGACAAAGTCACGTCTTCACATAGCATTCAAAAAGCATGTCTTTTCCCTCCCTAAATCTCATTCGTTCTCACACAAAACTAGGGGCATTACAATGACGTCTTCATCGCAATCAAATTACTAGCAAAAATCCCTAACATGCACGTCAAACAACATCACTGAATCGGACCACCGATCGTGCTTATGGCTTCACCCACGATGCCTAATCCACTAACAGAGCAGATTTTTAATGCAGAATATGTTGGGGGCAGACTCAATCGACCCGGTAATTTTCTTGAACCAAGGCGACCCGAAAACCTCTCATTTGAGAGATCCAGTGTCAAAATGCTAAAAAAAATAAAGGCATAAATGAATGAGATGTCATGCATGCATCCTAAAACCGGGAGGAGAGATGTTGTTACCTTACGAAACCTCTTCCTCGTCATGAAAACTTGAAGAAGCACTGATGATCGTGTTTGCCTCTAAGCCCTCTCTACGGATCTGGGCTCGGATCGACGAACGGAGCTCCAAAGCTCCAACAATGGCGGATCTAGGCCGTCTTCCTCCTCTGCCACTACTCGCTCACCAGCCGTCAAACTCACGATGGACTTGGATAAAAGAGGGGGAAAATACCCTCTGCGTTATATAGGGCTCACGGGCAATATATCCGGGCCATTGGATCAATTTCCAAAAGAATCAGACGCCTAAAAGGGGGTTATTTACGGAACTGGTTCACGAACGGCCCAAAACAACTCTCGGAATTGCACTGGGTGACACTTTATCACACACGACGATAAGGTTGTGCATTCCAACGTCATGACGATACCGCCGTGACTTCCAAACGGACACGACGATACCATCGTGACTCCCAAACGGTCACGACGATACCGTGGTGACTTCCAAACGGTCATGACGATAAACCATTGTTTGGCGATAAAGCTATCGTCGGCGATTGTCCCAGGCATGCTCAAACACAAGGTAAAAATTGCTGGGTATTATAACTCTTCTCTCCTTAAAAGAATTTTGTTCTCGAAATTTAAGTGCTATGAACCAATAAAACATGCCTTAAGCAAAAAGATATGGGAAGTATTCCCTCATCACTTGCTTGCGCTCTCACGAAAACTTGGTTCGCCCGTAGTTGTCCCAACGTACCTTCACGAGATTGACCTTTTTATTCCGCAAACGCCGGATTTTTGAATCCTCCGCGGAAATTGGACAGATCGTCCTCCTCAAATCTTCTGCCACCGGCACCACCATCGATTCGACCACATCACATGGCTCCGCTAAGGCTTTCCTCAGCACCGAGACATGGAAAAGTTTGTGTAGTCCACTCAGCTCTTCAGACAACGCCAACCGATAGGCTACTTCACATATCCGCTATGTAACCTTGAACGGACCCAAAAACCTCGAACTCAATTTCTTGAGCAGTCAAATCCGTGAAACGCCTTTGAACAGATTGATCTTCAAGTAGGCAATGATCAACTACAAACTCCACATGTTTATGACGAGCATTAAATATTCCGCTTGCCGATCCTGAGCAACCTTCAGGCACTCCTGGATTATCCGCACTAACTCACAAGCACCTGTCACTGTTTTTTTTCCCAGAAGCTGGGTATCTCTCACTTCTATCCATGACATCAGCATTCGGCACCGCCTACCATATAATGCTTCATACGGTGTCATCTGGATGCTTGCTTGGAAGCTATTATTGTAGACAAACTCCATAAAACGATGGTCTTTTCATCTTTTGCCAAAATTGAGAGCACACATCCTCGGCCTATCTTTCAAAGTACTATTTGTCCTCTCCGTTTGACCATCAGTTTGTGGATGGAATGTTGCACTAAACTTAAGCTTGGTGCCTAAACTCCTTTGCACTAGCCTCCGGTCCTCGAACATAAACCGTTCATCCCGATCACTAACGATACTCTTTGGAATCTCATGCAACCGCACAATGTTCCGAACATAGAGCTTCGCGAGCTTCTCCACCCCGTCTTCCTTCTAATTTGGAATAAATTGAGCCACCTTGGTTAGGCGATCCACGATAACCGAAATTTCATTGCACCCTGCGGAGACCGAGGTAAATCATGCACAAAGTCCATGGAGATGTCGTCGAACTTCTACTCGGGTATAGGAAGGGGCTTCAAGAACCCGCCCGACCCTTGGCACTAAGATGTTCTTTGTACAGTGTTGCGGTTTGACAACGTCAAACTACTTAGCCGCACGGATTGTATTTATTCTCACATCTCTTGTTGTATTCTCTCATCCCTTTTTTTATAAATTAGGGGGCATATCTATGAATTATTTATCTTTTTGGAGCAATAAAATTTGTCTTTATTTAGCTCTTTTTTACAAAGGGGAAAGGGGAATTTCTTATCCAATAAGACCAAATCCGGGCTCAAGATTCCATGTAGAGGAGGAATCGAGCAAGCCCTTGTTGTCCCCTTGGCAAAAACTCGGCCAAAACAAACACAAAGAGGGATGCCAGAGGAAGATTTTGCGGTTACCAGTCTCGAGGGGAGGGATGAAGCTGCTATCGGCCTCCGGAAATGGAGAAGAGGAGGGAAGGGGTTGCTTCCCTATGAGGAGGAAGAACTACCCGGTTTTTGGGGCTGCCGGCTTGAGGAAGTGAAGAGGAGCAGGAGGATGCAGGGAATCAAGCAGAGGTGGCAGTTATAGGAGGAAGAGGTGGCGGAGGGGCTGGCGGGGCGCGCGTGAGGCAGAATCGGGAGCCGGCACGCGCGACTCTGCGAGAGACGGAGCGAAATCGGGAAGAACTAGAAGTGGGAAAATTAGGTCGGTGTGTGGGGGTTGATGCGTTCCCAAACACCACGCAAAATAACCACACAAAATACCCAATATGCAGAGACAGAGATAGGGATTCAGAACTTGATTCCACAACACCTTCAAAACAAAATCAACTTGCAACAAACAACACCGGAAATTAACAATACAACAGCCTAGGGAAGAAACCCTTCCTGAACAGCTGACAGCCAGAGGGAGAGGGATGATTTCCGGTCTCCACACCGCACACACTGGTTCACAGTTTTCTTCTTGTATAAACAAAACACTACAGCAAAACACATTAAATACTCGGACAAAACATAATGAAAAAAGACAATTAAACCCCCGGTTGAACTGGTACTAGATAATCTTCATGGTCCTGGTTCACCCGCATTTAGTGCCGCATCAAGGACCTAACATCTATTAATTTACAAATTTGTCACTCTTCCTATTATCATTGTTATTATTATTTTTGCTAAAAAACATATGGATTGTTACAGTGCAGGTGTCGCAGAGCAGAGCGGGAAGCAGCGGACTAAAACCCTAAGCTGAGTTGGTCATAGAAGGCTCTCGCAACACATTCCCCTCCCCTGATATCGTGGCGGGTGGCTGACCGGCCTGGCGGGATGATTCCCCTTTGTTCTCCTTCAATTACGAGATGTGGAATGTCCCATGGATTTTGCTGTTAGCTGGAAGTTCGAGACGATATGCGACTTGGCCGATCCGTTCAAGTATTTTAAAGGGTCCGAAGAACTTCTGCGATAACTTCTGACAGTCGTGCTTTCGTAGTGATAACTATCGATAGGGTTGTAGGCGGACGTACACCCACGTGCCCACTGTCAGCTCCCTCTCGTGGCGCCCTTTATCCGCCAATGTCTTCATTCGATTCTGAGTCTGCGCGAGATTTAATTTTAAAATAGAGATTACCCGTTCTCGTGCCGCCAACGTGCGATCTACTGCCTCGATTGCCGAAGTGCCTTCAATATAGGATGATGGCGGTTGCGGTTCCTGACCATACACAATCTCATAGGGGGTCATCCGGATTGTGCTCTAAAAGGAGTTGTACCACCACTCGACTAAGAGAAGCCACTCCACCCAGCTTCGGGGGCGCTCATGGCACATTCACCGCAAATATCCTTCCAGGCACAGATTGACCACCTCCGTTTGCCCGTCACTTTGAGGATGGTAGGCGGTTGAGTGATGTAATTGAACCTACAAAATCTTGAACAACTCTATCCAGAAATCACTGAGAAAAATAGAATCCCGATCGCTTACAATCGCGGTGGGCAGGCCATGCAGCCAAAACACTGAATTTAGAAATGTCCGAGCCACTCCTTCCGCCGTGTGTGGGTGTGTAAGCGCCATGAAATGTGTCTGCTTGCTGAGGAGATCTACTACCACCAAGATGGTCGACTTGCCTTGAATTTCGGGTAGGCCTTCAATAAAATCCATGGAAATTTCTTGTCATATGCGCGCTGGAATTGACAGAGGCTGCAGGGAGCCCATAGGAAGCTGATTGACGGATTTACATGTTTGGCACATGGAGCATTGTTGGACGTATTTGTAGACATCCGGTTTCATATTCTTCCAATAAAACACTCGCTTCAACCTATGGTAAGTCGTCGTAATGCCGAAATGTTTGCCCATGGCGCTGTCATGATATAATTGGAGCAGGCGTTGTTTGAGAGCCGGGTCCTGGCCGACCACCATTCGGCCCTTACGTTGCAGCACGCCCCGCCGCCATTGATAGTTGGGTTTGCTGGATGGCTCCTTCTCTTTAGCTGCAATGATAAGCTGAATAGAATTGTCCTGTTCCCATGAATTTCGGATGGCCTGGAGGAGTTCAGATTGCACAATGACCATTACTTGGAGTTCACCGCCTAGTCCTTCTTACTTCCTGAGACAGTGTGTCCGCACACTTGTTCTCCTTTCCCCGCTTGTATTGTATTTGAAAATCGTACCCCATTAATTTAGCCAAATAGCATTGTTGGGCCGGTGTGGCGATGCGTTGCTCAAGCAAAAATTTAAGACTCTCATGGTCGGTCCGTATGATGAATGGAGATCCAACCAGATAATGCCGCCATTTGTTGACGGCTATAACCACGACAAGGAGTTCCTTCTCATAAGTGGAAAGTTAAGCATTCTTTGGACCGAGTGCCCTGCTGAAGTATGCGATGGGTTGGCCGTCTCGTAAGAGGACCGCACCCACCCTGGTATCAGCGGAGTCTGTCTCAATGATGAACGACTTTCAGAAATCCAGAAGGCGGAGTATGGGCGGATGAGATACCACTGCCTTTAGTGCCCGAAAGGCCGTCTCGGCGCTGCTGTCACACTTGAAATGTTGTTGGTGTAGCATGGAAGTCAGCAGTTTAGCCAGCACGTCGTACCCTTGGATAAACCATATGTAATACCCGGTCAACCCCAAAAAACCCCGTAATTTTTTGAGGGTCGTGGGAGTTGTCCAATCCAACATCGCCTCAATTTTGCTAGGATCTGTTGCCACGCCTTGGCTTGAAATTAGATGGCCCAAGTACTATATTTGGCGAAGTCCAAAACAACATTTGCTACGTTTGAGCAAAAATTGATGTTGCCGCAATATGGAGAAAGTGATGTGTAGGTGTTCCACGTGCTCCGGCCATGAGGGGCTGAAAACTAAGATGTCGTCGAAGAACACCAATATGAACCGCCGAAGGTGCTCTCGGAATATAGCGTTCATCAAGCTCTGAAAGGTCGACAAGTGCATTGGACAACCCAAACGACATTATGAGGAATTCATAATGTCTGCGGTGAATGTGAAACGCCGTCTTATAAATGTCTTGTGGTGCCATCCACACCTGATGATAGTCCGCTCGTAAATCAAGTTTTGAAAAGATAATGGCCCCATGTAACTCCTTGATCAATTCTTCAATAACCGGAATTGGAAATTTATCCTTGATGGTGTCCTTATTAAGTTGTCGGTAATCGACACACTTGCGCCATGAACCCTCACTCTTCTTTACTAATACCACTGGGGACGCGAAAGGGCTATTGCTGTGTCGGATCATGCCGGTATCCAGTCATTCCCCCACTAACCGCTCAATAACTGCCTTTTGCGCCAGCGGATACCGGTACGGCAGGAGATTAACGGGAGTCCCCCCTCCTTGATGGGAATGTGGTGGTCGTGGTGGCGTATTGGTGGTAGCTCTGTAGGTTCGGCAAATAAGTCAGAAAACTCCTCCAAAATTGCGTGCAAGTGGCCTTGCTCCACAACACCCAGTGGCTCTGAAAGCTCTCCCGGCTGGACACTTGTGTCAAGGTAACTTCCCACCTGGCTTGATGAAGGTGGCTGCATGTAACATAATGCCAACATGTTGATGGCTCCCCCGGTGGTGAGTAACTTTTGTGTCCGTCGTGGCCGTAACCAAGTGTTGACCGCCTGTTACGAGCCTCGCAGCAAATGCGACGCCCCTGTACCCATAATTCCATTTTCAGATCCCAAAATTCCCAATGGACAACGCCTAAGGTGACGAGCCACTGTACTTCCAGAATGATTTCACATCCCCCAACGGAAGGACCCACATATCAGATGTAAAGGATGCGCCCTGCATGCGCCACTGAAATCCCAGCACCTTATAGGAACTCGCAATGGTTTTCTCATTAGCCACCGCCACATCAAAACTCGGAATGGAAGTCAGGAGGCAGTTCAACCGTGTAGCTGTGTCGAAGTCGATGAAATTGTGCGTACTTCCAGAATCGATCAACACATGAATTTGCTCGCCATTATAAGAGGCAGTGACATGCATAGTTTGAAAATGAGTGGTACCGTCCAGGGCAGGGACGGACACGTGTTGTTGCGTGTCGTCGGCCGGGTCATCCACTAGCGGTGGTGCCTCATTGGGCTCCTTATCAAGATCAGCAGCATCGTCCTCGGGATTGGGAATGAGTTTGAGAGAATACGACTTCCGTCGTTCCAAACATCGATGGCCCGGACTGTACTTACTATCGCACCAGAAACACTGGCCCTTGCTGCGGCGCTCCTCCATGTCCGTGGAAGTGAGTTTGGATCCGCCAAAGGGGGGCCAGTAGTGCCTGAGCAGGAAGGCTTGTGTGCAGGAGAGTTCGTAGGTTGCCGAGAAAATCTGGGTTGCCTGTCCCATGAGGTGGTGTTGGTGCGCTTAGCGGTGAAGGTTAGGTGTTGTTCCTGCAATCGTGCGAGAGAGAACACCTCCTGAAGCGATTTAGGGTGGAACATGCGCAGTGCGTATTCAATCTCGCCCTTCAAGCCGGCCAAACAGAGGCTAAGAGCGTGCTCCTCAAAAATAGCGACCCGGTAGAGGAGGACGTCGAACTCGTCCAGATAACTTTGTACGGACCCTTTTTGGCGTAAGTTCTTCGTGTTGCTTAAGGGGTCGTTGAATAAAACAGAGCCAAAACGCCCATTGAGAGCTTGGCAATACTCCTCCCAAGACGGCCACTGATGGGTGAGCCGCGTCTTCATGAAACCTTGATGCCAATATAAAGCCTTGTCTTCCATGTGCACCAAAGCGATGTGAACGCTCATGTCCGTCGGGGTTCCATCAACCTCAAAGAATTGGTAACATTTGTAAATCTAATCGAGAACCCCTTCACCATAGAACCGCAAAAACTCGATCCGGGCAAAGCGAGTTGGGAGATGAGGTTGGCTAACGACCGGGGAATGAACGTCGGTGGAAACCGCTGCGCCACCGCTGCTGCCGGCACGGTCAACCTTCAAGACCGAAAGGATTTTGCGGACCTCATCGAAGGTGCGACTTTGTTGCTCCATCAGGATCTTTAAAGAGTGCGCCAAGGAGTCCTGCGTCTGGAAGATAGCGTCCAGCTCACCGGCCGGCTCCTTCAAACGTGTGGCGTCGGCGACCGGCATAGTAAAGAGAGTAAATCGTGCTCCTCTGATACCTTTGATGCGTTCCCAAACACAACCACACAAAATAACCACACAAAATACCCAATATGCAGAGACAAAGATAGGGACTCAGAACTTGATTCCACAGCACCTTCAAAACAAGATCAACTCGCAACAAACAACACCAGAAATTAACAATACAACAGCCTAAGGAAGAAACCCTTCCTGAACAGCTGACAGCCAAAGGGAGAGGGATGATTTTCGGTATCCACACCGCACACACTGGTTCACAGTTTTCTTCTTGCATAAACAAAACCCTACAACAAAACACATTAAATACTAGGACAAAACATAATTAAAAAGACAATTAAACCCCCGGTTGAACCGGTATTGGATAATCTTCATGGTCCCGGTTCACCCGCATTTGGTGCCGCATCAGGGACCTAACAAATATTTACAAATTTGTCACTCTTTCTATTATCATTGTTATTATTATTTTTGCTAAAAAACATATGGATTGTTACAGTGCAGGTGTCACAGAGCAGAGCGGGAAGCAGCAGACTAAAACCCTAAGCTGAGTTGGTCGTAGAAGGCTGAACTCCCTTTTATTGTTTTTCTTAGTTGCCAGCTTGTGCTCCAATGTTTGTACTAGCATGTTAATGTTTTGATACAGTCGATGTGATGTAAGACTATAAGACCAAAATATTGTTTTGAAACATTCCTTAGAAAATGTGGACTCTCGTACCGAGTTTTATTAAATGCTTCTATTAGCATTGTTTACTTTGCTCTGTGTAGTTTATTACTTATATTTATCAATTATTAACACCTAACTTGTGTGTTCAATGTGTCTTCGAGTTTCGGTCGTACCTATTTTATTTTGTTTGTAAAGATTGACTGTTACAAGGTCGCCCTCTTCAACTATTCAAATACAATATCTGCTTGTTTGTTCCATCGAAATTACTTCAACTTAAGCAATTCAGTTAAAGGTTTAGCAAAATTACCAACCCCTGTATAAATCGACAACAATAACCCATCAATGCAAAGAATCATCGCATCTCGTTCAATGTTGTTGGAGTAGGCCATTCTAGCAGAGCTACAATCCCGGGGGATCCGTGGCTGCTCCCTTGCTTGAGATAATGTGGCCCAGGTAGTGTACCTATTAGAGGCCAAACCCACACTTGTGCTTGAGTAAGTAGAGGTGATGTTGTCGCAATATTCCAAAGGTGAAGGAGAGGTGTCCCAAGTGCTCGCGCCATGATTTGCTGAAAATCATTATATCTTCAAAGAAACCAGTATAAATTAACCTATGCAGTTGGTTTTGGAAAATCTGATTCATCAAACTCCGAAGGTGGAGGGAGCATTTGTTAAGTTGAATGACAACACAAGGAATTCGCAGTGCCCTTGATTTGTTCTGAATGTCGTTTTATGAAAAACGACAGCCTACATTCTCACATGATTGTAGCCCGCCCGTAGATCAAGTTTTTAGAAGATGATGGTTCACTGCAGTTCATTAATAAATTCCTCAATGATTGTAATGAGAAATGTCTTTTGTCGTAGCTTTGGTTAGTTCTCGGTAATCAATACAGAGCATCCATGTGGTGTAGTTCTTCTTCACTAGCACCACAAGTGAAGCTTAAGAACTACAATTGCGTCAAATAATTTATGTATACAACATTTCCTTGACGAGTCTCTAAATTTTTTATTTCTGAAGGGAGGATAACGATAAGGAATCAAGTTGATATCAACTCTGCCCACTTTGAGAGGCATGCAGTGCTTGCGCTCCAATATTGGAGGCAATTCCATTGGTTCAGCAAACAAGTCATTTAATGATTTTAACAATTCATGCAACTCTATGTTAGATTTTATGCTTAGACTACTCTCTCCTTCGACTGAGGTATTACCACATACAACTAACATGTGGATTTGCCCTCTCCTGGACACCAATTTTTGCAACTGCTTTTGCTTCACCCACGCACCGATGAGATTCTTAGATCCTTATAAGGAAATCTTCTTTCCTTTGCATGTAAACTCCAACTTTAAGTTGTTGAAATCTCAATTTACCACACCCAATGTTACCAGTCATTGCACTCCCAGAACAACTTCACACTCTTCCAGCGGTAATACTAATACATCAGCTGTGAAAAACACTCATTGCATCCTCAATTTAAATTCAAGTACATTGCAAGAATTTGTTATGCTATTGCCATTGGCAATTACCACGTGAAATTAAAAGATTGAAATGAGTTTGTATTATAGCTGGTTAGCTGCCCCTAGATCCAGGAAGTTGTGTGTGCTACCAGAGCCAATTAGAATGCTGATCGACTGGGCTTGATGAGAAGCAGTGATGCACATTGTATTAAAGTGGGTAGTTTTGGTTAAAGCATGAACTTAAACTTGCAGGGAGTCTCTCTCTCTCTTCATCCAGTTCTACCTGGATGGTTAACTTTTCCTCACCCCTGCGATCGTCCAACTTTTCCTCTTCCTCACCAGGTAAAAGCTTCAACGTGTATGATTGTTGCTTCTCCAAACACTCATGTTTATTCATGTACTTTTTGTCATACTAAAAACATATGTTAGTGTATATTTGGACAATTAACGGGTTCGGAGACATAACGGATCGTGTCGGATACACGGATATCCAATACCCGTAGAAACTCCTTGGGTTTGCCTATTTATACCCACCTAGGGGAAACAGGTGGGGGATTTTCCACTTAAATCCTCATTCGGATGCTTCAAGCGACACTGTCATTCTGGAAGATAACTGCCCAGTCGCTCAATTAATCCGCCGTTCCCGTAACCGCACTCGTCGTTTTTCGCACTGAAGAAGGAAAGCTCGCATCCAATTTTTTCCACTGACTGGAGTAAAGCCCCGCCGATCGCTCGATCGATCGATTCGCCTGGTGTCGGTGGAGAAGGAAATCGGGATAAAAAAGTCCCGCCGTTGTGGCCGATTGGGAAAAACGAAAGTTTTTTTTAGGGGGGCTGCTGTCGTTGCCGATCGAGCAGAAGAAGATCCAGCCGCCGCTGAAATCAGAAGGAAGATGATCCGCTTCCGTATCCGACACCGCTGTTGTTTTCTGATCGGAAAAATGGAAGGACCAACGCTGATCGGGACAGGGATAGTCATGCCGCTGTTCTCGCTGGCGTTTGATCTGGAGCAGGAAGAAAATTCAGGCGCCACCTCCTGCTCCTGCGAGAGAAATCTCGCTGCTTCTTCACAGATCGGGAAGCCTCCACATATCTATTTTCCGCTTCTGTTCTCCCATTTCCGCTGCCGCCTGGTTCGGGACAAGTAAAAAAAAGGTAAAGAAAAGGTATACGATCGCCTCCGGATCTAGTGAAAAGGGACAAAAGGGCTCGCCGACCTCCGCTGCTTGGATCTGTACAGGAAAATTTCATCTTCATTGTTCAAGTATAGAAGCTGAGGCTTTTCCATCGTGCTTTGCCTTATGATGAGACCTTCAATGATTCTTTTTTTTGAAGTTTTGGTGCAACCTCTCAGTTATCAGTCATTTGAAAGAGGCTCTAACATTAAGACAAAGAATACAATTGCTGTTTGAGCCATCTGAAGCAAAGAAGATTAGAGAAAGTGAAACAAGATGATGAAATGCAATAACTTCTCCTCTCCAGTGCCTATGATCAAACTAGAGAAATTCACGGCGACTGAATTTAATGATTGGAAGTTGAATACTCAGTTTGGGATGAAGTTTCTGAACGTGTTTTAGACAGTTTAGTCTGATTGTGTTGAAGTTTCTGGGACTGATAACGAGGCTCAGTGAGTCCAAGATGAGGACTTCTGCCACGACTACCTACTGAACTGCCTGTCCTCCAGCCTGGCGAAGACGTACATCAAGATGAAGACTGCCAAGAAAATCTGGGAGGCACTGGAGGAACACTTCAGGTAAGAGGAGGATCTGTCCAAGGAGCACCTAATGGACAAATTCCATTCCTTCATGTTCGACGAAGAGAATGTGATTATCCCTCAGGTATCGGATTTTGAAGTTTAGTAGATTCTTTACATAGTGAGAATATCTCTCTGCCAGACAGTTTTGTTGTTGTCATAATCATTTATAAGATGTCCTCTATGTGGTACACTTTTAAAACTAAAATGTACTGCAAGAAGATGCAGGTTGTTCTTAATGACCTCAAGCGATTTATTCGCATTGAGGATGAAAATATGACTCGACACATTTTAGAAACTGTTAACAAGCAAAAGGTTGCGGCTAACATGTTCTTTAGTTCTAAACGCGTGTCGAACCCTAAAAGGACCAAACCCTCCCATGGTAGCTCCCAAGTTGCAGGGCCCAACAAACACACTAAAAAGTTCAAAGACAAGTGTTTTAACTACAACAAGCGGGGACACAAAGCATTTGATTGCAGACTCCCTAAACAGGAAAGAACCAAAGCACCACATGATGACAACCAAGCCAATATGGTTAGCCTAGCTGAGTCTTCTGATTTTGTTGTGATGGTCGAAAATGCCAAGACCAGCACGAAGTGGTACTTGGATTCGGAGGCAACATGACACATTTGCAACAATGTTGATCTTATGACAGGTCTCACTACTATGAAAGAGTCTATCACAGTTGCGAATGCTGAGACAGCTGACGTCTTGAAGGTGGGGAATGCAACGCTGCTACTATCCTCAGATAAGACTTTATATTTTAAAAAATATTAAATTTATTCATTCATTAGCTGTTAACTTAGTGTCTATAAGTTTATTATGTGATGATGATATGTTTTTTACCTTTTGTAGCGGTAGAGTAACACTGTCAGTTAACTCACACTACTTTGGATGTGCATACGTCCAAAATAGGATGTACCGACTAAGTCTAGCAAACGAGTTAGTTCAACAAGTTCAAACAAACTTAGTTAGCCCTAAGACTCTACATGAGAGACTAGGACGCGTGAACTATAGGAAAATGTTCCAAATAGCTAGAACTCACCAGATCACATTAGACACTAAATCACCGTCTGAAAAATGTGACGTGTGTGCTTGGACTAAGATCACTAGGAAACCTTTTAGTGCGGTTACTAGGAACACAACACCCTAGAGCTTATATATTCTAATATATATGACTTTAAAAGTTTTGTCAGCAGAGGAGGAAGGAAGTATATGATCACATTTATAGATAACTGTTCTAGGTGCTGTCACATCTATCTTCTGAAAACTAAAGATAAAGCATTTGAAAAGTTTTGTCTTTTCAAAATCAGGGTAAAGAATCAACTAGACATGAAAATAAAGAGTTTTAAAAGTGATAGAGGAGGAGAATACGTGTCCAGTGAGTTCAGATGTTTCCTTGACTCTCAAGACATCATAGTAGAAACCGCTACTCCTTACTCACTCCAATCGAATGGTATAGCCGAGCGAAAAATTGAACATTAATAGGGATGTTGAATTCTATGTTGCTCAATGCTGACATGCCTACTCCCTATTAGGGAGAAGCAGATTTAATTGCAAACAACATTCTAAACAAAGTCACTCGTGTTAAGTTAGATGTCACGCCCTACGAGCTTTGGTTTAAGAGACCCCCGTATATTACTATACTTGAGACCCGGGGCTGCATAGCCTATGTCAGGGTCTCTGACCCTAGACGGTCTAAACTTGGACCTAAGACCAACACGTGAGTATAATTAGGTTGTGCTGAAGATAGTGCTGCTGATAGGTTTTTAGACCTGTCTAATAACATAATTATTGAATCTAGGGATGCCGTGTTCTTTAAGGATAAGATCATTAAGGATAAAAGCCCGACAATCTCAGGTATGCAAGCAACTATTACTGAGGAGGAACCTGAATCAGTATCGAGCACCTCATATTCAGTCCCGATAGATAATAGTGTCCTAGAGTCTAAAAGGACTTCAGTGAGAGTGCGAACTCCTAGAACCTTTGGTAGTGACTTTATCACTTACCACGTTGAGGCCGATCCATTCACATATATGGAGGCGATGAGATTAAGGGATTCCCTACTCTGGAAAGAAGTCATTGATGAGGAGATAAACTGTTTGCTTCAGAACAACACCTGGATATTGGTTGATAAGCCAAAAAAGCTAAAACTATAGGGTGTAAGTGAGTTCTGAAAAAGAAGCTCAATCTTGATGGTAGTGTAGCTAAGTATAAAGCACGTCTGATGACTAAAAGTTTCACACAAGTTAGTGAGGTGGATTACTTTGATGTGTATTCATCAATGTGTCACTTAGCAACCATTAGGATACTCCTTGCTATTGTGTCTATTGAGAACTTTATTGTTCATCAAATGGATGTTAAGACTGCGTTCTTGAACGGAAATCTGACCGAATAAATATACACGAGCCAACCTGAAGGTTTCATAGTAAACGGTCACGAGAGTAAAGTCTGTAAGTTAACCAAGTCGCTATACGGACTAAAACAAGCATCAAAATTATGGCATGAGAAGTTTGACTATAGTGTAAGGAACATGAGATTCATGTCGAGTCTCTTGGAAAAATATATTTACATACGTAATAGATCGAACAAAGTCGCTATAATATGCTTATATGTGGATGATATGCTGATTCTTAGTTTTGATCAGTCTGTAATGGATGATGTTAAGTCAAAACTAATAAAAAAGTTTAGCATTAAAGACCTAGGTGTAGCTGAGACTATACTGGACATGCAAATGAGCTTTGAAAAAAATGACATTTCCCTAAGTCAAAGCCACTATATAAAGTCCATGTTAGATACATGGGGATACAATAAACGTAGAGTAGTGGAGACACCTTACGATTACAATAATCGCTTGAAGCACAATGATCAAGATGCGATTAGATAGTTAGATTATGTTAAAATGGTTGGTAGTCTCATGTATGTTATAATGCAGACCTGACATAGCCTTTATGATCAGCATGTTAAGCAAATTCACTAGTAATCCTAGACAAAACCATTGGGATGCCTTCGATAGTCTTATGCGATAACTAAAGCACACCCAAAAGTATGTTTTATATTACCATGATCATCCTACAGCTTTGGAAGGATATTATGATGCATCGTGATGCTCAGAAATCAATGACAGCAAGTCCACTAGTGGATTTATATTCACACTACGAGGAGCAGTTGTAGCCTGAAAGTCCAAGAGACAATCATGTATTGCACTATCTTCTATGGAATTCGAACTCTACGCTCTAGCATCAGCGAGAGAAAAAACAGAGTGGATAATAGATTTGGTGATGAACATTACACTATCGAGCTTGAAGTTGAGTTCTGTTGCAGTTTACTGCGATAATCAAGCTATGAACATTTTGTTCAATAGCAAAAGAAGGCAACTCAGGATGAAATAAGGCCGGTTGACCTCTCTCACGAGTCAAGGGATTATGACCATTATGGATGTGAGATCGAAAGATAATGTTGCAGACGACTTGACAAAGAGCTTAAATAGAGTTCTCACAATAAAAATATCAGGGGAGATGATATTAAAGTTCATAGAAATATGAAACTTCTTCCTATGTTTATGTTTTGATAGCAAGCACCTATAGTCGCAGCATTCAAGCATCTAATAATAAACTGGAAATCCCAAATAATTTCTTGATGAAAGCCCAAGATGGTTAGATGATAGTCATTCCACACCTGATGACTGAACATCTTTCTCATTGTAGGTTGATTTGAGAATTATTCAACTGAGAATAGAAAGTCATTGTATGAGTTAATCTAACATTAGTGATCATAGCACATTATTCCACATTTGATAATGTTGCAAACGACAGTGTGTCAAATCATATGATGAGGTACATATTGGTCATTAATGAGTAAGATAACAACGTTTGATTTATTAAAATCAAAACTTGACAGATCCTAGCTAGACTGGATAGAGATGTTGACAATGTTACTTCACTACTGGTACAAGTACTAAGCTCATTTAGGCAGAGCTAATTTACTTTGATACGTCACTGCATATGTTTATGAATTCATAGATTCTGACTCATGAAATTTCTTGCAGGCACTGACGAAGATGGAGGAGCGAAAGTGGACTATGACATGTATGATGATGATCTACTCTCTGAGTAGAATTATTACACGTTTATCCGTTGTCATTTTTTTTCCAGTCATATTTATTATTGAGTGACACCTTTGTTTTTGATATTTTATGTTATTGTTTTAAAACTCATGTTTATATTTTTTTTTTTAAAAACTGTGCTAACTCTTACGGAAATGTGTAAAGTCAGAAACTTGTTTTATACTCTCCACGTTATGCACTCCAAAACGTATACATTATTTGTCACAAATATATGAGGAGATTGTTAGTGTATATTTGGACAATTAACGGGTTCGGAGGCATAACGGGTCGTGTCGGATACATGAATATCCAATACTCGTAGAAACTTCTTGAGTTTGCTTATTTAAACCCACCTAGGGGCAACAAGTAGGGAATTTTCCACTTAGATCCCCATCCGGATGTTTTGAGCGACACTATCAACAAAAACCTCTGCTTATTTTGTCATCCATTTCCATTGACGTTAGATGAGATTTGTGTTACGATGAGATGCATGAATAGGAACATATGGTGAAGATGATTTGCTGCAAATAGGTGCTTATCCTCCTTCATTCTTGACCCATGAAGACCCATTGTAAATCGTTTATGCGCGATGTTGAGTTTGTGCCAAGTAATACACCTCATGCAGGGCTTTTGGTTGAAACATCCTGAACACATACTCAAGGTCATCCTTGAATCACACTAAGGGTTCCTTTGGCGCGACTTATTGCAGCTTTTTTACTCCGGTGATGTTGGACAAAAACGTCATTATTATAGAGTGTATGTTTGGTATCACAAATGTTAAAAAAAGAAACTAGTTTGAGATATAAAATTTTAGTATGACAGTGACATTTTTGTCTAACCACACCGGAGCAAATAAGTTGCGATAAGCCGCGCCAAACACAGCCTAAGTATATCGGATATCCCTCTGAAATGTTAACACAGTGAAGTAGAATGTCAAACTCATCCAAGTAATTTTGAATAGATACTCCCCGCCGCAGTTTCTTCAGCTCACCCATTGGGTCATCAAACAAGATGGAACCAAACACGTGGAATAAAGCTTAGCCTTACTCCTCCCAATTTGGCCATTTGACATGTTATGTGAGACTTCATATAAGCTTGATGCCAATACAAACCCATTCCCTCCATGTGTACTAATGCAATCTTCAAGTTCAAATTCGCCGGCGTGTCGTCAATGTCGGGGAATTGTTCGCAATTTTAGATCCATTCCTGCAATGCCTCTAAAAAGTGCAAGAACTCCAGTCGAGAATAACGAGTTACGATCCGCCCCATAAGATGCTTGATAACAAAAAATTAAAGCTGATAACAAAAAATTTAGCACAACTGAATTTAGGCTCCGTTTGGGGGACTTATTTTCACTCAAGGCTCCGTTTGGGGGATCGGTCATTTTCACCGGGTCAACGCGTCACGACCGCATGAACCGGGACTTAATTAAGGTCCGGTACATGCGGTCGTGACCGCTTGACCGGTGTGAAAATAAGTCCCCCCAAACGGAGCCTAAGTATCAAAAAAAATATTTATGAAAACAACACTCAAGCCTTTATCCCACTATAATATGGTAGGCTATATGGACCCTTTGTCGTCATTTTGCACTATTTTTTGTCATAGTCTCACTAATGCCTAAGTATATCATGTCTTTCCTTACAGTTTCATTCTAAGTCTTTATTGGTCTACCCCTCCCTCGTTTAACATGCCTAGTGACCAGACTCTCACAACGCCTAACATGTGCCTCTAATGGATTCCTTTGTACGTGTCCAAACCATCTCATACGAGCTTCTCATATATTCATTGCAATTGGTGCCACTCCTGTCTTATCCCTGATACTTTCATCCCTAATTTTATCCAATCTCGTGTGTCCAGACATCCACCTAAACATTCTCATCCCCGCAACTCTCATTTTTTTGCTCATGTACACAATTCACTGTCCAACAATCAGAACCACAGAGCATCGCGGGTTTAATTGCAGTACGGTAAAACTTGCCTTTAAGTTTTAGTGGTACTTTACGATCACATAAGATTACTGACGCGCCTCTCCACTTCAACCAACCCGCTTGGATTATATGCGTCACATCTTTATCAATACAATTTACAAAAATGTCATAAGTGAGCGGTATTAGGTGCCAAAAATTTCTTTTTTTTTTGAGGTCAACTCAGGAAATTTAGGTTCATACAATCGTAACCCCTTCACTGATAAGATTCGATTCATTGGATTGGATAGTAACCGATGAACAGTGAAAATAAGTAACCGGACCTTACAAAAGAGTATTAAAAAAGAGTGAATTTTTATTTGTAATCAGCATATCCCGGGACCAATGAAGTCGCACAATCTTTTACTCCCGGACTGATTTGGATCCTGCACGAAAATTTTTCGGAAACTGATTAATCTAGCGGGCAAAGTGGGGGAGATGAATCCGGTGGAGAAGAACGCCGGCGCCAATCGGTGGAGGGAAAGGGGGCACGCCTCCACGGCTTGGGGAGCCCTCCTATTCGGCGTCATCGGCGTCACCATAACCACCGCCGCGGTATGGCTTTCTTCATTTCCTCATTTCTACCGTAACTTTTGCTGCTTAACTTTCCCGTTATAATCGTCGGCTTCGTCAGAATTAGCTAAAGATTTACTCCCCTCTTCAATATCTATCTTCCTGATTTGATTTGCTGCTTCCCAAAGTTTCATATTCCACTCATATCGTTTAATTAAAATAGACAGCTTATTAGATATTGGCCCTTTCTGTACGTAATATTTGATAGGTTTGTTTAATCTCACCTGTGGTCCTGTTCAGCGTTTTGGCACTTTGCACCCACAAATATGGGTTATTGGCACTTTGCACCATGAATCTTTAAAATTGGCATTTTGCACCCCAAATTATCGATTTTTGGCACTTTGCACCCCCGTACAGAAATTTCAAGGGTATTTAGGTCCGAGCTACACCAAAAAATGCTCATTCAAGGGTATTTAGGTCCAGGTAGCACTAATCATCCGGGTGCAAAGTACTAAAACGAGCATTTTTTGTGCTGCCCGAACATAAATACCTTCGAAATTTCGGCCCTGGGTGCAAAGTGCCAGAAATCGGTAATGTGTGGGGGGGGGGGGGGGGGGGGGGGGGCAAAGTGTCAATTTTAAAGATTCGAGATGCAAAGTGCCAATAACCCATATTTTAGGGGTGCAAAATGCCAAAGAGCCTCTTTTTCATATATCTCTTTGATGTTGGAATTTCATGCTTTTCCTTGAAATTGAAAAAAATGTTGACAATAACCCATTTTCATGTGCACCTCATTAATTCATCACTTGCTTAAATTTATGCTTGAAGCTAGAATTGGGAGTATTATGTGTTCCTGATTTTGATAAACTACACTAATCTTGATTCTTGCCTAAAATTATGCTTGAAGCTAGATTTCGGAGTATTGTGTGTTCATTAATTCATCATTTCTGTTTAATATCATTAAATTGCACTAAGCTAGATTTGGGAGTATTATGTGTTCCTGATCAACATGTTTCTAAAAGTGTCTGTTTTTTTTTTAACTTTGAACTTTCCTATAGTTTATCTCTTCGATGTCCTGTTATCATTCTCAAAAACTAAGTCATCTTTAACATTTGGATCGTTAGTTTTATCTCAAATTAAGGCATGACACGTGCCTCATTGTCTGAAAGCTTAATCAATGCACTTATTGTAGTGATGCTTGCCTGAGTGGTATGCGGGTGCTATAACCTATGTCTCAGTAAGTGCATATGCTAGTTGGCTTACATTTAGTAACACATAACTACATTTACATGCAATAAAGTTGCTAGTTTGAACACACTCATGTTTATGATCTGTTCTCCCCCTCATTTAGTACCCAAAAAAAGCTTATTTGTTTACAAGAGAAGAATTTGGTTGGAGCCAGGGAGTTATTTATCTTTGAAGGATATGCAAGATGTTATGGCAGAATGAGCCCTATAGGTGCATTGGTTTTATAATACTTGGAATAATGAGAAATACGGATGCACGAGGCTTACATGCTTCATAGGACTGCAGAGATGTACGAAGAGTGAGAGATCACCTGTTCCATGGTCTGTGATTTTTGTGTTTTTTTTTAACTCTAGAGAGCACGAGCTGTATTGAGTTTCATCTAAAATTGGTTTAATTGATTTTTTTTCCTTTTCCTTAGATGTAGCCTTGACTCAGCCGATTTTGAGACTGAATGCTGTTAAGTTCTCGCTGAATTTAACTTGAACTCCTCAATTACTTATTTAAATAGCTACCGGGAAGTGGATAACATCTCCAAGTGCATAGAAATGAATGCACACATGATAGTCTATTCTCAAACTTGCAGGTCTTTCAACTCCGAAAAAGTGTTAGCTGGATCTACACCGAGGTATATTTAACTCTGATCCTTCTCTTTATTTCTCGTATTTTACTTTTTTTATAGTAAATGACACACATTAAGTGACAAACGCTTGAAATATATTCTCTTTGTTTCTTAAATATATTTCATTTTTCGTGCAGTTGTCTTGTAACCATCAACATTGCATATATTAATCCAACTCTTTGTTCATAATTAAAAGGTAATAATATAAGAGCATTTTATATATTGTATATTTGCTTCATCATTTTAAATGATATGCATGACCATTGTGTTGAGTTGGTTTGAAATTTCAACACCCCACCACATGTCAAAGGGAGAGCAGCCCGTGAGAAACATGCAAGGATTTTTTTAAAAAAGAGAATCTTTGTCTTACCTCCATGCTGCAGCCCTTGTGCTCTTTCCTCTCCAAACATGTGCACTTCTTCGTATTAAAATGGAGCTTCCAAAAAGAAGCTGTGGAGCACCAATACCCTTCTTGATCCAAGGCCAACGAAAGTCGAGGGACGTGGTCGGCGCTGGAGGGTGCCGACAAATGCCGGAGCACGTCGACAGAAGTAGACTGATGGATGTTGGTGTGACGAGGTTGCAACGGGCTGCAACAGGTGTGGTAAGGCTGCGGTTGGCTGTAATGAGTGCCACAAGGTTGTGGTGGGATGCAACGAGTGCGGAGAGACTGTTGCGGGTTGCAGTCAGTGCGATGAGACTATGTTGGGAGAAGGGCGCTGACGGGATGTACAGACTCGACAAGGCCAAGTTTCGGTGGGGCGCTTCTCCTATGGTAGCGGGTCGTCTAACGACGACAAAGGTTCGTTCTATTACGAACCTTGTGTGTCCGCTATGCTAGTGGATTGCTCGTGGATCGAGCGAGTCCGGCTTCTCCGCGACGTTTTCTGCAATGGACGTCGGTATACTTTTTCGTATATGGATTTTGCAGCTATATATTTTTTATATGCAGTGTGTGGTTCAGATTTTTGTGTGTCTTTATTTTATTATACTATATCGATTTGATTGTGTATGGGAGATTGATTCCGCATTATCTCCAACAAGTTGTTTTAGAAGGAGGTTCTGTAGGTGACTGATTGGACATTTGGGGAAGGTTTGACTGCAGTGAGTGATGACTAGGTTCGTTCTCCATCCTTTCAAATCCGACCTTTGAATTAATCAAGTTACCTAGTCGTGCCGGAGCATAACCATGACAGGGCAGAACGGGAACCTGGATTGTTTTTCAGTGAAAAAGTTCAATAACAATTGCGAGTTTGGCCTATGACAGGTGCAAGTCCAGAATAAATTGGTTCACCAAGGACTTCTATGTGTACTGTATGAGAGGGTCATGGTGTTTGTTATAATGAGGAGACAATCTGTGGGAACATCAAAATGTGTTCATTGGTTTTCTGTTTCAGTTAGAGACAGTTGGCATAGAGACGAGGAAGAAGTGAAGATCCTATCGCTTCTTACCTCGCTCACAAAGACTTATTAGGCTTTGGTGACAACGCTCTTGTATGAGAAAGATACAATGGAGGTAGAGGAGGTCACAATCGCAGTGCTATCTAAACAAATGTCAATGAACCTTATTCCTGAAGGTGGTCACATCTTGGCAGTAATGAAGGGTAAGGTGAGGCAGTTCAACAAATGATTGAGGGAAGACGTTCTCGATCTAGTCCGAATGAGGATATAACATGTAGAGCTGCGACGGTTCTGGTTCGGTTCCGGTTCTACTATGACTGTGAACCGAACCGCTAAGGTAATATTTCTTTAAATTAGAATCAAACTCTTATTTGGTTTGTCCGGTTTTGGTTTCGATTCCAACATAATTTTTTGGAACCGTCGTGTCAATGATTCTAATTCAACAAGAATCAAAACCAAACCGGTCATTAGCGGTTCAATCCTATTCGATGCGGTTCGGCCCGGTTCCAATCAGTTTTGTGTCATAGGTGTAATTATTTTATAAATCTGTAATTTGAGTCATTAGGCGCATTCACAAAGATTATTATCTCTTTAAAAATGCATATTTGAAAAGGAAAATGAAAGTCAAATGGTTAGAATAATAATCTCATGGTTTCGTAACATGCAATGATATTTGATTTGACACACTGAATAGAAAAATAATGAGTAATATTGTATGATTACAATAAACTTGATCCAAGAAATTAATTAATAAAAATATTGTCATTAGCATGATAAACAACACGTAGTTGAGGAATGACAAGCATAATCATAAAAAATAGAGAATATAATCATCAAAAATATTAAATAACCACCACCAAATACCATCTTTGTATGTTGGTTGGGTCCATCACCGAGTAATTCAATTAAACAAAATTTAGTTACATCTATAATAAAATAATCATCAAATCTTATTCTTATCTAACGCTAAATTCATTTTTAGTTGTTTTGGAATGAGTAGTTTGATATTTTTATGCTGGTCTATTAGAGTCTTTAGGAGTTGTTGGGTTTGGTCCCACATCACGGGTCCTTGTTAAGTGTCTTAGTATTTCCCTACATATAACTCCTATGTTAAAGAATTAAATACATTGAATATTTCTCTTTTCTTTTTGTAACATGTTATCAGAGAAGAGATTTTTTTCTCGCCCATCTAAAGCCCTAATCCCGTAAGATGCCACCACTTCTTCTCGCGTCCACTTCTTGATTCATTTTCATCGACCTTGCCTGCTAGTGCACTCGTCGAGCAACGCTGCTTTTGCTCTCGTCGACATAATCTATCTCTGATTTCGTCGACGTGAGGGACATTTGCCCCCCTCGCAGTCTGCGCTCTGCGCTATCTTCGACGAGCCCGTCATCTCCTTTCTTCGAGAGGTCTAACTGTGTCGTGCCTTCCACCTTTCTTCTTTTCGATCATTTTCCTTTGCAAATCCCACTGGTCAGCTGATCCTGACGGATGTTCGATCATCGTCTTCTTCATGCGGGCCTTGTCGTTTTGCTATTCCCGGAGAAGCTTCTCTTTGTCGACGATAAGATTTCTTCCGCTTTTCCTGTCCTGATCCAGTCGGCATTCTCTCCTGTCCAGATCCTGCTGCCTCCTCTTTCTTCCGCTGTGCTCAACAGTTGATACCGTCTTCTTTGTGCGACCAATGTTTTCGCCTGCGTTGATGTCCTCATCCCCCGTTGGCCGTTGCTACTACTCCATTCTGATTACTGTCCTCGACTGATCTTGTAGTACCCATCATTCTCTAATCCCTCCGACGGATCTTGTAGTTTCTTTTGCGGTCTTCATTTATTACATGTCTTATTGGCTATTGTATGCCCTCTCTTTCTTCCGCTAGAGCTGTTGCTACCGGAACCGGAACCGCAACGTTTGAAAATTTATTCAGGTTCCCGAGTCTTCTTGCTGTCAATGAACCCAAACCGTCTCGGTTTTGGACTGAACAAAACCGCCTGCTGATTCCTGACATCGTGATGCCGGTTTTTAAAGTTGCTACTACTTACATATTTTTCTGAGATAGTAATCATGCTTGTCGATTATTACGGTTGTAGCTGGCATGCGCACAAGCCGACTAGACGTTGTGGAGTCTTTACACCGATAGATACTAGCCCACGGATCGTGTAAGAGACCGCGAGTAGTGCACAACTTAATTTTTTTATTTCATTGGAGTATTTGCAGACCGCTTTTATTTCACTTTGATTTTGTTTTAGTTTCATTTGCGGTTCACGAGACGTGCACATGCCATAACGTCGTCGGTCTTCATGCTTAGAAAGGCGACATTTATTACCGTCGAGGATGTCTTATTGGCTATTATGAAAGTGTTAGTTTTTGCCTGTTTTATGCATCAAATGTTTTTCACGTGACCGGAGGAAGTGTTAAAACCGTGGACAAAGGAACCGACTCAGGTGAACCGGTCAAACCTTCTTCCGACCTTTCGCCTGACAGCTCGTTCCACACGGCCTCCAGCTTATGTCGTATTTGATTTTCATCTCCCCATATTTTTTTCGATGGTCATGCTTTGGGGCACGATTGTTGTTAGTTGTTCTAATCTTAGCGGGTTATGTCGCGTTGGGACCGTGTCATGCGAGACTGCATCGTGTGGGACCGTGTCATGCGGGACTGCATCGTGTGGGACCGCTCTTTATACAAATTATCCCCGATGAATTATCCACTGTTGCCCGTTTGATGATTAACTCCACATCGTTTGTTTCCTTCAGCATGTTGTGTGTCTAGGCGATGTTGGTTGATTTGATTCCAGCGAGTCCACGTCGTGTGTGGGTCCTGCATGGTGTGTGTGTCCGCGTCGTGTGTGGCTATGCCCCCGATTTGATTCCCCGATTTGGAATTTTCCCCTGTAGCTCATCTGATATTTTGTCCCACATCGCCTACCTCCAGTGCCTTTATTATGATGTCCAAGCTGAACGTTCCTCCTTCAGCTCGAGGGGGAGTGTTGGAATTAATAGTTTGATGTTATTATGTTTGTCTATTAGAGTTTTTAGGAGTTGTTGAGTTTAGTCCCACATCACGATTCTCAATATAAGCGATCAGGAGTTGTCGAGAAAGGAGGAGAACGTATCTTTAGGATTGTTTTTCCTTGTCTATCGATCCATACGGGCAAGTCCCAATATAAGCAATCAACCATTCTGTTTGATATAGTCACCTCCCGGTGAGGTTATGTTAGCTTGCATTTAACACCCCCCCCCCAAGCTAACACTATAAGCCTCCATCATCCCGAGCCTGAGGGCATATGAATTGTTGGAAAAGCCCACTTAAACTAGGCCCATTTGTATAGCCTTTATTGGTTTTCTCTCCTCTCTTTAGTCCCACATTGTGTATAGGACTTTCCTCTCTCTTTCTCTCTTCTATATATTTGTACTCATTCATTGTATTTGTACCAAGTGGACATATATACAAGGTTGGCTTTCTCCATTTCTACATGGTATCAGAGCCAGGTTGCGGACTCCTGCGGACTCCCTTTTCTATCCGCCCTACGGCTTGTGGTCTCTGCGGTCTGCATATGTGTGTCCGCGCCTCCTAGTCGCGTCCCCCCCTGCGGCCTCCCTTGTCCAAACCGTTTCCTCTCTTCCCGTGGAACCACTCCTCCTCCCTCCTCTTCCCTCCTCTTCCGGTCCTTCTTTATATCCCTCTCTTTCAACCTGTGGGGTCCACTGCTTCCCATAGTCCGCTGCGGCCTCTTCTTGTCCGGCGCGACTTCGGCGAACTCGATCCCTAGCTCCGCGGTCTCCTTCTGTCCGCTGCGAACTCGGTATTCGCCTCCTCTTCTTGCTCTTTTCCGTCCGCCGTAAGCGCGGCGGCCTCCTTCTGTCCGCACTTCTCTCCTGTCTGCGGCTGCTCTCCTTCCTCTTCAGGTGGCCAAGTTCCTTTCCCTGTCCGCCGCGGGCTCGCCTCTGCGTGTTTTCAGTCTTGCGGACTGGTCCAGCCCGCTGCGGTCGCTCTCTTGTTCCCGCAACGTGCCGTGCTTCCCCGGCTACAGTCCGCCGCGGCCTCTCTGCTTGTCCTCTCTTCTCAGCCCGCTACAGTCCGCCGCGGTCTGATCCAATCCGCCGCGGTCTGATCCAGTCCGCCGCGGTCTGCTCCAGTCCGCCGCGGTCTTCTCGAGTCCGCCTCGGCCTATCCAATCCGCCGCGACCTCTCTCTTAGCCCGCTCCTTGCTGAGCGCGTCTGTGCTCCCCGCAGCCTCCTCCAGTCCGCCGCTGCCTCCTCCAGTCCGCCGCGGTCTCCTCCAGTCCGCCGCGGCCTCCTCCAGCTCGCCGCGGCCTCTTCCAGTCCGCTGCCTTCCCGCTTCCTCTCCTCCAGGTCGCCCCCATGTCTACATCTGCGGACTCTGTCGGCACGGCTGTTCCTCCTGAACGCCCGACCTCTCTCCAGGAAGTCCGCGACGAGCTTCGGATTACTACTATTTCTCTCACTGGCAAGAAGAACTTTGTGGAATGGGCACACTCAGTTCGCCGTGTCCTGCAGTCAAAGGGGTTCCTTCATCACTTGACTCAGCCCGTGATCGGCAACCCTACTGAGGAATGGTTACGCAATGATGGTCGTGTGCAGACTTGGCTTCTCAACTCTCTTGATGGCGAATCTTATCGCCTGACCATGTATCATGAGACGGCCAAAGACATGTGGGACGAGCTCCACACCCTCTACTCTGGCAAGGATAGTTTATACCATCTCTATGACATCATCACTGCTCTCCAGGCCCTCGATAGCAGTGGCGCAACCGACCTGACCTCCTTTGTTGCTCAGGCCCGGTCTCTGGTTGAGGCTTGGATCCACCATCAGCCTCCAACTTTAGATCTTGCTGCTCAACGTACCCAAAAGGAAGCTGTGGGTATCGCCATGATGATGGCCCGAGTACCACCTCATCTTCACAGTGTCCGGGCTCACATCCTCTCCTCTACTGATACACCATCTTTTTCCGATGTGTGCTCAATGCTTCTCAAAGTCTCCCCGCCTCCGGATGTGCCCGGACTTCCTTCTCCGGCCCTTGTTCAACAGGCACCAGCTCCCTTATTGCCTCTCCCCTTTTCTGCCCGTGGCGGCCGCTCCGACTCTCGCGGCCGGGGTCGGGGTGGCCGGTCTAGGCTTCGGTGCTCGTTCTGCGGTAGAGATGGACATCTTGAGGCCACCTGCTATCGCAAACATGGCCGACCTCCTCGTCCGCAAGCCTCTGTTGCTGCTACCGACTCTGCTTCCCCTCGTACTGATCTCGACGAGGTTCGTCTTCAGCTCCAGCATCTTCATGGCCTGCTCAGCCGTCCGCCTGCCTCGGTTGCCTTTACTGCCTCTATCTCCAATGAAGGTATCGCCTGCCTATCCTCTGGCACGCGCTGAATCCTTGATTCTGGTGCCACTCATCATATCACCTATGTTAGGCCACCTCAGTACTTGTCTTCACCTCACCCTAAGTACATTACTGTCGCTAATGGGGCGTCGGTTCCAGTCTCTGGCTGTGCTGATATTTCACTCACCTCTTCTCTCCTCCTGCGCTCGGCTCTACATGTTCCGGGCTCTCCCTTCATTTTTCTGTCTGTTGGTCGCCTTACTACTGATTCTAATTACTCCGTGACATTTACTTCTTCCTCTTTTCTCATACAGGATCAGCAGACGCAGACTATCATTGGTAGATGACGGCTGCAGAATGAGCTCTATCTTCTTGACGACTCTCACACTGTCCTCTCCTCTATCTCCTCTTCGGATTGGCATCGCCGTCTGGGACATGCTCCTCTTCCAGTCCTCCGGAAGGCTCTTCCTGATGTTACTCTCCCTGCTTTTCGCTGCGACACATGTATTTTGGGCAAACAGCCCCGTTCATCGTTCCCTCCTCATTGTACTCGGAGCTCCGCTCCTTTTATTTTAGTACACTCCGATATATGGGGTCCGTACAAATTTACTAGTATTTCTGGCTATCGCTATTTTCTTATTTTTTATTGATGATTACTCTCGCATGACGTGGTTATATCTCCTTCGCGATCGCTCTGAACTTCCCCGCGTATTCCGGGCTTTCATACTTGAGACTCACACTCAGTTCTCTGCGCCTATTCGCACTATTCATACTGACAATGCGCGGGAGTACACCAGCCATACCTTTGCCACTCTCTGCTCAGAGTTCGACATTCTTCACCAAATCTCATGTCCGTACACTCCACAACAGAATGGAGTCGCCGAGCGCAAGAATCGTCACCTTCTTGATGTCGCTCGCTCCCTTATGCTTCAAATGCAGGTTCCCAAACCATACTGGAACTTCGCGCTCTCCACGGCGTGCTTTCTCATCAACCGCCTCCCGTCTTCCGTCCTCCAGTATGCTACTCCCTTCAGCCTCCTCTTTCCCACAACTCCGCCTTTTCCCGTTCCTCCACGGGTGTTTGGGTGTACCTGCTACGTTCACCACCTCGGTCCCTCCACGGACAAATTGGACCCTCGTGCCACCAAGCATATCTTTGTGGGGTACTCGCGCACTCAGAAGAGTTATGTATGTTATTCGCCTGCTACCCGCAAGGTTACTGTCTCGGCTGACGTAACTTTTCGTGAAGATCTTCCATTCTTCCCTGCTCTCGATATCGCTCTGAGTCCAGATCCCGTCGTTCGTCCTGTCATTCCTGCTCCTCACTCCTCATCCTCTCTGCCTTCCCTGCCTCCTGTCCGCCCCCCACCCCCGGTTATCCGGGTCTATTCTCGTCGCTCTCCTCATCTCGTTGCCCCTCTGCAGTCGGCTTCGCCCTCTGGTGCTCTGCTCCCTGCTGCTCCGGCTCCCGTCTCTACAGCTCATCCCATGGCGAATTACGTTTCTCTTCATCGCCTCTCTCCCTCTCTTCTTCACTTTGCCACCTCATTATCCTCTGTTTCGGTTCCTAACTCTTTGCAGAAGGCGCTTCACCATCCTGGCTGGCGGGCTGCCATGGACGAAGAAATGACGGCCCTCTGGGCCAACCAAACCTGGGTCTTGGTTCCCTTACCTCCCGGTCAGCACCCTGTTGGGTGTAAATGGGTGTTCGTCATCAAGCATGCTCCGGATGACACTATTGCCCGACTGAAGGCCCGTCTTGTGGCCCGTGGCTTCACCCAACAGGAGGGCCTCGACTATGAGGAAACATTCTCTCCGGTGGCCAAGCTAAACACTGTCCGCGTTCTTCTCTCCGTCGCGGTGCACCGCCACTGGCCCCTTCATCAGCTCGATATCAAGAACGCCTTTCTGAATGACGACCTTCAGGAAACCGTCTACATGCGCCAACCGCCCGGGTTTGAGACCACGGGGGAGTCTCGGGTATGTCTTCTCAAAAAGTCCATTTATGGTCTCAAACAGTCCCCTCGGGCGTGGTTTGACAAGTTTATCAAGGTGGTTCGGGACATGGGGTTCACTCGGAGTTCTGCAGATTTTCCCTTTTTACCCGACACCGGGCCACTGACACCGTCCTTCTGTTGGTTTATGTTGATGACATCCTTTTCACTGAGGATGATTCAAAGGGGATTCAAGACGTCAAACAACATCTGAGCACTGTTTTTCAGACTAAAGACCTGGGGAAACTTCGCTACTTCCTTGGTCTCGAGATCGCCCGACGGCCGGACGGGTTGGTGCTCTCCCAGCAAAAGTACTGTCTCGATCTTCTCAAAGATGCTGGTCAGTCTGGTTGCAAGCCAGCTTGTACCCCGATGGAGGCAAATCACAAACTATGCGCTCATGCTTCGGATGACGATTTGCTGCTTCCGAACCCGGAATACTATCGACGCCTTGTGGGTAAGTTGATCTATCTAACAGTCACAAGGCCGGATATATCGTTTGCAGTTGGGGTTGTCAGTCGGTTCATGCATGCCCCCCGGACTTCTCATCTCCAAGCGGTTGAACGGATTCTTCGATACCTTAAGGGAGCTCCGGGTCAAGGGCTGGTTTACAAAACCTCTGACTCTGCTCCCGAATTGGTTGCCTATTCTGATGCCGACTATGCGGGTTCCCTGGACGATCGGAGGTCAACTAGTGGGTTCTGTACTTACTTTGGTGGTCATCTTATTACATGGAAGAGTAAGAAACAAGCTGTGGTAGCCCGTTCCTCTGCAGAAGCTGAATACCGATCGATGACCTCGGTTGTCTCAGAACTCACATGGCTTGAAAGTCTCCTTACTGACCTAGGAGTAAAACTCCCCTCCTCCGCTGTTCTGTTTTGTGATAGTCAAGCCGCCATACACATCGCAAAGAATCCGGTGTTTCATGAGCGCACAAAACATATCGAAGTTGACTGTCACTTCGTTCGTGAGAAGGTTCAATTGAAGAAACTTGAATTGAAGCATGTTCCAGGAACTGATCAAGTTGCCGACATCCTCACAAAGGCCTTATCAAGTACCATGTTCTACCAGTGTTTGTCCAAGCTGGGTGCATATGACCTATACGCTCCAGCTTGCGGGGGAGTGTTGGAAAAGCCCACTTAAACTAGGCCCATTTGTATAGCCTTTATTGGTTTTCTCTCCTCTCTTTAGTCCCACATTGTGTATAGGACTTTCCTCTCTCTTTCTCTCTTCTATATATTTGTACTCATTCATTGTATTTGTACCAAGTGGACATATATACAAGGTTGGCTTTCTCCATTTCTACATGAATGAAGTGATTTACCAGAAATAATTTTAGTGAGAATGTCAGCAAGTTGATCTTCAGATGACACGAACGCCAAGGTAATAGTTTTATCCTGAATTTTGTCTCGCACGAAGTGGCAATTGATTTCAATTTATTTTGTCCTATCATGAAAGACAGAATTGTTGGCGATATGAATAGCAGCTTGATTCATAGTAAAGATGCATGACCTCATGAACATGAAAGCTCATTTCTCTCAAGATAAATTTAACTCAGATGAGTTCACAGGTAGAGACCGCAATGACACGATACTCAGCTTCAGTGGAGGAACGAGCCACCACATTTTGTTTCTTAATTCTCCAAGAAATAAGGTTACCACCAACAAAGATAGAATATCCACTCGTAGATCTTCTGTTCAGGGAAGAACCTGCCCAATCGGCATCACAGTACCCGTGGATCTTAAGATGACCATGATCTTGATAGATAATGCCTTTTTCTGGGTCCCTTTTAAGTATTTGAGAATCTGGAGAACTGTTTGATAGCGATGAACTTTAGGACTTTGCATGAATTGACTAACTAAGCCAACGACAAATGAGATGTCAGGTCCAGTAATTGTCAGATAAATCAACTTTCTCACAATAATTCTAACTTCCTCTATAGATGTGGAGAAGTCTGCTTATGAATATCATAATTAGGTTCCACAGGACTATCCACGAGTTTGACTCCCAAATATCCAACGTCACTGAGAAGGTCTTAGACGTATTTGCGCTGGGAGATCATAATCTTTCTGGCAAAACGAACAATCTCAATCCCGAGAAATTATCAAAGAAGGCCCAAATCTTTGATTTCAAAGGCAGAAGCCAATTCCCCTTTCATAAGGGCAATGCAGTGGTCATCAGTCCCAGTCATAATGATATCATCCACATAAAATATAAGAATTTTGGTACATTCCTCATTTCTGTAAACAAAGACTAATTGATCATAGGCGCAACGAGTGAAATTTAAGTTCAAGAGTTTGTCACTTATCTTGGCAAACCAAGCACGAGGAGACTGCTTGAGAGCATACAAGGCTTTTTTAAGGCGACACTCATGTCCTTTAGGAACATCCATACCCGGTGGAGGAGTCATATAAATTTCTTCCTCTAATTCACCGTGGAGGAAGACTTTTTTTACATCCAGCTGGTGCAAGGTCCAAGACTTATGAGCGACAATTGACAACAAGATTCTAACTGAGTTCAGTTTAGCGACAGGAGCAAACGTCTCTTGGAAGTCAATTCAATCGACCCAAGTTAAGCCTTTAGCAACCAATCTCGCTTTATATCTATCCAGAGGTTCATCTTGAAGAAATTTAGTAGTATATATCCATTTGCACCCAACTGGATGATGCCCATGAGGGATATGAACAATTTCCCAAGTCTTTTGACGTTGTAGGGCATCTATCTTTTCCTCCATAGCCTTCATCCAGTAAGGATTCAAGCTAGCTTATGCAAACTGTTAGAGATAGAAATAGAGGAAACATAGGCAATATAAGCTTTCAAGGAGGGAGAGATAGAGTGATACCCAATATACTTGTCAACAGGATATTTGGTACGACCACTATGAATTTGAAGCCCAGATGTGGTCTCTTGTGTGGTGCTGATGCTTGGATCTGGCAAGATGGTGCTAGGTGGTGGAGCATGAGTGGGAAATTATTGTCCAATATTTCTATTTTGCCTTCTCCTGTAAACTTGAAGATCCGTCCTCCTTCTGTATGCACGAAAGTCATTGGTGGGAGCTTCCATTCTAACTGGAATATTCATCCCGCCTGATGCAAACACATCAACTAGTACAGGTAAGGGTGACATCGTATCACTCTCATCTTGGCTCTTCTTCTGTAATGTAACAGTTTTACCCTTATCAGAGTAATAGAGAATGTGTTCAAAAAAGTGACATCTTTTGATATAAATTTCTCCGGAGAGCAGGAGAATAACACTTATACTACTTTTGGTTGCAGCATATCCTACAATTATACAATTTATCGCTTGTGGGACTAATTTATCCTTAGGGCCCCACAATATGGACAAATGCAACACATCTAAATATCTTAGGAGGAAGATTGAATAGGGGCATGCTTGGGCAAAGAAGCTTCAAGGGGTACTTCCCATCCAAAGTACCTGTGGCCATCCCATTAATTATATAGATAAAAGTGAGGACACCTTCATCTCATAGTCTTTTCGGGACGTGCATCTCTTGCAACAGACGAGTAGTCTCCAAGATATGCTGATTCTTTCTTTCGGTTACCTCATTCTGTTGAGGGGTCTCCGAGAGGAAGTTTGGAAAATAATATCATGGTCTTCCAAGAACCTTTGCAGATCACTACAAGTATACTCACCTTCATTATCACTTCTAAAAAATTTAATTTTAGCTTCAAACTGGGTTTGCACATGATGATAAAATTACTGAATTTTTTTTGAAACTTTATTTTTCTTTTTCATAAGATACACCCAAGTAAAACGTGAGTGATCATCAATAAAAGAAACAAAATATCGAAAACCATTCGCAAAGCAAATAGGAGAAGTCCAGACATCAGAATGAATCAAATCAAAACATTTCACACTTCGACTCTGGCTAGGAGCATAACTGGTTCTATGATGTTTAGCCAATTCACAAGACTGACAATCAAAAGTAAATTTAACAACATTAAGAAGATGCGAAAAGGTAGCCTTCAAGGTATTCAAGTTATCGTGCCCAAATCTCTTATGCCACAACCTCAACTGATCAGGATTGGTAGATTTCTGAGCACCAACAGCATGACCGTTGTCCATGTCATACACACCACCATACTCATGTCCACCACCAATCGTCTTTCCACTCGCCAGATCCTGAAAAACACAATGAGAAGAGAAAAATGTGATAAAACAGTTAAGTTGTTTAGTTAAACTGCTCACAGATAAAAGATTTGTGGAGAATGAGGGAACAATAACCATAGATTTGAGAGAAATAAAAGGAGAAAGATGAATAACCCCTTTACCAGTCACAGAAGCCGAGGAACCATCGACGGGTCTCACATTGCCAGAAGTAGGAGAAACAGAAGAAACCCCCACAGAAGACCCAGTCATGTGATCGGAATCCCCCGAGTCAATGATCCAAGGTGAAGATGGTCCTTTAGAGGGCACATAGGTAGTGTGAACATGAGCAGCTATACCCGCCAAGTCAGTAGTCGAAGATCTTCCAGCCGCATTGGATTTCAGAGCCTTGAGTTCTCTAGTCAAACTTTCATTTTCCACCAAAAGATACCTAGTGTTCTCTAAATTACCATACATAGTTGTTTGGGTTATCACGTATTTCCCATCTGAACCACGAATGCAACCTGAGGGAACTAAGTGAGGATGAAGATCTTAATATTTCTCTTTCCCATGTCCTTTCTTCCACAGTGACGGCACTTCATTTTACTCTTATCTTCCTGTCTCGTATTCCTTGAATGCCACTTTTTCTGCTCATCAACGAGGACAAATTTCTCATGGCCAATATGAACATCTGGACGAAGGGAGTTTATACGGCTTGCCTCCCCTCGAATATAGTGGGCCACTGTCTCCAGATCAGGAACTAAATCTCTTCACAACATCTGAACTCTTTGAAATTCAAGGTTAGGAGGGAGACCAGATAGCATTTGAAATACCCTCTGTTGCATAAGCTCAGTCTTGTAGTCTTTAATAGTCTGGATAACAGAGTATAGATCAATTTCAGCCCACTTATGTGTCAGTTTGCTATAATATTCTTCAAATTCGCTCATCCCTGTCATGTGGATCTAATCGGTCTGGAATTGATATATTCTAAGCAAGTCCTTTTTTGAATAATTCTGTTCGATTAACTCCCACATTTCTTTTGCAGTTTGACAGAAAAGGAAGTGACTAACAATCTTGGGTTCTATAGAGTTGACAAGCCAATTAATCACATTAAGGTTCTCACCTTCCCATTCCTCATAGAGAGGATCAGTCTTGCTCAGGGCCGACTTGGATCCGGTGATAAACCCAAGTCTTCGACGGCTCCCAATGAATATTTTCATAGACTGAGCCCATAGGAGGTAGTTTCTCCCATTGAGCTTGATGTGAGTAACACCTTGATTAAAGTCCATGTTAGAACTTCCTCCACAATAATGTTTAGATTGATCAACGGTACCTTAAAAGACATTTACACTCTTCAATTTATCCTCTATAAGAGCACACACTTGATAGGCGGGAAGAAGGGCTCCCTTCAGGAAGCACAATTCACAAGCAGCACAGCCTTGAGAAAGACAGGAGGAGACAGTTGCAAATTAGCAGCCACAGAAGAAGCGGCAACCCTGGATGACAAAGGAAGCAACAACGACAGCACTAGATGCCAGAACGAAGCAAAGAAGAGGCTTGAACCTGCAGCAACAAGCAGAAAAAACGAAGCAGAAAGGGGCTGACGGAGGTCCTGGAAGACAGAAGTAGCCGAAGAAAACAGAGGAGGCCCGGGCTGAACCAGAACAGTCGGAGAAACAACGGAACAGGCGACGCGAGTTGACGAGAGAAGCGCCGGGCGAGGACAATGATGCGAGCCGACGACGTAGCAGTGGAGACCAACCACAAAGAATCAGCGGAAAGACCAGACCGTGGAGCCCCGACGATGAGGAGGTGGAGGAAGGAATAGACCGTCGAGCCCCGACGACGAGGAGGCGACATAAAGAATAGACCGTCGAGCCTTAAGGTAGACGGTGCTGAGGAACAAACCACTCTAATACCATGTTGAGAGAGGAGAGCGTACCTTTAGGGTTTTTTCTCCTTGTCTATCGATCCATACAGGCAAGTCCCAATATAAGCAATCAGCCATCCAATTTGATATAGTCACCTCCCGGTGAGGTTATGTTAGCTTGCATTTTAACAAGTTTGATATTATTATGTATGTCTATTAGAGTCTTTAGGAGTTGTTGAGTTTAGTCCCACATCACGAGTCCTTATTAAGTATATTTGTATTTCCCTATATATTACCCCTATGTGAAAGAATAAAATACATCAAATATTTCTCTTCTTTTCTAACAAGTTGATTGTGAATTACCTTTATATTAGATTCATCAAGTTTGTCATCCCAATCTTCATTAATATTATAGTTATCAAATCGTATATCTACGTAATATAAAAAGTTAGAAAGTAAGTGATGTAGGGGTAGGCTAGTGGTGCTCGGAAGCTAGGATCCTAAGTGCACGTGTGAGGGAATACGTGAATGCAATGCTACATGCAATGGACAGTCGGATAGCAACGACTAATAATTTAAGCAATGAAACTTAGCAACGCCACGCAATTAACCGAAATAAAGAAACAATTAAATAACTTTGGCAATTAGGCAACGGCTTCCTCCGCACGGAGGGCCTGAGCAAGCGGCGGCGACTAATTCCACAATAATTATTAGCGTATAAAAAAACAACAACTACCAAACTAGAATCACAGCACAAATATAGATAAACGACCAAGTGCCAATGTCAAGTACAAACATAATACCATGAAATACTCACGATGCAGTGGGCTGATCCGAGGCGATGGAGGATTTGACGAACCGGATGCAAAACGAGCGATCGGAAGTGGAATGGAACGGAGGCGACGCGGCGATGGTGGTGGCTGCCCTCGGCGAAGAGTGACGGTAACGGACGGTAAAACGGCGGATCCGGCCACAAATGAGTAGATCCGGCCGGGGGAAAATAGATCCGATGATTTGGAGCGGATCCGAACAAAAATGGAAGGTTTGGGTGGAGGGATAACGGATCGGGGTGTCGGTGGATAGATCCGCTAATTTTAGAACGGATCCGGGCTACGGGAGTGAGAATATGGAAGTGGAGGGTAGATCGGGGGAAGGTAGTGCTAGATCAATTAGATCTAGAATTTTCGGAGTGTTGGGGAGGGGTGGATCCACGAGGGGAAGGAAAGGAGGGGGCGGGTAGGGCTAAAGAGGCCCTAGGAGGGCTCGGATTTGGGAAAGGAAGGGCTGAAGGGGGCTGGACCTGCAGCCCAGTCGGCGGACAGAGAAAATTCGGAAATCCCGACTTTTCACTGTAGCAGGGGGCGGAAATTGCCTCCAGGCACTGTAGCAGCAGCCGGCTGTTATGCGGGTTTCTGGAAGGGTTCCGGGGCTGCAACAAGCTTTCGAGAGGAGGAAAATGAAGGTGGGGAAGGGGGATACCTTGGGGGGAAGCTTGACGGCCTAGGAGTCGTCACCTAGGGTTCCACGACGTCGGCACCGGGGAGGAATCGCTGGAATCCGGGATTATTTCTCTCCAAATTCTGCAATACCTCTGGAATCAGCCCCTAGCATCCTATTTATAAGAAAAACAAAACTTAGGGCATCCCCATCAACGGCTATGATTGGCTGGTGGGTTAGTCCTTGAAATACATCAAAATATACTTAAAAAAATTAAAGTAATATAGTGATTTGACTCGCGACGACGTCCCGGACGCAATCGCGGAGTCCGATCGGCGATCCGATCAAGTCTTCCTGCGCGAGTACATGTATGTGGGCCCCGCCTTGCGGCGAGCTCCTCCAAGTGCATCCGATGGCTCCCCATCAGTAAGTCTAAAAAAATTATGTAATATTCTAAGTAAATTTAAATTTAATTATTTACTTTACCTTCTGACATTGATGGAAATGCGAATTTCTCACTTAGTCAATCTTGTAAGCAAATAAGTGCTTAGATGGTATAAGGCTTTAGGCATATATGTTTCTTTGGAATTACTCTAAAACCTGTGCTAAACATAGACTCTGAAGCCTTCGGCGCAGAGGAGCGGGGAAATAACCTAATCCTGCGTGACCTGTGCATGAGTGTTTGAATCCCGCTGCAATCAAAAGGTGCTGCAATCAGACGGCTGATATAGGTATAGTCGTATATATATAAATATATATCATTAATATTCTAAAAAAATAATAATATAATAATAGTAATAATAAATATATATTATAAAAAATAATAATAATAAACGGATTGCGGGTCGGTTCTGCTCCGGTTTGGTCCGGATCGGATCAAAAAATTCTGAAATCACTCGAGACATTTATATTGCGGTTTCCGTTCAGACAATAAAATGAAGAAACTGCACCTGGACCATTGTTGTTTATGATTCGAAAATTTAAATCGGAACCCGAATAATTCATGAATGGTTCGGCCCGGTTCTTTGCAGTTCCGGTTCGGTTTTCGATTTTAATTGACAACTCTATAGTGACATGTTACCCTTGCAAACAGTGCGGTCACACAGGAGAGCGAACTTGTAGGTTCCTCGAGGCGAGGGTGCGGACAAAGTGATGCTTGATCAGGGTGCAGAGTGATGATGCCCTCACCATCACTGAGAGTCCGAGCGACTCTGACAGTTGGATGTTGGATCCCGATGTGTCGCAAAACACTTGCTCCAATGCATCAATATTCTGTTCTCTGAAGGTGATGACTCGAGGTGCGAGGTCACAGATACATGGATGAATGACGTGAGGATGCATGATAGTGTGGTGAGCAAGCTTGAGAGGGTGCATATAGTGCCCAAATTGCATAGGATTTGACATCATTAAGCGGATTGGACTCAGATGGCTACAATTTAGTGACCTGAGGTGGAGTCTTGACAGTGGAGTGAGGGGGCACTGTTCTCAGGAGAGCTGTGTAGCGTGGTAATCTATACCGGCTGATGAGGATCACAATGCGAGGTGGTGTACCATGATTTCTGAGTCCGACATGGTGAATTGTCATGGTGGTGTGGAGGATCGTCCTTCTGGTTACTATATAAGGACTCATTCATCTGACATTTAATTGAATAATTACCTTGAGAAACCTCTCATCATGTATACAAATCATCACATGTTCACATTCTTTGATGTTTTGTGCTCTTCTGTGAGGCTGTGACTATCAATATAAGATTTATAAATTTCATTATTACCGCCGGATAGACTCATGCTTGTCATATAAGTGTCTAGTAAAAGACGGTCTCGCTATGGCGGGACTCGATGGGGGAGAAGGATAAGGTATACATAATTTTCTAGGCGCATATCCTAAAAGTACTTGAAATGGGCTCAACCATGTCGCCCTATTTATATTACTTTCAGATGCGAATTCCGCCATACGTAACACCGAATCTCAACTAGAGTTATGGTTCCCTACTAAGCGTCGTAACAAATTTCTTAAGCTCATGTTTACAATTGCAGTCTAGCCGTCTGTTTGTGGGTGACAGACATAGGAGGACTTCAATGTCATGCTCATCTTCGTCCAAAGTGTTTTTCATAAATAACTCATGAACTTTACATCACGATCAGAAACAATGGTCTTGGGTAATTCGTAAAGTTGAAAGATATCCTACACAAATAGAGATACGATGTGTGACACATACACAATCTTAATGCAAGCAGTGATGCATGTCATCTTGGAAAATTGATCGACTACAACAAAGATTGAGTCATGCTTCCGCAAGGTGCATAGTAGTTCGAGCACAAAATCTATGCTGATGTCAACCCATGGCTGGCGAGGGACTAGAAGTGGTGTATATAAGCCCGTGTTTTATTGCGACCCTTTAACCATCTGACAAATGTGATAATGACGGACGACTCGAGCCATATCGCTCTTTAAGATAGGCTAGTAAAATGGTCCTCCACTAATGCAACAATTTATCTCTTCCAAAGTCGACATGCATCTCCCAGACTAAGTGGTCACTGATGAATATCCGTTGAATGCATAAGTGGGTGCTCAATAATTAACCATAGGTGACCGTGAATCCAAAAACACTTAGGTGGGTTCTGGAATAATACATAGTATATAGCGACAAAGTCGTGGCATGTGAATACTTGATGATCAAGTGCTCGAATCTTGTGGTCTGAGTGCCAAAGGTGTTGCTAAATTGATCCTATGGCTCAGTGCATCCGCGAGCTTGCCCACAACACATGCTCGGTGTTTGAGAACATAATGAAAATCTTGTAGGTATTCGACCCACTTAGCATTACAATGGCTTATCTTTTTCTGGGAGTCTAGGTGGTGAAGTTCCTGGTGATCTGAATAGAGTACGAGCTCGCGAGGGAGTATGCAGTGTCTCCAATACCATAGGGATTGGATAATTGCATAAAACTCTCAATTATAGTCAGAGTATCTCTGTCTGACATCATTCAGTTTCTCACTAAAGTAAGAAACTGGATGATCCTTTTGGCTGATGACTCCTCCGATACCTATTACAGAGCATCACAAGCTACCTCGAATGCTTTGTTAAAGTCAGAAAGTCTAAGTTAGGGGATGTGGTCAATTTTTCCTTAATGTGCTCAAAAGCTTGCGTCGCGGTGTGTGGATCTGAAAGTCTCCCTTACAAAAACAACTCATGTAGGGGGGCCATAATTGTACTAAAACCTCTGCAAATCGCCTATAGAAGGTGGCCACCCCATGAAAGCTAGGAGCTCAATGGATATTCGTAAGGGTTGTCCATTCTCAAATAGATTTGGCTTTTTCAGGATCGACAGATACACTAGATGGCAGATGCAGAAATGATAATTCCTAGAAAGTGTAAAGACTCAGATAGGAAGATGCACTTCTTAAAGTGGATGTAAAAATGATCTTTGCGGAGGTTGTCGAAGAGTTGTAAATGTGTGAGATGCTCATCATGGGTATGACTATATACCAAGATGTCATCAAAATATACCATGAGGAACTTGCCCATTTACAAGCGCAAAATTCGAGTTATCATGTGCGTAAACCTGTTGCGGCCGTTTGATAGGCCAATGGGCATGACCAACCATTCAAAATGTCCATCTTTTGTTTTAAACGAGGTTTTCCATTCACCACTTTCTCTGATCCTAATTTGGTGGTGCCCGCTTTGAAGGTTTAACTTTGAAAATACTTGAGCACCTATCATGTTATCAAGGAAGTTGTCAAGTTGGGGAATGAGAAACTAATATTTTGTGAATAGCTCAGCTATCAACACATATATGTCAGGTGCTCATACTCTCTCTAATGAACTGCTTCTTTAGCAGGTCGGTGATTTGGCTTCGTAGTTCGGCTTGTTCATTAGGATTCATCCGATAATGGGGTAAGTTTGAGAGGGATGCTCCCAAAACAAGATTTATTGCACGATGGATGTCCCGTGGGGGCAACTCATCTAGAAGTTCATCCCACATAATATCAATGAACTCATCTAGGAGATATCGAACATCTGGATGATAGCCTCCACATCCATATGATCCTTTGTAGTGTGATAGGCAACAATTACATAAATAATACCAGTGTCACGACTTTCTGGTTTGAAGTCACTATGTTGTAAGATGTGGACTAGCTTAATAGTAACAATGCTAATCGAGGAGGGCTCGATCCCTCCTTTTTGGGAATCTTTGGGCCATCTCGGGAACAATGTGATCATGCGGCTCTTATAAAAAATACACGTGTTGGGTTTCCTATAACACGTCATATCACGATTGTATAGTTAAGGGCTACTCAAAAGTCCTTGTGCAAAGTCCATGAGAAGGATGTCACACCAGACTCTATCCTCAAAGGATGCAAGACTGATGGGTACTAGACACCTAATTGACTGGATCGTTGTATTGTTGACCCAAATAGCTTGGTAAGGGTGTGGGCGCCGCCTTCAATTACATTCGTTCGTGTCCCTTCTGGGCAATAATAGTCACACACCTTCCGCTGTTGATGGTGAGCTTGCAAGCCCCTTACGCGCTCTGGAAATAAATGTAAAAGATCGCCGTGGTACGCCTCTAATCTTCATTCGCTTGTGTGGGGGGAGGAGGGGGGGGGGGGGGGGAGGCGTTGCACTCCTCCCAACTATAGTGCTCTATCAATGCCAGTTTCTTATCAATTTAGACCAAATTTCTCGAGTCAATCTTAAATAAAATAAATGTGAGTTCTCTTTTAAATATGTTGCGCTAGCGTGATTTTCTTTTGAGCAAACGGTAAGTGACAATCGACCCCAATTTGGTAACTGAGCATATGAGCATAACATTCGATCATAATCAACAATATGAATCTACTCTTTCACAAGCACGAGAACAAAGATGGACAAGGTGCTTTTAAATTAATGACAAAAAGGTTAAATATTAATTAAGGGCAAGATTGCTCTGAAATTTAAGACCAAATAAATATAGGTACACAATATTAAACTAACAAGAAGCGAGCAGAAGGGCAGCCAGAAGTATACCTCCAAATCGAGAGTGAAACATCAAAATCCACCAGTTGGAGGGGAGATCGGGCTTGATGGAGTTACTAGGTGTAAAAGATGCGTGAATGGTGAACAACAAATCAAAACAGAGCGGCCATGGTGGAGTCGGGTTCCTTGAAAGGTAGGGCAAAGGGAGGGGGGGGGGGTCGCCGGAGCCCACAGAGCGGCGGAGACGGTGTATTAGGTGGTCGGTCGATGGATTTGTAGGTAGCGGAGGAGGAGCCGTCAACCAAGGGGCCCGCTAGACTCGTCGGAAGCAACAATGAAGACCGTGAGGCGCGGCTCCCGACAGATGAGGTGCCAGAATGCTCACCGGGCTGCAGGGAGCAGGTCTTCGGAACCCTAGAAGACTGGCGGCAGAGGAAAAGGGTCGGGCGAGTACTGTCGAGCAGCGGGTTTGGCGTGAAACGAGGGCAGTGGCTGGACTTTCGGGAAATAGTGAGAAGAATCTCTATTTCCTGATTTTGTCCAAGCTGCCTCACGGGATTGAATAGGACTGGTAATAAAGGAACTCAATTTTCATTTTAGGCATTTACTAAGCATAGGAAATAATGGGGCAAAAGATTTTAAAAGGAGTTTTGTCTTTATTTAGCCTTTTAATTTGAACCCAACAATAAATGGTCGATTGATGAAAAGAAGAAAACAATAAAACTTTTCTTTATTTGGCTTTTATCATTTTAATGTAGCATGCTTGCCTTAATTAATATATGACCTAATTTGACAGATCTATTTATTCATGGATTTATTGGACAATCACCCCCAATAAGCCACAAGCACTCAAAATAACATGAATATGCGCTAATACATGCGCTACAAAAGAGAATACGTTAAATAATAGAAAAATAAAGGCAGTGCGACGATGCGACACAAGTTGCACCACTTATCCTACATCCAACGTAACTACTGCCTTCTCGTATGTTGGGTCTCTACTAAATCCTGGCTGGGGTCGAGATCTTCATTTATATGTAGATCTTACGTGGGGCAATGGTCTGATGTTACCTCTACCCTAACAACTGTAACAATGAATTACCATGGGTTTGCGGACCCTAGGACAATGGATTTCCTTCTGTGCCTGTAGGGACCTGACTAGGCATAGAAATTGGGGAAGGGGGCATTTGGGTTGGTCTCCTAATTATTGAGCTCTCGGGCGGTGGGATCACTCTTCTCGGACTATGGCTTGCAAATACTATTCATCTTGAGGGAGAGCCAAAATATCTGCTTCAGCGTCTCTAAATGGTGCACGATGAGCTCCCTGCGAATCTCAGAATGTAACCCTGCTCAGAAATGAGACAATCACGATTAGCTCTTCTCTAATCTCGCTCCGGGCGATAAACTCATTGAAGTGTGTTGGTACGAACCGGGGGCGGGGAGTTCGGTCTGTAAGGGGGAAGAAGAACGGGAGAGAGAGGGAAAGAGGGAGAGAGCGAAATAGGGAGAGAGAGAGGGAAACACACATTCATCCAAGATAAAGAAATTTAAGGTTCACATACCCTCTTATAGTGGCGATGAGCGAATACAAAAAGAAAATACTGAAAATAGGAAATACCAGAAATACTAAAAGTGCATCAAGCAAATAAGACAACATATCTAAAAGCGCATCAAGTAAACAATACAACATATTTAATATTAAATATTTCCTGCGGGCTCGGTGGGGCCTTCCGTTACGCGCGCCCGGCGCGTGTACACTTTCCATGGAGGCTCGTCGTCATGCAGCTCCGTAGTAATGTCACCATCTGGAAAATGTGTCTTGTCCTCAAGGAAGTAGTCGAGAAACTGGGGGCGGAAATCATCCCGGGGAAGCCACGTCGCATCCGAGTCGGGCCGTCCGGTCCAAGCCACAAGGACCTCCTCCGATATATGGTCCCCTGAGGTGCGATATATGGTCCCCTGAGGTGCGGCATCTGCGATCGAGGATCGAGGTGAGGTAGTAAGGTGTTTCCCCTGCGAGGTCAAGGTCGGCCGAGATGTCATCTGTGGTGGCGTACTCGCCCACCACGTGTCGTAGCTGTGAGACATGGAAGACCGGATGAATGCGGCTTCCGGGTGGGAGGCAAAGGCGGTAATGCGACCGCCCCTATGCGGGCGAGGATCTCAAAGGGCCCGAAGAGGTGCCAATTTCGGGCATGGCCGGCGGGTTACCGAAAGCCGACGGTATGGGCGGAGTTTGATGAAAACCTTCTCTCCCACCTTAAAGGAGAGGTCCCGATGTTTCCTGTTGGCGAAGGAAACCATCTTCTGTTGGGCCCGTCGTAGGTGGTGCTTCAGCTGATCCAGGATGGTGTCCCTGTCGCGGCAGCGGTGGCCAGGCTCTCTATCTGGCATTCCCCGGGAAGGTGGCAGACAATATATGGTGGAGGGTGGCCATAAACGGCCTCAAATGGAGTAGTGCTGGCCACCAGATGGTAGGCGGTGTTGTAAGAGTACTCGGCCCACCCGAGCCACTTTGCCCAGCTACGAGGCTGCTCCCCCACGAAGCAGCGAAGGTACATCTCCAAACACCGGTTGAGGACCTCCGATTGTCCGCCGGTCTATGGGTGGTACACCGAGTTCATACAGAGATGGGTGCCCTGTAGGCGGAACAATGTAGTCCAAAAGGTACTCAGGAAGAGCGGATCACTATCGCTCACGATCGACAGGGGAAACCCGTGGAGACGCACGACCCCCTGGATGAAGCTTTCGGCGACTGCCACAACAGTGTATGAATGGCGGAGGGGTAATGAAATGAGCATACTTTGAGAGCCGGTCCACTATGACCAGGATGCAATCGTGTCCTTGTGATCGGGGCAGTCATGTGATGAAATCCATGGCGATGTCGTCCCATATACGGTCGGGAATCGGAAGAGGCTGAAGTAGACCACCCGGAAACATGACTTCGTACTTGGCCTTCTGGCAGTTGAGGCAGGCGACCACAAAGGTCTTGACCTGTCGGAGCATGTGATGCCAATAGAGTGAGGCTGCCAGCCGACGGTAAGTCCGGTAAGCGCCTACGTGTCCCCCCGTCAGGGAAGCATGGAACTCTGCCAATAACAGAGGAATGCTCGGGGAGGAGGGGGCGAGTACAAGACGACTCTTGAATGGTAGGCGGCCGTCAGCCAGGGAGTAAGGTGGGCGTGTTGTGGCGTCCGCGAGGAGTGCTGTCTGAATCCCGTTGAGCACTGGATCATCCTCGACTTCCCGTTGAAGGGTATCTGCATCGTCCCAGACTGGGCAGGAGATGGCTGCAAGCAAGGTTGTGAAGATCGAGATCTTACTTAGGATCGGGAGGCATCCCTAAGATCGTAAAACGTAGGATCGACATAGATCGCAAGATCGCATTATAATAATTTTTTTAAAAATTATACACATTGAAAGAATTATTTTTTTAAAACAAAAGCATCAGAAAAATGTAAAACAAAAGCATGAGAAATATGTAACAATCAACATTCGACAAATATTAATATAAAAGACATTGTAATTAATGCATAGTTGCATACCATACCATCACATCAAAATATAATATTCCAAAAAGATAAACTAAAAAAATGTTCAATTCAACTTTAAATAAAATCACTCAAGTCAAAATTCAAATTTTCCCTAAAAGCATCTTCCTCTGCTTCAACCATCACTTGCTCTTCTTCCTCTCCTGCGGCTGCAGAAAGTTTTTCAATAAAATCAGGAGTATCCAACTCCGCTAAATTTGGAGCATCTAGTTCATAAATGTTCCCAAGATCATTCAGATTGTTTTCATCATCATCTTCAATAATCCACTCATCATCTGAAGGGATATCATCAAAATTGAAATTATCCGTATTTTTTTTTAATTTTGCCCAATCTTGAATTTGTCATCACAAAGATGATATCATTCATGGTCTTTTGCTTCAAGCGATTTCTTCTCTTTGTGTGCACCTAAAAAAATCAAATAAGTTAATATACATAACATAATTTAAATGCAACATATAAAAGATTTCTTATTTTTAAATTATACCATTTTAAAGACACTCCAGTTCTTCTCACATCCAGAGGAACTACATGTCATGCTTAGCACACAAAGAGTAAATTTCTGAAGCTCTGGATGTTCCTCCCCATATGAAGCCCACCACGCCGCTGGAGTTTTGATATTAACTCCAGCTTTGACAACTATTGATCCAAAAAATTTCCTCTTATTCTTAAAATATTCAAGATGACTATCAATTTTTGTAATTTCATCTAGATTTCCCCCTTCATTCTTTCTATACAATCATATAGTCCACGTTTTACTTCATAATCAGCTTTAAATATAGGACCGTAATGAAATTGAGGGTTCAAATAATAGTCAGCAACATGCAAGAGCCTATGGAGTTGCTTGTCCCATCTTGCATAAATAACATCCCATATAGGTTGATAACTAAACAATGAAAAAAATTCAAATAAGTTAAAACAAGACACAAATAAATAATGCTACATTTTATTTAAAAACACTTACTATTTTTGCACACCATCAAAGGCCTGTGCAATTTTCTCTTTGACACTATCTATTTCCTCATAAATGAATCCCATGGCAGGCTTCTCATCTGAATCAACCAATCGAAGCACCTTCATCAATGAATATGCCCCCTTCAAGCAAATGACAGTATTCTTCCAAAACTCCCTATCCATAATCACATCGTCAATCAACTTTCCATCTCTGGAAGCTGCAAACTGACTACCCTTCCATTCATCTGAGTTAAACATTCTTATCAATGCTAGTTTCTTGTCATGAATGCATCCCAGAGTTAAGTATGCAGTAGCAAAGCGAGTCATTCCTGACCTCACCAACCTCCTCAACAATGTCGTCAATCATCTTAAAGATCTTCTCTGTTGTTCTAGTCATACGAGAATCATCAATAGATTTGAGAAAAACTGTTCCCATAGATCTGTTTACTAAGAAATTTATTAGTGTTCTTTTTTTTATTCGTCCACTCATCGGTCATTATTGTGCATCCCAACTTCTTCCAATGAACTCTATGTTCAGCAAGAGTCTTCATTGTCAAATCATACTGTTGCTTTAGATATTTGACCCTAATTTCATGATAAGATGGTGGTTTGAAACCCAATCCATGTCTTGAAATAGACTCACACATCTTGTGGAATTTATCACTCTTTACCACATTAAATGACATTGCGTTGTTGTCGATGAATGAGGCAATATCATTACATGCTTCCTCTCGCACCCCCTTTTTAAAAATGTTGTTAATTGTTGATTGTGTTTTTTCACTTCTCTTGAAAAAACTAGCAGAGGTTTTATCATCTATTTTTCTCTTCGCACTTCCACTTGACTCTTCCTCCGCAGGGGCGATTGTTTTCTTCAGTAGTCGATCTTGCAAACCAACTAGAATATCTCATAATTCTTTTTCCACATTTTCTGGCACGGCTCTACAAGCTCCAACATCTTTTTGTGTTCCCGCCAAATGATGTTTTAACCGATAGATCCCTCCGATCACCACTTTCTCACAAAATTTGCATTTTATTTTCCTAACATCTCCCTCTACTGGAAAGCCATACTTCCATCCAACATCACTTCTAGATCCTGTAGCAGTCTTTTGCGTTCTATATCTCATACGAGCATCAACATTGTTGCTCCCAGATGCACAATTCGAACCACCACTTGAAGCCATTTCTAAAACAATTAGTAGTGTTAAGTTATTAACAATTTTAAACAATTTGAACAAAATAGTAGAAATGAACTCATTGGCTCATTGCTAGTGTTAATAATTTAAGAAACTTTATACATAAAAACAATTTGATTTCTTTTAATAACAAATCTGAATAATCTGTAAGCAAACAAATATACCAAGCACAAAGAACAATGTGGAGAAAAATCGGTTTAGATGAGATCTGATATTATACCAGCCGAGGAGAAAAACTTCCGAGTAGGGATTCTGCTGCACCTGCAAAAAAAAACCGTTAGAAGAAGAAGCACCTGCTGCGACGACGACAATATCGGGGATTGGGAAGAAATAATGCACGGGATTAAAACGCTAATATGATCGTAGGATCGCACGATCCTACGATCATAAACGACGTTACTGGCGTTTCTGCAGGGAGCCCAATCCAGCAAAGCTCGTGACTCGTTTTTCCTGTAAAACTCGTAAGATCGTCCGATGACGATCTTACGAGCAAAATCGAGATCTTGACAACCTTGGGTGCAAGTATGGGGTTGCGAGAGAGGGCGTCGGCCGTGCGATTTGCCTTCCCTGACCGAAATTCGATGCTGAAGTCGTAGCCCAGGAACTTGGCCACCCACACCTGTTGAGCGGGTGGAGCAATCTTCTGTTGTAAGAGGTAGCGGAGGCTGTGGTGGTCGGTGCGGACCACGAACTGTCGGCCAAGGAGGTAAGGGCGCCAATGCTGAACTGCGAGGAGTCCAATGAGCTCGTTATCGTAAGCGGAGCGACTGCGGATAGTGTCAGAAAAAGAGCGGCTAAAATAAGCCACAATGCAGTACCCCTGAATGAATCGATGGTAGTATCCTGTCAGTCACAGGAACCCGCGGACATCGCCGAGCGATGATGGTGTTGGCCACTGGAGGACTGCCTCGATCTTGTCGCTATCCATCATGACCTCTACAACAGAGATGGTGTGTCCCAAGTATCACACCTCCGAAATCCCAAAAGAACACTTTGTTGGGTGAAGCTTAAGGTGGTGACCTGTAGAGTGGCCAACGTCCGACGGACGTGCTGGAGGTGCTATTGCCAAGAACTGTAGACCAAGATGTCATCAAAAAAAACAAGTACGTGCTGACGAAGTACCGAGCGAAAAATGTCTTCATCGTGGCCTGAAAAGTGGCCGGCGTGTTGGTTAGGCCGATTGGCATAACTAGGTACTCGTAGTGGCCGTCATGGGTCCGGAAGGCTGTCTTGGCGACATTGACTGACCGAATGTGAATCTGGTGATAGCCAGCACGGAGGTCCAATTTGGTGAAAACGGTCGCGCCGTGGAGTTCATCCAAAAGCTCCCGAATCACCTGGATCAGGTACTTGTCTGAGACATTGGCTTTGTTGAGCTCCCGATAATCCACGCAGAAGCGCCAACTGCCGTCCTTCTTCCCGAGGAGGACCGGGTTGGAGAAGGGGCTCGCGCTGGGGCGGATGAGGCCCCCCATCAACATGTCACGCACGAGCCTCTCGATCTCATCCTTTTGTACGTGCCCATAGCAGTACGGTCGGACCGAGACTGCCGACACGTCGTGCAGCCGTGCGGTGGTAACCCGAATGGTGCAGTAAAGAGGTCGGCGAACTCGAACAGTACGGCCTCAAGGCCTGGAGGCGGTGACGGTCCCGACGACGCGGCATCCAAGATGGACCAGTGCCATGCCGAAAAGTCGATGTTCGAAATCCTCTGGATTTGGCGAGCGAAGACGGGGGAGCGAAGTAGTGCAACATCTCCCATAAGGCAACACTCCCGACCGTCCTGGAGGAACCTCATCGTCATAGTCCCCTAGTTGACACGCACGTCGCCTAGCGTGCAGAGCCACGCAACTCCCTAGATGACGTCGATGCCGCCAAGGACAAAGATGTAGAAGTCCGTCATCACCGAGTAAGGGCCTCTGAAAGCGAGACGGCCGGACAACGTCCCTGGATCGAGCGGCGGCGACCATCGCCCAAACAAACCATGTAGTACGGAGAGGGCTTCATCGGTAGGCAGAGCTGCTTGGCCAGGTGAGAGGAGAGAAAATTATGGCTTGCCCTGCTGTCCACTATGATGACAATGAGGCGGTCGCCCAACTTGCTTGCCATCTTCATGGTCTGGGGTCCTGAAATGCTGCTCACGGAGAAACATGGGAGCTCCAAATGGTGAAGGTCAGCGTCAGCGGCGGCCTCGGTGTGATCTCGAGGTCCTCAAAATCCGCCAAAGTAATCTCCGGCTCGAAGTCGCCGATGATGGCGTGGAATTCCTTGACCGCGCAGACGTGGGTAGGGAGTAGGGTTGACGTCGACGACAACGGAAGCATAACCCCCTGTATCTTCTTCATTTCATTTAAGTCTTCTCCTCTTCCCCTCTCCTGCAAAAATGTTGTCCTAATATTGTACCACTATAGCAGGAGGGTGGTGGACAAAGTATAACCTTGAAATCGTGATCAATAGGCCTTCAACTATCTGGACTCTTCTTTGGAGCAGATTTGGTTTTAAGACATCTTGCACGTGAAACTAATTTATATCTTCATGAATGCCAAAATCGACGATGGAATTTGAACAATTAGGAGTCTTTGCTGGAGGTTTATTTAATCACAAGTCAATTTTGATCTTGATATTCCGTGGCCATCCTTAATATCTTGGCTACATAAGATCTGTAGTATAAACTATTTGTATTTCGGGTTTCCTCCATCTGTGTCAGAGATTGCTGTATTCAAGTTTTGAAGAAGTGTCTTGTGTTCTTCATATGGGTTTTGCGGTTTTAGTGAATCAGATCCTCTCTCATCTCTTGCTGACATCAAGCTATTTGAAGGTTGATGGCATAAATATTTGTTTTTGTGAAGCCAGATCTCATTTAGTTTATCTTATATTCACTGTATATGATGCTTGCCCACTACTGTAACAAAATGCGATGAATGCATGCTGACATTTCGGACAGGATCTGTTTCAATGAAAAGAGCCATAAACAATGTTAATGATGCTTATTCAGATGTGACTCATACCTTGCTACACTGCAGTTACAATTGACTGGAGCTGTTTTTGTACTTCATAATTTTCTAGATACTTCCAAAAAGTTTCTTAAATACTTTTCTAAAGTCCTTTTTGCGTGGAACTTGCAAGTTCCTTTTAACGAGATTGACTACTCTTATTCTTTTTCTTTGAAAGCTGAACAGGTCACAGCCCCAATCAACTTGGAGAAATGCAAGGACTGGTACGAGTAGAAGTTTTGAAGAAGAAGCTTGGAGAAGATATAGCCACAAAATGAGCGAGGAGCATAAGGAGAAAATGGAGAGAGTGGTTAGTGTACAACACCCCAACCCCAACTCCCATATTTCTCTTCTGGTCAACTTGTTTTTCTTTTATGCTATTATTATGTTTTTCATTTGGCAATTCTTGATAGGTCCATGTCCAATTATTAATTTTTTGGTACAATGTAACCGGTTAACCCATTGCGCATCAATATCTTGTCGGAGGTGATGGTGGTGGTGGAGATACATGAGCCGTGCTGAACCTAAGAAGATTGGTATGAAAGCAGAAGAGGGCAGCTTTACTCATCCCAAACCCTAACTTGAAAAGGGAGAGAAGAGAGAAAAGACAACTAAATGAGAGAGATTTAATATTCCTTCATTGCTTACCCATTCATAACCCAGGTGATTTATATATAAAATTACATGACTTCGACAAATTACCAAAAGACTCTACATGAAATAGAAGACCCTACATTCATAATGTCTTTAAAGCACATCACCTAATAATTACGACACCAACATGACACCTTATAATACATTTATAAAATTAACAGAGAATGATAATGTAGACCCATAATATCCCACCCCTCCTTCACTTTGAGCTTGCCCTGAAGCTCGTATAAGGTTATAGGGATTTGTGAGGCAGTTTATCCGGCTCCTTGATTTCACTCCAGAATGGCTTCATGCAACGTGTTGCTGAAGCAAAGGCTGCATTGAAAGGAAAGCTCTTGTTGTGCTCTCAGATCTCACGTGTTGTTGTCAGAGGGTCGTTGCTTGTGTAAAGATATAATCAATGCACTGGGATGAGCGGGTCGACTGAGTGCTTGTGGAACAATGAACACATGGATATGGAATGGAAGTGTATACCGCGGAGAGATTGCTAGGAATGATATCTGGAGTAGGGGCAAGGGTGCTTGGTGGTGGCGAGCGGTCGAGGGCGACAAAGGAGAAGGTGGAATGGAAATCGCAGTGATCGGGAGTGGCAATGTCGGCCGATGAGCAATTGTTGAAGGGAATAGCTCAAGAGTGATTGACAAGGAAGACGTCTCAAAATCTCAAAGTTGGCGGAACATGTATGTGGAGAGTAGTCGGTTGGTTGAAGACTATGGGGCCGATAGTGGTGTGGCATGACATACAATGATTTGTGGGCACTCTTTGTTCACTATTTTGATCGGACTCCCAATCCCTATCCGTCCCCCTCCTAGGCGGGGTTTTAATAGTTCGTGGAGCAGTGCCAACATTGCTCGAGTCATTACTGCTAATGCTACTGATATCTCACTCGCCATGCCAAAATCACCAGAATATGCCGCCATGTCAAAATCAATTAATTAATGTCTTAATCCAATAAATGATTAATTAAGTATTAATAATTGAAAGGACTATTCCAAGTAGGGTGTTCGGCTCGTTTGAGAATAACAGCGGGGTTCGAAATTGAAAAGGATACATGGCTGCTATTGCGAGCTTGAGGAGGAAGGGTGGGCGGTTTGATGAGATGTCAGTTGTTCTACTCAAAGCTTGATGTGTGGATGGATGTGCTTGGAGAAGTAGACAAAGACACTTGAGTGAAAGAGTGCCTAGTTGTTCTACTCAAAGCTTGATGTGTGGATGGATGTGCTTGGAGAAGTAGACAAAGACACTTGAGTGAAAGAGTGCCTGCATGGAGGGACACAAGCTATGGACGAGATTATCTGGTTGTTCTAGTGTTGGGACAAAACCAGTGATCGATTCTGAGGATGGAGATGATCGTTGGGAAATGCACTAACTTGGGAGATGGCGCAAAAGGTCGACGAAGATGCCGCGAGATTCGTCGATGTGGAACGACGCCAGACGAGGAGGAGGGTAAGCGATTGTGTCAACTTGGAGCAGTCGACCGAGATTACGTCGACTTGGAGTTAGTCAGTATGAAGATTGATGCTGGATTTGTTGTGCGGGAAGCAACTTGACTGGGACGATGAGGAGCTAGGCTTGCAAGCATCTTCGAACCAAGAAAAAGAAAAGTTATCTTCGATCCAGAGAAAGGAGAAGGATGAAATCGTAAATCTATGCAGCCGAATGTGTTGATGATGAAGGTGAGATCGTATAACTCTGATACCAAATTGTTATGAGTTAACCAGTAGCACATCAATATCTCATTGTAGGTGGTGGTGTTGGTGGAGTTCCAAGGGAGCCGTGCTCAGCTTAAGAAGGGGAACGAAGGCAAAAGAGGAGGGTTTTGCTAAACCCAAACCCTAGCTTGAAGATAGATTTAATATTCATTCATTGCTTACCCCATTCATGACCCTGGAGATCTATATATTGAATTACATGACTCCAACAATCTACCAAAAATCTGACATAAAATAAAAGATCCGTCATTCATAATAATTCTAAAGAAAGACACCTAATAATAATAACACCAACATGACACATAATAATATATTTATAAAATTAACAGATAATGATATTGTGGCCCATAAGAATACAACTAAATCAGTTTACCTATGTTTATGAATGTAGGTTATGTTGAGAAATGGAGACAATTTTCTCGATTCAAACTGGAATTTAGATGAGGACAAGAGATGTTTTTTTGATTAGTTTGTAGAAAGAGCTCGAAAATTTGTATGTATTTCTTATATGTGTAAATACAAGGAGAGAATACAAATATATAGGAGGAAGAAGAAGAGAGAATCAATCCTATACATGATGTGAGACTAAAGAAGAGAGAAGAGAAAAGACAAAAATGGGCCCAATAATGGGCTCTTTACATGGGCTTTTCTAACACTCCCCCGCAAGCTAGAGCGTACAAATCGTATGCGTCAAGCTTGGACAAGCACTGATAGAAGAGGGGCCTGGAAAGAGCCTTTGTGAGGACATCCGCAACTTGTTCAGTCCCTGAAACATGCTTTAGATCGAGCTTCTTCATTTGAACTTTCTCCCGGATGAAGTGACAGTCGACTTCGATGTGCTTTGTTCTTTCGTGGAAGACCGGATTCTTGGTGATATGTATAGCAGCTTGGCTATCACAGAGGAGAAGAGCCGGTGAAGGTAGTTTTACACCCAGATCAGTGAGAAGACTCTCAAGCTACGTCAGTTCAGACACTGCAGATGTCATTGCCCGGTATTCTGCCTCAGCTGATGATAGAGCAACGACCGCTTGTTTCTTGCTTCGCTAGGTAACCAAATCTCCTCCAAAATAGGTGCAAAAACCACTGGTAGATTGCCGGTCATCAAGGAAACCATCATAATCAACATCCGAGTATTCCACCAATGTTGGAGCTGAAGAAGAGGTTCTGTAAATAAGTCCTTGACCAGGAGCTGTTTTAAGGTATCTGAGAATGCGTTCAACAGCCTGAAGATGAGATCTTCGAGGGGAGTGCATGTATCGACTGACAATACCAACAACGAAGGAAATATGTGGTCTGGTTACCGTGAGATAGATCAATTTTCCAACGAGGCGACGATAATATTCTGGATTCTGGAGTAGGAGATCTGAGTCAGATGCCTGGGCGCACAACTTGTGGTTTACATCCATAGGGGTGTCACTCGGCTTACAACCTGAATAACCTGCATCATGAAGGAGGTCGAGGCAATACTTCCGTTGAGAGATGACAAGCCCATCTGACAACCTCAAGACCCAAGAAGTATCGTAGGGGCCCCAAATCTTTTGTCTGAAAGACGGAACTTAGATGCAGTTTGACTGCATGTATACCTTGTGAGTCATCTCCTGTAATGATGATATCATCAATGCAAACTAACAGAAGAACCGTTCTTGTTGTTCGGTGACGAGTAAACAGCGAGAAGTCGGTCGAGCTCTGAGTAAAGCCAATATCTCGAAGAGCTTTACTGAATTTGTCAAACCATGCCCGTGGGAATTGTTTGAGACCATACAGAGCCTTCAAAATACGACATACCTGAGACTCCCCCGTGGTCTCAAATCCAGGTGGTTGCTGCATATACACTGTTTCCTGGAGATTCTCATTCAAAAAAGCATTCTTGATATCCAGTTGGAATAGGGGCCACTGGCGGTGGACAACGATGGATATGAGGACACGAACAGTATTGAGCTTGTCCACCGGAGAGAAAGTTTCCTCATAGTCGAGCCCCTGTTGCTGGGTGAAACGACGAGCCACGAGACGAGCCTTCAGACGGTCAGTCGTACCATCAACAACATGTTTGATGACAAAGACCCACTTACACCCAACCGATTTCTGACCCGTAGGAAGGGGTACTACAGTCCATGTCTGGTTAGCCCAGAGAGCAGACATTTCTTCCTCCATGGCGACCCGCCAGCCCGGATGTTGAAGCGTCTCCTGCACAGAGTCAGGAACAGAGACCGAGGAAAGAGAAGTAGCAAATGTGTGCAAGAGGGGAGAGAGGCGATGGAGGGAGACATAGTTGGCCAGAGGATGAGCAGTGGAGGGCGGTACCTGATCAGCAGGACGCGGAGTATCCGTGGTTGAGGCCGACTGCAAAGGGGAAACGAAATCGAGAGGGCGACGAGTGTAGACACGGATAACGAGTGGTTTGGAGAGAGCAGGAGCCGATGCAGGGGGACCCGGTGAAGGTGGTGCAGTAACGGGGATAACCGGTCGTGGGATGGATGGCTGGAGAGGAGCTGGTGGTAGATGAGCAGATAAAGGAGTAGGGAAAAACGGTTGATGAGAAAGCAGACGGTGGAGACCTCAAAGTTCCAGTAAGGTTTGGGAACGTGCATTTGAAGCATGAGAGAGCGAGCGACATCGAGTAAGTGGCGCCGTGGCGGTTTTTTCTTTCGACAACGCCGTTTTGCTGGGGCGTGTAGGCACAAAATGTTTGATGAATAATCCCGAATTCAGAGCACAAATCTGTAAATCCGTGACCGGTGTATTCGCGAGCATTATCGGTGCGCAATGTTTTTAGGGTGGTGTGGAATTATGTACGGGTCTCAAGAACAAAAGCCCAAAAAACACGGGGAAGCTCCGAGTGATCACAAAGTAAGTATAGCCACGTAGTGCGAGAAGAATCATCAATAAATGTGATAAGATAAAGAAAATCAGAAATACTTGTAATCTTAAAAAGGCCCCATACATCGAAATGAACTAAATCAAACGTAGTAGCGCTCCGTTTACAATGCGCATGAAAAGAAGAACGTGGCTGCTTGCCGAAGATACATGACTCACACTGAAACGGATGAAGAGAGAGATCAGGAAGAGCCCGCTGGAGGACCGGCAGAGGGGCATGCCCAAGACGTCGATGCCACTCAGTGGAAGAGACATAAGAGAGAATGGTGGGAGAGTCTTCAAGAAGGTAGAGCCCGTTCCGCAGTGTGCCTTTACCAATGGTAGTCTGCGTCCGCGATCCTGTATAACAAAAGAAGAAGAGGTGAATATGACAGAACACTCAAGATCACTAGTAAGACGTTCGACAAAAAGTAAATTGAACGGGGAGCTCGGAACATGCAGAGCCGAGCGAAGGGAGATCGACGGGTTGGGAGAAAGATCCGCCGAGCCGGAGACGGGAACCGTCGCCCCATTGGTCACATTGATAAACTTCGGATAAGGAGAATCCGAGCACTGGGCAGGCCGTCGCGAGTTAATGTGATGAGTGGCACCTGAGTCCACGATCCATCACGGGCTGGTGGATAAACAAGCAGTACCTGTGTTGGAGATGGAAGCAATGGAGGCAGAGGGCGGCTTGAGTAGCCCCTGGAGTTGCTGGAGCTGGAGACGAACGACCTCAAGATCAGGAGGGGCGGCAGAGGAGGCGTCAGCAACAACAGATGCCGTCAGACAAGGAGGATAACCAATCTTCCGGTAGCAGGTCGCCTCAAGGTGACCGTCTTTCCCGCAGTAGGAACACTTCGTCCGACTCAGGCCACCACGCCCACGGCCCCGATATCCCGAACGTCCGCCTCGAGCAGAGGTAGGAGGGGACGGTAGGAGGGAAGGGGCCTGCTGAAGAAGGGCCGGGGGAGAAGGAGCAGAAGTATCCGGAGGAGGTGACACGCGGAGAAGCATGAAACAAACATCAGAGAAAGACGGTGTTGTGGGAGAAGCCAGAACCGGAGTTCGAATGCTCTGAAGGTGAGACGGAACACGAGTCATCATGATGACAATGCAGATGGCTTCCTTCTGAGTGCGCTGAGCAACATGATCATTGGTAGACGACTGATGCTGAATCCAGGCCTCAGGAAGGGTCTTGGCTCGAGCGACAAAGGAGGTCATATCCGAAGCCCCGCCAGTGTCGAGAGCGAGAAGATCAGTGAATATGTCGTAGAGATGCTGACGGCTGTCTCGGCCTGAGTACAAGGAATGCAGCTCATCCCACATAGCCTTGGCATGTCGTGGTACATGGCTATCTGATAAGGTTCGCCATCCAAGGAATTAAGGAGTCAAGTCTAAACGCGACCATCATTGCGGAGCCAATCGTCGGTAGGAGGAGAAGGAGGTGCCTGAGTAAGGTGAGGCAAGACGCCCTTGGCCTAAAAAACCCGTCGAACAGAATGCACCCAAGAAATAAAGTTTTTCTTCCAAGAGAGAAAAATAGTAGTTATCCGCAGCTCATCGCGGATTTCAGCAGAACAAACCGGGCGGTCTGCAGGACAAGCTGGGCGGTCTGCAGACGGACTAGCAGCCGGGCCAGTGGAGTTGACAGAAGAGCCCATAGAAGCAGCAGGAGATGGAGACCACAACGAGAAGAACCGGAGACCGCAGCGAGAAGAACCGGAGACCGCACTGCAGGTAGGGAAGGAGTAGACCGCGACCTCAATGCGGGACAACAACAGACCGCACGGTCACACTATGGACACCAGCGATCAGTCAGACCGCGACCAAAATGCGGAAAGAAGATAGTACACACGGTCTTGGTGAGCACAACAACAGTCAGAGCAAAGAAGGAGGCCGCGAGAAGAACACGAGCGGACAAAGAGAGGAAACCGCGAGTAGAAGAACTCGAGCGGATAGAAGAAGAGGCCGCGAGTTGAAAAATAATTCGAGCGGATAGAGAAGACAGCGGGTAGGAGAAGCCGCGAGAAGAGGTCGCGAGTAGCAGAACTCAAGCGACAAGAGAAGACAACGGGTCCGCGGCAAGATGCGAGGAGCAGTCCGCAACGAACTGGAGCAGTCCGCGACGATTAGAAGGGGCATGCCGTAATTTGCGATTTGAGATAGGCCGCGGCGGACAGGAGCAATCCGCAAGAGGGGAAATTTCAGCGGACCGTGAGAAGAGAGCCCGCAGCGGTTAGGAGGAGTCCGCGGCTGGATAAACCAAGAGACCGCGAGCGAGAAGAGAGCGCGGTCTGGACTGAGGTAGAAGCTCGCAAGGAAGGAGAGAAGTAGAGCAGGGGAAGAAAATCCGTAGCGAACAAGAGGAGTCCGCAGCGGATGAGAGGAGCCCGCAGCGGATGAGAGGAGCCCGCAGCGTATGAGAGGAGCCCGCAACGGATGAGAGGAGCCCGCAATGGATGAGAGGAGCCCGCAACGGACTGAATGAGAATAGCTGGGAGAAGTGGACCCCACGGGACAGAGAGAGGAGGCTATAAGAAGCCTGAGGAGGAGGGTGGAACCACAAAGAGGAAGAGGGAGAGGAAGCGGAAATAGAGGCCGCAGAAGACTGCAGGCCGCAGTTAGCCGAACGGCTAAGGGAGAGAAGCGGATAGACTTTGCAGGCCGCAGGAGGCCGCAGGAGACCGCAGGCCGCAGGAGATCAGAGGAAGGCGGATAGAGTTTGCAGTCCGCAGGAGGCAACGAGTCCCTCTGATATCATGTAGAAAGAGCTCGAAAACTTGTATGTATTTCTTATATGTGTAAATACCCGGAAAAAATACAAATATATAGGAGGAAGAAAGAGAGAGAATCAATCCTATACATGATGTGAGACTAAAGAAGTGAGAAGAGAAAATTCAAAAATAGGCCCAATAATGTGCTCTTTACATGAGCTTTTCTAACATAGTTAAAAATCGACTTTTTTAATTAATTAAATCTTTAAAATTTGGATTTAATTATATTTTTTTGGTCAATTCCCCGTCCCCTAAAATTAAGCCCAACAACATTCAATTTATTATCTTGTGAATAGATCAAGTGATGCAACTAAAGTACCCATATTGTTGAGATAGGAGAAGGAGAACCTAAAATGATTAAGAAAGCATGCTTCGTGAAAACCTAACTCACTCGAGCCAAAGAAATAACTATGCTTTATATTACAATGCTACTATGCAGTATGCTCACCCTGTTATGTTATTATCGTCATACTCCCCTTTAGGTTGAATCAGGACTCAGGAGAGTAGACGAGGCATATGCCCACCCAGTTATGTTATCATCCTCATACTCCCCTTCTGGTTAGACAAGGCATATGAATTCCCCAGCTCTAATGCTTTTGATCTTGATCTCTGAAAAATACTTACAAATTTTTTTCTTTTCTGACTTAACAAACATAATACATTTGTTTCATTCATCATCTTTCCCGAAGAAAGTGAGTCAATTTCGATGTTCTGTTCACTCTTCTTGTTTCAATTCCTTTTAAAGTTTTTTTAGCCAAACCAATTCACAAAGTATCCATGGCTCTATACTCAAAATTAGTATTTAACCTGATAAAGTGCCCCTAGTATTGAGCGTTGATCACTCCGGTTTGAAGCATCTCCTTGATCAAGTGCTCAATAACTGTCTTCTTTAAGTACGATGTGATGTTCATGCTCTCTTGTTGGTTGTAGCCCTTTGGGGTCTTCAAATAAATCCCGAAATGACTCCTAGAGTGTCATAAGCTGCTGTCTTTGGGTGTTTTCCAGCAAGGATTTTTGCTGTCCTGGTTCTGAATTCACTGGTTGAAGTGGCATGGGTTGCCCCCAGCTCTGCGTACAGAGCTCCCCAAGCTCGGTCCCCTCCATGGAAGTCGTCGGCCTATCCCAAATTGCTAACATGTGAAATTGGTCATGTTTTGCTTACCCCTACTCTTCTTGGCATTGTTTCATCCATGTCCCCGCTACACTTTTAGAACCCCTGAGGGGAATCTGTCGTCCTTGATGAGTAAATTCCAATGTCAAATTTTGGAAATTCCACTGCAGGACTCCTAATGTAATGAGTCATTGTACCCCGAAGACCATCTCGCATCCTCCAAGAGGTAGCACCAACATATCCGATAAGAAGAACTCCCTGCATCCTCCATTTGATCCCCTCCACCGTATGTGAACTTGAGATACATTTGTTGTTGGCGACGACCACATTAAACGTGGGTATTGATACAAACTTGCATTGTAACCTTGTGACGGTCTCCCTATCCAAGAAGTTGAGAGTGCTACCGGAATTGATCAAAATATGTATTGGTTGGCCTTGGTAGGATGTCGTTACCCGCATGGTGTAGAAGTGTGCAGTCCCCGTCAGTGCGTGCATAGATACTTGCGGTGTTTCCTGCATGTCCTCTTCATCGTGGAGTATCTCAAGGCCCTCCTCGGTGTCGTCTTCCTCCCGTGCCTCCTCGTCCTGTTCGGGGATGAGTTGTATAGCACAAGCTTGTTTGCGACCCGCACACCGGTGCCCGGGAGAGTACGGTGGATCGCAACCAAAGCATAAGCCCTTGCTTCGTTTGTCCGCCACTTCCGTTGCAGTTAGCCTTTGCCCTCCTCTAGCCGAGTTAAATCTTGTTCTGGGTGGAGGATAGGTAGATCGGGCAAGCCTGGGAGGAGGCTAGCAGAGGGGCGGTCGTTGCGTGTGGCGGTGTCGGTGGCCGGACCGACACTCTTTTTTTGACGTAGCTACAGTTTGTACTCTTGAAGGCGGGCAAGTGAGGCCACGTCCGCTAATGTCTAAGGTTGGAACTTTCGCACGGAGTACGCGATCTCCTCCTTCAACCCGGCGAGGCAAAAACTCATAGCATGATCTTATTGGATGTGCACCCGATGGCGAAGCATATCAAATTCTTCAAGGTAACTTTGTAAGGCCCCTTGTTGGCGCAGATTTTTCAACCCCCAAATGGGGTCGTTGAACAAGATGGATCTGAACTGGTTGGAGATGGCATGACTATATTCTTCCCAAGTTGGCCCTTGCGGTGAGTGGCGTGACTTCATGAACGCTTGGTGCCAAAAGAGGGTTTTACCTTCCAGATGCATTGAGGCAAGTTGAACCTTTATCTCCGAGGCCGTGTCGTCAACGTCAAAAAACTAATCACAACGGAAGAGCCACTCATGCACTCATGCAGGGCATCGCCATTGAAGCACAAAAACTCAATCCGCGGTAGGCGAGTGTCAAGCAGCGGTTGCGGAGCCTGTTGTAGTGGCGAAGGTGGGCTCTGGGGCTGCGTGGGGGTGGGGGGGGGGGGAGACAGGTCAGTGTCCAGACAGGGAGCCGCGGCTGCCATTGTCCGAGTTTCGATCCAAACGTATGGTGGAAATCAACTCACGTATTTCCTCCAAGGTTCGACTCTACTGATATACCTTGCTATGATCAAAGTGCAGGAAGCAATAGAATAGAGGACGGCATCACAAAACAACCACAACTTGCATAAAACAACAATCACAAATCCCAAATACATGAAATAAGGGGGAGATCCACTGAGAGTCGTGCTTTGAGAGATGTTCTCACGGTGAGGGGAATGGTTCCCGATTCAGCCGCCCACGACACCTAACAATCAAGTTCAGCGATAAGAAAACCATACTTCCCACGCTACTTATATGAGATGTAGCTAGACCAGTTACAAAAATGCCCTTCCCCAAATAAAACTACCAAAATAACATAATAACACTCCACACCTTGGGTTTAAAATCTCCAGCGATGAGATCAAGATCAACGCCGATGAGATTCGTGAATGTTCGTGCTTGACTAACATCAACTAAGTTGGTATTTGTGATTGGACGTGCCAATATGTGTGAATGTTCATTTGCAACTGGTCCATAATTACTTCACCTTTGCAGTCCTTAACCAGAAATCTTTCTTATTCTAATATTTGTAGTGTATTGTTACACAGGAACGCATAAGGAGAATGCAAAAGCTATTCAACCGAGAGAGAAGAAAGTATAAGAGGAGCTACGACAATTGGAGGGACTATGGTCCCAGTGCATATCAGCATTTCCAACAAGAATACTGGTACTGGAATTCAGATGCATCTTACGGAGATCAGAAGACAAATTTCGGATACTGTCCTTGGGAAACCAAAAATTATACCTTGTCCCATCATTATTCCGTCCTGGGTCTTGACAGGTTATTCTTTATAACTTATCCACTTTTATATTCTTTAAAAAAACAATCATCAATTTCAAATGAATGGTCCATAATGTTTATATGAATGGGTAAATGAGTCATTCTCAGAAAAGTGAGTAAAACATGACTTTTCATCACCTTCATTTGCTTGAAATTTTAAAACTAAGTTTTATAAAGTGTATAATTTTTAAATTTAACTATTTGGTTTGATGTAGCTGGACGTTAGCATTGAATACAAACTCCACAAACCCAAAACTCTCTTAACATGTTGATTTCAATTTCACATATAGAATGAAGTTGATCTTTTCTAAACTTTGATTTCTATCTACAAGCAACCAAATGTTCTCAACATGTAAATATATTCCTACCATAATTTGATGCACAAACTTATAGAAGTAGCTAATGAGGCGAATTCTATAGAAACTGGCAGTCGAGTTGACGTAGAATATGTACGGTAGACATAAATATTACAAGGTTTACATCATTTCTTCTCGCCCCATGGATCAGACACGAGGATGATTATGACCAATAAAATATATTTGGGGCTTACGGAATTAGTCGACTATAGATGTTATGGTTGCTAGCTTATTCATAAATAATACATTTTTTTCTTTTGGTGAAGATTTTGTTGAAGATGTGGAGACTAATTAATTCATCATGTCTTTTCGTACAGGAATATTTTGGTCTTCTACTAATGTATGTAGCCCTAAATTATTCTTTATATAAAAGACAATCTCTTGCAATCTTGTATAACAACAAAAGAAATTAAGAGACCCTCATTCTGGCACCTTTGAGCAGGAGATTTTGAACCACATTAATCTGTTTTTTAACTCTGCAATTTTTCCTTGTTGTTTTGTTCTCTGAAACGATCAAAAAGTATTTGATTCTTTACACCCTTCAAAACCTTCAAAAAATAGTTTAGGCTTGAATAAATGGTTTAAAAATGGCGATGTACTCAATGCATGGTGCTCTGCCTAAGCAGGTCTGGGGTAAGGTTCAGAACCTATAAAGCCATGAAGGTAACTCATGATTCAAGATGTTGGACTAATATTGTGAACCAGCCATCAGGATAAGCTCAATCATACACGTACCACATAACGGAAGGCCCTACTGCGAGGAAGTCCGGCAGTACAGGGGCCATGCTGACGGGTCATGTTGGGAGGAATGTCAACACGCCCCCACACATGGATAGCCACATGGATTAGAGGAGAGGGCCTTGGGAACCTGCCTTTAACACCATGTCCGAACCCACGGCTTCCATCCCAAAATCCCGAAGTGAATGGAGGGGCCTGAGACCAATAAGGGTAGACAATGTGAAACTAATACCATAGATGAGGCCACGCTTTGGATAATCCAACAATTGTAGTCCCACACGACATGGTGTATCGACTGAGACTAATTCAACCAACACGCTCCCACAACTTGCGAGGTATGTTTGTGCCTAGCTTCAGAGGGTTTGCTTCCTCTTGAAGCCTGTCTCTAAGTGAGAGTTCAAACATAGAGGATCTCAAGATGACTCTAAGACACTCTCCCTCTCCCTTATATAAGCGAAAGTGAAAACACATCGAATATTACCAAAATATCACTAGGGCTGCATATTAAAAGAGTATGTGTGATATTATGGTGATGATGCTTATGGTTGGTGGGTTAGGAACTTCGTATCCATATCATTGACATTTTCTTCATTGGCCTTACATTTGTTGAGGATTGTTTTTGTATTTCGAATTTGGCGACATAATATCTCCATGCTCATCCTCTTATATAATTTCATGTTTTTGTAGTTTTAATTAATAATGTGGATCTGCATATAATTTTCGCTACAAGAAGTTGATGGCTTAATTGTAACATAAACATAAATGTTAGGAGATTTGACTTATATGCAATTTCTGCAAGCTTAAGACCTAGTTTGTGAGCCCTGTCCTTAGCCATTGATTCTGGAAACGCTGTTCGCTGGTAATTATCAAGGAATTGTTTTTTTATTTGGCATTTCTATGATTATTGGTGTTAGTATTTGAATTAGAATAAAATGAGAACAGAAGTTGCGGAAAGTAAAGAACAAGGGTTTTAAGTGGTTCATCAATTTTCCCAGCTCTGCAGGTATACTAGGGTTTCCTATTCTTTTTCATGTGATTACAAAAGCAAGACCGAGTCTAGGGCTACAAGAACATGATGATATTACCAAAATACTGTTAACATAAAAAGATTCATAGCAGGCCCAGAGCTACCCAGAGGCCAAATAGCTCTTGAGTTGGATTGACTATACTCCCAGATTCAACTAACATACCCATCAACCTCCATACCTCCTACAATTAACATTTTATCTATGAAGTTTATGATTCAATGCCATGCTATTAGTATAGCTTTAGAATATCCATTTAACCTAATCATTTTGACTTACTATGGCATATCACTCTCTTCTTTCTGTAGGTCAAGGGCAGTACCATATTCTGACGCTGAAATAAAGGTATGACTAGGTTTTCATCATCTATACTGAGTTTTCTGGCATCAAATGTCCTACTCTAGCCTACACCATACTGAAGCTCTGGGTTGCATGCCAGTTTTGAATTAGGTTCTTCAATTTTTGCACCACATTATACCCATGTTTATTATGTTAAGAAAGAGAACCTGCTGTTCCTAACCTTTTTAAAAAAATGCATGATTTTGTAATTTTCTTTTGCTAATGCCTGATTATAAATTTGATGTAATATTTTGATTGATAAAGTTTAAGATAATTTCAGCAATCAGAACCCTTTTGGCATGCTTGATTGTGATAAAACAAAAAAAAAGGGAAAAGTAGTTTAAAATATGATTCTGTGATAATATAAAATTAATAAATTAATTGCTCTAGTTGCATTATATTTATCTATGTTAGAACCTCATTATCCAACCAAAAATCAATTGGTTACCGATGAAAAACCCACGAAAAAATATATGAATCAATATATTTTTTTTTTATTTTGTAAAAAAATAGTTTATTTTTTACCTAAAAAATCAATTTCTCTCTCCCTCTCTCTCTCTCTATCCCTCCCTCATGTGGGTATAGGAGGGCTATAAATATTCCCTCTCTCTTGTCTCTTTCTTTCTCTCTCTCCATCGTAAGGCTGAGACCAAAAGTTTGACGCATGTTGGGTGGCTAAGATTAATTCTACAACTTCAAACTACTTATTTAATGTAGTTAAGTATATATATATATAGACACACGCACACACACAAGCAGCTCCGCATGGGCTTCACCCGTGCTCGCTGACTCTTAGCTTTGTGCCCCCGCATTCGAGCGGGCTGCGCCCGCATATGATGTAATATCTGTATGAATGAATGTTGTTGTGTGATCTGCTTGTGCATTTTCTCATGTTGTGCCTCTCCCTTTCTCCTCCACTGTTTATGATCCTATGCAATATTTTCAACATGGTATCAGAGCCAGGTTGTTGTTTCTATCTGCATAAGCCCTCTAAGTTTGTATAGCATCTGTGCTGTTCTTGTTTGGCTGAGGATCATCATATGGCGTCCTCTAGCAACAACTTCAACTATTCTCCAAGTGGTGCCCCCGTCTTTGAAGGGGAAGGCTATGACTTTTGGCACGTTCAGATGAGGACGTTGTTGTTGTCCCAGAGCCTTTGGGACTTTGTGCAAATTGGGTATCCACAACCTTCTGTGGTGTCTCCTATTGATACCTGAAGTGCTGCTCAGGTAAAAACTCTCTCAGAAAATTAAAAATAGGATGCAAAGGCCTTGTGGTATATCCAGCAAGGTATTAGCCGCACTGTCTTCACCAAGGTCATTGGTGCCTGTTCTACAAAAGAAGCTTGGGATGCACTCCAAGCTGAATATCAAGGATCAGCCAAGGTTATCTCCATAAAACTTCAAATTGTGTGGTAGGAATTTGACACTCAAAATGTTGGAAGAAGATAATGCTCACTCCTACATATCCCGCATCACCACTCTCGCTAATCAAATTAAAAATTATGGCGACACTATTGAAGAGAAGAAGATAGTGCTGAAAATCCTCAAAACCCTTACCCAACGCTATGCTGTCATTGTCACCACTATTGAGGAGACTAAAGATGTAAACAACTTAAGCATGACTGATCCGTTAGGGTCAATTCAAGCTCATGAAGAGAGGTTCAAGAGATATGAAAGTCAATCTCTTGAACAGGCTTTCCGAAGCGAAGTGATTATCAAGTCCACCCAATCCAGCCCCAATGTGAGAGCAGAAGGACAAGCATGTTCGGAAGTCATCTTTATTGTGCATCTTGTGCAAAAGATCCAATCATGAGGCCTTTAACTGTTTCTATAAGTGCAGAAGATATAAGTATCCTACACATTTCCACAAAGACTGTAAGTTTAAAAGTAAAGTTGAAGCAAAAGACAGTGAAGATGCACTCTTTGGAGAACAGGAAGAAGAAGACTGTGTGTTTTACACTTGTGATTCCAAGGGATCACATCTGGATGAGATATGGTATCGTGATAGTGGTTGCTCCAACCACATGACCAATAATAAAAAGACCTTCATCTACGTGAATGAAGAAGATAATTCCCAAGTGATTCTAGGAGATGGAACTTCAAAATCCATACATGGAAAAGGTACCATAGCAGTTAGATCTAAGACCAGACAGTTCAAGCATATCTCTGATGTTCAATATGTCCCCGGGTTTGCACAAAATTTATTGTGGGACAACTCATAAAAAAAGGTTACAAACTTGTATTTGAGAGCTATTGTATTATTCGTGAGAGAGACTCATCACAGTTTTTTCCAAAGTTATGATGACTGATAACAAGACATTTCCTATGTGCCTACCGCAAAATGACAGAGGAATGAGAGTTGAAGGCTTATCAGATACCGTCAAATGGCACAATAGGTGTGACCACCTGAATCTCTCTGACTTGTGCAAGATTCAACACCTTGTTACCGGTCTTCCAAAGCTGTCCAACACCTCCAGTGTGTGCAAGGATTGTGCAAAAAATAAAATTCATAAGCTCGCTCACCCTCAACAATCAAGCTCAAGGAGTTCTCTGCCCTTGGAACTGATTTTTGTCGACATATAGGGACCATCAAGAACACTATCTATCTCAGGTAAGCATTACTACCTATTCTTTGCTGATGACTTTACAAAGATGTCATGGATATACTTCCTAAACCATAAATCAGATGTGTTCATGAAATTCATGTATTTCAGAGCCCAAGTGGAGAATGAGAGTGGCCACAAAATCAAGAGGCTGAGGACTGACAGAGGCGATGAGTTCACAAGCAATGAATTCACCAATTACTGCCTAAACCATGGGATTATTTAGGGAACTCACTGTTAAAAATACACCTCGGCAAAATGATTCAGCAGAAAGAAGAAACCAGACTGTAATTGAGATGGTGGAGTGCCTGCTCTGCCACAAGAATCTACCTAAAAAATTCTTGGCAAAGGCAGCTAATACAACTGTCTACCTTCTTAACAGGGCTTCGTGGCTTCGTGCAGAGCTCTTACCAATTCCACACCATATCAAGCATGGCCTGGACACAAACCTAATATCAGTAAATTGAGGACATTTGGGAGTATTGTCTACAGCTTGGAAAACAATCAGAACGTGACAAATTATCTACCAAAGCAGAAGAGGGAATCTTAGTAGGCTATAGTGAAAAATCTAAGGCCTGCCATGTTTACAATCCTGTTACCTTGAAGTTCCTAATCATTAGAGATGTAATTATTGATGAAGGCAAGTGCTGGGCCTGGGGAACTCATCGGGTCAGACCTCTAACCTGGAGGTTACACCAAGTTCTATTAGTACAACAAATAGAAGAAGTGTCATTCCAATCCAGAGTATGAAAATAATCAAAGGCCTAATACTAACAAAAATGAACCAACAATCTTTGATGAGTCTCCATCCCCTGAAACCCCCATCAGGTACCGCCCTCTTGTTGACATTTACAGTCAATGTCAATTTGCTTTTCTTGTGAAGGAGCCCATAAACTATAAAAAGTTGTAGAGGACACCCACTGGATTCATGCTATGGAGGAAGAAATCAGCATAATCAACAAGAATGAAACATGGGAATTGGCTGAGCTCCCTAGCCACTGAGAGTGTCTTAGGTCTAAAATGGTTGTACAAGATTAAATATAATGAAAAAGGAGAAATAAAGAAATTTAAAGCTAGGCTTGTTTGCTATGCTAAGCCGGGCATAGACTATACTGAAACATTTTCCGCAGTTGCCAGGTTTGAATCCATCCGACTCTTCCTTGCAATTGCTGCTCAGAGCCAATTCCCTCGTGTACCAAATGGATGTTTAATCCGCATTCCTCAATGGCACAATATATGAAGAAATCTATGTTAGGCAACCTTGAAGGGTTTGAGATTAAAGGAGAGGAGAATAAAGTGCTCAGGCTGAAGAAAGCTTTATATGGATTGAAACAAGCCCCACGGGCTTGGAATGCAAAAATTGACTCAAACCTTCAGGAGCATGGTTTACACAAGACCACTTCTGAACCTGCCATGTATGTAAAAAGTTGTGAGAATGATGTGATCATCCTCTGCCTATATGTAGACGACCTCCTGATTACAGGTTCAAGCCCTAAATTGATTGCAGAATTCAGACAGTACATCAAAACCAAGTTCAGTATGACTGACTTGGGATTATCATTATATTTTTTGGGCATTCAGATTTTCCAAACACCCCGACACATTATTATCATGCAGAGTAAATATGCTGAGGATGTTTTAATCCGCTTCAACATGCAAAACTCAAAACCTGCAACCACACCTATGATCACAGGAGAAAAGTTTACCAAGGAAGACAGTGAGGAAAAACTGATCCAGAGCAATACATGAGTGATGTGGGCTCCCTCATCTATTTGACAAATACGAGGCCTGACATTGAGCATGTCGTCAACATTGTTTCAAGATTTATACAAGCACCACTCAATTAAACACCTGACAGTTGTCAAGCGTATTCTGTGATATGTGAATGAGACGAAAGAATTTGGACTCAATTACCGCCAAGATGAGAAGATGAAGTTAAGACAGTGACTCGGCAAGTTGTGCAGAGGATCAAAGAAGTACATCCGGTTATCTATTTTTCCTTGGTTCCAAACCATCATCTCCTGGTGTTCCAGAAAACAAAAGACTATCGCCCTCTTATCTATAGAGGCTGAGGACACAAGCCTTAAGTGAAGCTGTCAGAGAGGCAGTTTGGCTCAAGAGCCTAATGCGTGAACTTGCAAGAGAAGAAAAAGAAGACCCAGTCATCATCGACATTGATTATACCTCAGCTATGGCCCTTGCCAAAAACCCAATCTTTCATAAAAGAACCAAGCACCTAGAAATCAAGCTCGACTATACTCAGGACCTCATAGCCAAAGGGGAAATTGCCCTAGAATACTGCGAAACAAAAAAACAAATCGCCAATCTTCTCACCAACCACTGCCATCACACTCGTTTGAGGACCTGAGATCGAAACTACAAGTGCAAACCTATCATGAGTATGGGGAGGTGTTGAAGGATATTCATGACAGTCCAGGAAGAAAGACTAGTAACCAAGAAGGAAATCTTTTAGAATGCAGTACAAAGATGGAAGGAAAATGGAAGAAAGAAAACTCCCTGCTGAAGAAGGTGCTGCTGCAATTTGATCTCTTCTTCCCAATGTTGTCGTGATGTTGTTGTCTCCTCTGCTTTTGTGCTTTGTCTTTTCTGTCTTGTTGTGTTTTACGGTTCTGCCTCTCTTTTCTTTTGAGTGTATTTTATTTTCCTGCTTCTTCACCTGTATAAGCAAGGAAGAAGAGTTATATGTATGAATGAATGTTGTTGTGTGATCTGCTTGTGCATTTTCTCCTATTGTGCCTCTCCATTCCTCCTCCTCTGTTTATGATCCTATGCAATATTATCAACATCTCTTTCTCCCCTCTCTTTCTTTCTCTCTTCATTGGATGAGATCAAACACTTGAGACATATTGGATAGCTAAGATTAATTCTACAACTCCAAACTACTTCTTTAATGTAGTTATATATATATATATATACATAATATATATATATATATATATATATATATATATATATATATATATATATATATATATATATATATATATATATATATATAAAGTTCGTACTGTTATATTAGTTTCTCAATGCGGACCTAAATTTTAAACCTGTTCACTCACGCATAGGGTCTTTATCCGCCTTTAGGCATAATCTGCTCTGATACCATGTTTGAACGAAAAACTAGTTGATCTTATATCGAGGGGACTAAGATTTATATATTAGTGCACAATCTTATAAGTTTCCTAATATAAAAGAATAAGGGTCCGTTTGGACACGGTGGTGAGGATCGAGAACGAAATGGTTATGAACTGTTGTTCGTGAACGCCCGGTCCAATCTAAGGAATTTCATCCATTTTTATGTTCAAAATTATTTTTTTCTTGTGTGGCGGTTGTTATGGGCTTGTTTTCGTTGATGTCGTCGGTGGTCGGCGATACAAGGGCAAGCCCTAGAATAGGGGTAAAGGAGGAGAAGTTTAGAAGAAGAAGCTTGGATAAGAAGATGAGAGGAAAACCCTAGACGAGGGGGAGAGGGTTAGAGAGAGAGGGATTTTAGAGAGATAAAAAGTTTATAATTCATTGCTTAAGGATTACATGACAAGGGTCTATTATATAGAATCCTGATGGCACAGATGTAAATACCTGGTACCATGAAACTATGCGAAATAATAAAACGCATAAAAGATTACTTGACTCGACTTCGACTCATACAATAATAAAACACCTAATGCACTTAATATAATAAAACACCTAATACTAGAGAACCAACGGCTTAAGATCCATAACACTCCACCCGTCCTTCAAATCGAGCTTGACGAGCTTGTCCTCAAGCTCGAACTCCAGTAGGATGATCGACTCGTCTGTCTCCTTGATTTCACGCCAAAATAACGCCTGGCATCGTGTCGCGGTGGCGTTGCCGGCAAGGTGTAGTGGTGGTGCCGTCGGAAGGACAAGCGGCTGAAGCAATGGGACTCCGGCTGATCCGGTGGGGCGGCAGGAGGCAGAAGTGGCAGGATGGCTGAGGGAATAGCGATCGATGGAATGAAGGGGTCCAGAGGGACTGGCGATGCGATGCGTGGTAGCAACAACAGTGCGAGCAAAATGGCCGACATCGGAGGCAGCAATGTGGTCGTAGGCTGCGAGCGGAAACCAGCAGAATGGGGGCCGACGGAGCGGAAGGCGACGTTGCGGGAGGAACCAACAAGGCAGGGGTTGGTGGTGCGGGCGACAGAACGGCGGGCGATGGAAGCGGCCTCGGGAGGCTGTCAGAATGGGCCGTGAATGCGGCTGAGGAAAACATCGGGGTAGCATTCACGCAAGGTGATGGTTGGATGTGAAGAACATCAGTGAGCGGTGGAGAGACAACTGATGTAATAAGTAGGCTCGTCGGCGGGTAAGTTGCGGTGGAATCGGCGAAAGCGGAGGCAGCATGCGCTGGCTAGGAGGGATCTGACACTGGAAGAGGCGGAACGCCGAAATGTTCAGAAGTCACCAATTTGTCGAGTGTAGTGTTGAGGCGAGATATGAACGTCTAAAATGGCGTCAACAACTTCCACAACGTTGAACAAAGGGCAGCTTCATCCGCGACACTAAGTTTAATGTCCATATAACTAATTGAACAGCAGACGCAAAACAAGAAGAGGAAAAGTAATGAGAAAAAATGAAAATAATAATAATAATAAATAAACAAGATGATCTGTTGATGATGAGATGAAGACTCTGTTTGGCGCAGCTCTGGCGGCGAAAATCTCTATTCCAGCCGCCAGAGCTGATTTTTAATCGTTTGGGACGGCTCCTTACAAACAGCCAATTTTATTGGAGATCTGTTTTAGGGTCTTTTCAGAAAGCTGCCTAGCCCCTGCGTTTAACTCCCGTGAAATCACTTTTCGTGTTTTTTTTCTCTGTCATTTTTCTGGAGTCGAATTTTTTTCTCCGCCGATCGGGACATGAAAATCATTCTTCTGGTGCGCCACTGTTTGATCGGGAATAGTAATTTCCTGCTTACAGTTCTCTTCTCCCCAACACTTTCGATTGCCCCCGTCCCGGCTGCTTCGATCGAAGAGGAAAAGGGAGGACGCCGCTGCAGACGCAATCGGAAAAAGAAAATCACGCCGCCTCTCGATCGGAGAGGAAGACGATCTCATCCGCTTAGGTATGCTGGTTCCAGATCTGTTGAAGAAGATCATGAAAAAAAGTTCAGTCGCCCGATCCTCCTGCTCATGTTTTCCTCTGGATTCTAGGTCCCGATCATGAGTCTCACTTCTGCACAGAACACCCAAACACTCTGCAGCTTTTCAAAACTGCTCCCCAGAGATCTATTTTAAAACAGCTCTATCCAGACAGCAGCTTTTCAATCCGCCAGAGCTGATAGGTAAGAAGAAAAACAAGAAGAGGAATGAACAAGACGCAAAACAAGAAGAGAGAATGAACTTTTACAAACAAGAAGAGGAAAAGTAATGAGAAAAAAAGAAAATAATAATAATAATAATAAATAAACAAGATGGCCTGTTGATGATGAGATGAAGAAGGACGGACTGATGCCCAAATCCTGCGAACAGGATTTTGAGGCTCGAGGAAGAGGAGAGGGATAGCGTGCGTCAGGGATGAGGGACTTAGAAAGAAAAAAGGGAAATAATAATAATAGGGAGTTGTTAAGGGGCAGTTTTGCTAGGTGCACCGCACTTTCTCCAATTTTTCGCGCTTTTAGAAATATGTTTTGCACATGCATTTTTAGGAAAAGTGTTCAACATGAAAGTTATAGATCTCGACGAGATCTACAATTTTTGTGTTGAACACTTTTCCTAAAAATGCATGTACAATGCGGAAAATACGTTCAGGTTTCACGTCTTTCTAGAAATATGCATTGTACATATTTTTTTAGAAAAAGTGTTCACAAGAACACATTTTATAAAAAAATATGTACGAGGCGTATTCCAGAGGACGCGAAAAATTATGAGAAATTGCAGTGCACCTAGCCAAAACTGTGGTGCCCTTAACAACTCCCTAATAAAGAGAAACGTTGCCTGGACAGGCGTCCGTCTCGAAAATAGGCGTGAGCGTGGATGCGGAACTCGAGGACTGCAGCACAAGGAAGGAGCAAGCGGTGGTTTCGACGAAGAGAGACAGCTTTGCGCGTAGGGGCTCGAGGAAAGCGGAAGAGGGCTCGAGCACTGCTGCTGGGGTAGATGAAGACTGAGCGGCTTGATGACGCCGGAGAGGAAGTCGCGAGCACCACCAGAAGCTGACAGGTTGCGGGTTTAGCGATGTTGGGAGTCGCGCTGATGAGGAAGCTTCTGTCGTTGTTCCCAGAGCTAGACGCCTGCTTCTGGTCTGGCGACGACGACGAGGAAGGATGCGCAGGGCTCGTGCGTATTTGCAGTGGCCGCAGTCGGCTGCTGCGATGGCGTCGTCGAGCAACGAAGTGAGTGGTGTAGATGTGTGCAGCTGGTGCGGGGAAGAGGATCGACAACGAATGTTAAGCCGAGTTGGCGCTTCTGGGTTGACGTCGGGCTTGCTATGGACGGATAAGATGATGGAGTTGCGGACACAGCCAAGGAAGAGCAGCGAAAGAGTGTAGCCGAGGAAGGAGGGCTCTGATACAAAGATGTTATGGGCTTGTTTCGTTGAGGTCGTTGGAGGTCGGCGATACAAGGGCAAGCCCTGGAATAAGGGTAGAGGAAGAGAGACTAGAATAAGCTTGGAGAAGAAGATGTGGAAAACCCTAGAGGAGAGGGAGAGGGTTAGAGAGGAGAATTTTAGAGAGATAAAAACAAGTTCATAATTCATTGCTTAAGGATTGCATGACAAGGGTCTATTATATAGAACCCAGATGACACAGGTGTAAATACCTGATACTAGGAAACTATGCGAAATAATAAAACACATAAAAGACTACTTGACTTGACTCGACTCTACTCATACAATAATAAAATACATAATGCACTTAATATAATAAAACTCCTAATAATAGAGAACCAACGGCTTGAGATCCATAACAACAGTCTTAACCGTTATGTCAAACACATTTCCTTGGTGACGGTCATAACCGTGCCAAATAGATGACGGTTCGTAACAATTGCTCTCACGACCATCACCACCGTGCCAAACAGGCCCTAAATTCCCAGCAATCTGATTGACTATACTGTTATATATTTGGATAATTAAAAAAATTTAGTGCAATGTGAAGCATTTAACTCAATTCTACACCAAAGATAATCAAAATTTGAAGGTGCCAAGGGCTGTGCGGCTTGCCGTCCTCTTTATATATTACTTTCATAAACCACATTTAAATCCTATTTTGAAGACATCCAGATGTTCGACCAAACATTTGTCATTTTTTTTATATCTAGATGTCAAATATGTGTCAACTAGAAGAAATAACCTAAATTTATATTTCTTAATATTATCACATAATTTATGATAGCATTGAAAAAAACAAGTTGCATCAGATGAATATTATTATAAAGTAAACCGCATTGTTTTCTTCCTAGTAATTATTCAAACATACAGTAAGCAACCATATGCAACATAAGCTTTAAGTGTGTTGGGGGGGGGGGGGGGGGGGGGGGTCCATTTGCCAGCGGAGCGGTGGAAGATGGAGGTGCCTCAAACAGCGCGTGAGGTTCTGGCGGGGTTTCCCTCTGCTGGGACAAAAAAGTTTCTGGTGGGGATCATTGCCCTTTGGAGAGGCATCAGACCCCCAACAGAGCCTTTTTGTTTGGGCGTTTCGCTGCTCCGTTTTGGGCAAATGTCGCCGGAAGGAGGGTAAACAAATGAACCTCCGGCGGCTTGCTCCGTTTCCACCCGCCCGCCTTGAGAAACGCCCTAAAAAGCTCCGTTTGGAGCAGCCACCCTCCTCCCTCTGTTTCGAACACTCCGTTTCCACCCGCCGGATCGACCCGCCACCGCCGAAACAAATGAAGCCTTAGTTATATTACAAGTCACCTTGCTCTCCTTCTATGGTTGCAAATATCTAATAATGATTTTTTTTTCCTACCTTGGCCATTGCAGACTGCTTTCCGCGCAAAGGCGATGAAGTACCACCCCGATCAAAATCCAAATAATAAAGGTAGTTTATTTTTATTCAACATGTAGTTTTCATAGAGTAATTCTATTCTGTTTCAGTCCTAGAGGACTGGCCAAAGTTTGTCCAATTTAGTTCAAAAATGACCTTTTCCTCCTTACTTTTAACCATATCATGAGCAAGGGCCAAATGGTATTTTTTTGTACTTCTAACAAAATTTGACCAGTCCATATAAAAACCATGTCTTAAAAATGAGAAATTTTGGTTGCACCCGAGGGAAAACTGCGACATGTGCCCTATTGAACCCGCACGCCAAACGCTTGAGTGAAACAAAAGTTGAGCAAAATTGTGAACATAATAGTAACCCTAAACCCATAAAGTTGAACATAAATAACATTGAAGCATCCATATTAAATGCAACTGTGGAAGAAACAGTTTAAAATACTGTTCGCAGTTACATTAAACGTTTGTTTCATTTACACGTATAGCGCGTGAATTTGGCAAGGCATACGTCGTATTATTTACACTCTGGCACATGCAGCAGCATCGGGCGTATCAAAAAATTTCGCTTTAAAAATAGACCCGAGAGCAACTCAGCTGACAACCAAGTTGTTAAGAGAAATATTTTGAGTTGTAGAGGCTGCAGAGGCTAAATTCAAAGAGGTGATGGAATCTTATGAAGCTATCAAGTTAGAGAGAGCAAATGGGAAATGGTGATGAGCTTGGCCTTGCTGTGTTGTTGAAGGAAAATGACTGTTTATCCATTGTGGCCATTGGATCAACAGCCACATTATCAGCCCTTGATATAAAATTTTGGAAATGAGCCTCATTTCCCAGCTTTTCAATAAGCTGTTTTTTGATAGAGTCCCTAATTTTTAAAAAATGTGCTGAAAATTAGGTTGTAAAGTTTTTCTAGTACTTTTGTATCAATGTGAGGGTTATTTATGGGGATGAATATGTTAAATGGCATGAATGTTATGAAATGTAAATTTACAGGAAGATTTTTGTAATTTCAAAAGGTAGAGGGGTGCAACATGTAATTATGCTAACCCTCAAGGAAGGTTTGGGTAATTAATAGAGCAATGTAATTAACATTCTGTCGTAAAATTTTTGAGCTTGGCTCGTCATGCGTCATCTAAAGAATCAGATTCATTTTGAAAAATCGAAATGTATTCGATTTCAACTGTTCAAAATAGACCAAGCAAATGGGAGGAGGAAACTACATTTATGCGGTTTGCAACTACATTTAGCATTCAAGATTAGTTGGAGGATTTAGGCTTCATTTGGTTTATGAATCATTGTTCGTGAACGCTTGAGCTCACCCAACTAACTACATTTCTTTTTATTTTCAAATTAGTTTTTTTTTCTTAGTGATTGTCATAATTGTTATGTCAAACATATATTTTATGGTGTTGACGTTTATTCAAATTCACCGGAGCAAAAATGCATTGCCAAATGGAGCCTTAGAATGTAAAAATTATGTGCAAGTAATTTTTTGGTTAAACATTTTACTTTTTTGATTTTTTTTATCTTTAATACAATTTTTAATTTTTCAATTTATGTTTTTTCTTTAATTTTAATAATTGTGCTCTCATATATATAAAATTTCTTATCTATAATAAAAAAGTATTCCCCCTACACCTGCCATTCACAAATCCCCGTGCAATGTGCTTAAGAAAAGAGAGCAACAGGCAGAGTATAGCGCTCGTGGGGTTTGCAAGCGGGAGGAGCGTTGTCATGTTGGCATAATGACAAGGTCGAGGTACTGCACGTGGGGCACTGGGCCCTACCCCATACATTGTCACGATCGGAATACTATCGCAGTTGGCTAGAAGAGCCCTGTGCCTGTGATTTGTATGTATATATATGTTCGGGACTTTTGAAAGCAATGAATCCCCCACTTTCAAAAATATTAAAAGATGTTTTCCACATTTTTTATGATTCTCATTCTCATAGATTAACATTCTTCTTCTCTTAATGCTTTAGACTCTGTTTGGCTCGGCAGCAGCGATGAGAGAATCAGTGGTGGAAAACAGTTGTGAGAAAATCTGATTATTTGCAGCATGATGTGAAAATCTGCGAAACTATTTGGAAGTACAGATTTTTCAGTGCTGTTCAGAAGTAGAAAACTATTTCAACTGTTTGAAAGAAATTGTGGTGGAAAAAACTGTAATTTTTTTTTTCAAAAAACTAATTAAAACAACATTAAATATGAGAATATTGCTTAATTAAAAATGACAACTACCCATAATCTGTGAAAAATTTGTGAAAAAACATGAACTACAATCATGGACAAAAAGAAAGAAGGCTACAAACAGTGGATCTACAACCATGAACAACATAAACAGAAGGCTACGGTACTTTGTCGGAGCATAGAATGCTACAAACGGTGGATAAACAAAAAGGAAGAACTGCTGGAACAAAAAGGAAGAAGTGCTATATTAAGAGCCTGTTTGGGAGGGCTTTCTAGCTCCTTTCCGTTTTCTAGAAAACGCTACCGCAACTAATAAACCGTTTGGAATGTCTACCGGTGGGAAAAGCTACCCCCCAAAACTCCTTTTTCTCCTCTATTTGAAAAGTCACGAGTCTCCAACTTTTCAACTTTTCGAAAAGTATTTTCTCATCCCGACACACAGTTGATGCTACGAAAATATTTTACTCCTCTGGATCGAGTTCAACAACACTACAAAAACACCAGCCTTTCTCTAGACGAATATTTTGCTCGGGCGCGGTTTTTTCGCCCAAGAAGATTTTTTCGCCTGAGAGCAAATTTTCACCCGGGCCCGCATTTTTCGCCCGAGCGCGCGAAATTTTTCTCCCGGGCGCGGAATTTTTCGACCGAGCGCGAATTTTTCGCCCGGGCACTCTTTTTTCGCCAGGGCGCGGATTTTTCGCCCGGGAGCGGATTTTTCGCCGTGCGCGAATTTTTCGCCCCGGAGCGAATTTTTCGCCCGGGCGCGAATTTTCACCCGACGCAAATTTTTTGTCCGGACGCGAATTTTTCGCCCCGGCGCGAATTTTTTACCCCGGCGCGGAATTTTTCGCCCGAGCGCGAATTATTTCGCCCGACGCGAAATTTTCGCCCCGACGCGAATTTTTCCCCCGGGAGCGAGTTTTTTGCCCGGACGCGAATTGTTTCTCCACGGCGCGAAATTTTCGCTTGGGCGCAAATTTTTTCGCCCCGGCGCGAAATTTTCGCCCGAATGCGAATTTTTCGCCCGGGAGCAAATTTTTCGCCCGGGCGCGAATTTTTCGCGTAGGAGCTGTTTTTTTTGCACGATAGTGCATTTTTTCGCCTGGGAGCAGTTTTTTCCCCCGCGGTTTTTCGCCAGGGAGCGGTTTTTTCCCCCGGGCGCAGTTTTTTCGCACATGCAGTTTTTTCGCCCGAGCACAGTTTTTTCGCTCGATCGCAATTTTTTTACTCGTGCGCGATGCTTTTGCCCCGACGCGAAATTTTTGCCCGGGCGCAAAATTTTCGTCCGGGCGCAAAATTTTCGCGGGATCCCGAATATTTCGCCCCGACACGAATATTTTGCCCGAGCGCGAATATTTTGCCCGGGCGCGCATTTTTGCCCTAGAGCGTTTTTTTGTCCAGACACGTTTTTTCCGCGCCCCGACGAAAAATTCATACCCTGGTCGAATTTGTTGCCCGGGTGCGCTTTTTTTCGCCCGAGTGCGGTTTTTTCGCCCGGGCGAGTTTTTTCACCCGATCGAATTTTTTGTCCGGGCGCGAATTTTTCGTCCGAGCGCGAATTTTTCGCCCGGACGCGAATTTTTCGCCTGGGCCAGATTTTTTACTTCGGGCACAAGATTTTTCGCCCGAGTGCTTTTTTTTCGCCCGAGTGTAGTTTTTTCGCCCGTGCACGATTTTTTTCGCCCAGATGCATTTTATTCGCTCGGGCCGATTTTTCTTCCGGGCGTGATTTTTTTGCACCGGCGCGAATTTTTCGCCAGGGCGACATTTTTTTGCCGGGGCGTGATTTTTCGCTCGGGCGAGATTTTTTTGCCCGGGCGCGATTTTTTTCGTTCGGGCGCGATTTTTTGTCCGGGAGAGAATTTTTTTCGTTCGGTCGCGATTTGTTTTTGTCCGGGCGCGATTTTTTTCGTTAGGGCGCGATTTTTTTCGCCCAGATGCAATTTTTTCGCCCGACCGCGAATTTTTTGCTCAGATGCGAATTTTTTTTGCCTCAATGTGATTTTTTCGCTCGTTCGTGATTTTTTTCCCCGGCCGCACATTTTTTTCGCCCGGATGCTATTTTTTCGCTCGAATGCATTTTTCGCTTACGGGCGAAAATATCAAGTCTGTGAGAAAATATCGTGTTCGGGCTAAAAATTCATGCCCGTGTAAAAAATTCACATCCGGGGAAAATATCCGCACTCAGGCGAAAAAATCGCGCCCGGGCGAAAAATTCGCGTTCGGCTGAAAAATTGGCGCTCGGGCGAAAATATAGCGCCCGCTCGAAAAATTTGCGCCCGGGCGGAAAATATCACACCCGGGCGAAAAATTCACGGTGGGGCGAAAAAACCGCGTCCGGGTGAAAAAACCGCTTCCCGGCGAAAAAACTGCGCCCGAGCCAAAAAACCGCGTCCAAGCGAAAAAAATTGCGCCCGGGCGAAAAAATCGCGCCCGTTCGAAAAAACCGCGCCCGTGCTAAAAAACCGCGCCCGGACGGAAAAACAGCTATTTCTCGAAAAAAAACGTGTCAGAGAGAAAAAAATGGCGCCTTTTCGCCCTCAATGCATATTTTTGGTCGGGTGCGCATTTTCCGCCTGAACACACATTTTCGGCCCGGGCGCTCAGTTTCCCCCGGACGCACTTTTTAATAAAAAAAGTTACCGCCACAGAGATTTGCCAAACAGTTTATAAAATGCTTCTCTTTCTGAAAAGCTCTATAAATTGAGTTTACCCAAACAGTTCTCCTTTTCTAATAGACATTTTCCAAAAGCTCCTTTTTCTACCGTCCTTCTGCCACCACTCATTCTCATTTCTGAAAAGATTTCCCAAACAGGCCCTAAAATCGTTGTTTGATGCGGCTTTTCGAAAAACACCAATCCGCCACATCAAAAACGTGGAGCCAAACAGAGCCTTAATCCCATAAATTTCTCAGCACAGATTTTCCTACCGCCCCAAGCATCCAAAACAGAGTCAAAGTTAACAACTTATCAAATAAAAGAATTACATTCTTCTATTTTCTTTTTAACGGAGATGTATAGCTGCAGGCTGTATTATACAAGCCCCAAGGTCAAGATATATTTTTCGTGTTTGCGCATTCAATACATATTTGATTTTAAACCCGAAAGCAATCGCCTTTTGGAACCTACTCGAGAGAATATAGACCATCGTGAAAAAAGAGCGTTGTCATGACGACTCTACCAGGCCTCTCGGGCACAAGCTTTATACTCGCTTCCAAAGAGCATGGGCCTTGCGAAACTTTATTTGCAAACCCAACGGCAGGAATCGTTATACCAATGCAACTACGCGGCAAGCACGCGGTGCCCGCGTGCATGTGCACACGATAAACATAATATTAATAATTATGATTAATTATATTTATACTTTAAAAAGTTGTCTACTAAAATAATTTAGATACAATATTCGGATCCAAATATTTGATATAATTTAGATTTTTGTTATTTTTTCATTATTATTAGTATAAATGTCGAATCGATGAACTTTCTTTTCACCGGTTCAATGCCCGGCGCAATTCTAAGAACCTCAATATTTATCTACTAGAGAACATAAGGTGAATCTAGAATTGTTCGTGAGAAAAAAAATGGCCTTCCCCGCATTCCTGATTAGTTTTTTTGTATGAAATGCTGGGGATTACTGGAACTTGTAACTAAACATACATAAAAGATGCATACATTTTCATTCAATTGGATGAAATTGACGCCCTAGAATTAGGATTGAAGGCCCATTTTCATTGAAATTGAACTCCACTTTCAATTTTGAAGCCTCAATCCCGTCCTACCAAACGCATCCTAAAAGCTTTTACCGACTCGATACAATTTTCAATTGGGAGTATTCTGGAACATAATGCTCAGATGTTGCTATTGGTATTGGTTTCCCTTATCACGGTGAAGCTTGCTTTTGTGATAATATTTAGTTAATCTATGAAAGAATTGGGCTTCTCATAGTAATGAGTAGTAATAGTTTATACTGAAATTGCTTTCAACAGCATATCATTTTCATTCAACCTGCAGCTAATACCATCAGAGGCAAACCATGGAGAGACATTACTGGTTTTGCTATTTCTTAACACTGAGATATTGGTGATTGTTGGAGACATTTATCGCTATAACATCGTTCGGATGGGAGACTGGAAGCTAATCCTCCAAATGTTACTGCTACGAGGGAAGGCAAGCTCTTCATTTTGCATGTCTCATTGATTTAGGCCTTATTTAGGGGTGCAGTTGCACTGTGGTGGCGGTGGTGAACTCGACTATGATAAATGCAGACAGTGCTTAGAGAGGTGCCATCATGAACACTATTTTTCAAAAAATGATATTTTGAGGCAAAAATTTCATCACAATCATGTATGTGCGACCAAGCTTTCGAGGTCATGGACGCCCAAACTCTAGAAAGTGAACTTTTGGTTTAAAAAACTACAATGAAAGTTTCGAGTGCGGGTAAGGTGCAACTGCGGCGTTTACGGCCATGGTACCAAGAGAAGCCTTACACTATAGCAACAAAGGAAAGAAAAACTTTGCTCTCATTCTTTTTTTTATGGAGCGGGCACCTAATTTGTTCACGTCTCAAGACATGTGGTGGCTACTTCATGAAGATTTCTTTCAGGCAATATGGTAAGATTCCTGGGAATCCAGTAGATGATAGTGATGCATTGATTAATCTTCAAAGTCAAGCCCAGAAAGTCGAAAAATACTCTCAAGGATTAAGGGTATGTTTGTTTCGGCGGAGAGAATTGGAGCGGTGGGAGTGAGAGCATTGACAATGAAGCGGTGGGAAATGAAGGGGGTGGCTGTCGCCTGAAAAAAGGCCCAAAATGGCAGTTTGGAGTGGTGGTGGTGGGAATTGGAGGGTTGCCAAACTGTTTTAAGCATTGGTGTTTTCCCCAATGAAGATGAAGCAAAAATGTCAAAACAAACAAAGCCTAAATCAAGACATGTTTGGGTACTACATTCACTCAAATGTTAATGATATGAAGGCAAGATTGTGTTGTGGAAAAGCAGGAGGCCTGGGAGCTACGTCCTTTTGGATCCAGAGTCTCCCTCTTACAGCCGGCGCCACAACATGGGTCTGCGGGGCCCATACGCATCCCAACTCATCTCCACGCGTGTTCTCGGTGTGACGGGGTCAAAAAAGTTGAGGCGAGGGCTCGATCCCTCAACCTGGAAAAGGACCTTGATATAAGCTCTGACTAACTTTTTCTCGAACAGCTCACATCACCAACTGATCCACGCATTTTGATGTTGTGGGCCAGAGGCCTGGGAGCTGCTCCCTTTTGGATCCAGAGTCCCGCCCTTACAGCCGGCGCCACATGGGTCCGCGGGGCCTGTACGCACCCCAACCCATCTCTGCACGTGTTCTCGGTGCGACGGGGTGTTGAGGTGAGGGATCGATCCCTCGACCTCATTGATATAAGCTCTTAACGCCAGCTCACATCACCAACTGATCCGGATCAGTTGGTGATGTGAGTTGGCGTTAAGAGCTTATATCAATGCGCTCGGTTCGAGATGGATCGAGCCCTCGCATAAATTGACTCAACACCCCATCGCACCGAGAACACGTGCGAAGATGGGTTGGGGTAACTGCCTACGGGCCCCGCAACCCATGTTGTGGATTGCCGGCTGTAAGGGCGGAATCAGACATGTGCAGAAAACTGGATCCAAAAGGGAGCAGCTCCCAGTTTGCCTCCGACCCACAACAGATCAATGCTAGGCTTAGGGTCTGTTTGGCGGAGCGGCACAACAGCGGCATGCAGTCGATTTCTGTGCTGACCTCCGCCAAGGAACAGAAAAGGGCACAGGCTGTGGCAAGGCTTGATTGTTTGTATCCCATGGAGTCCGCCAATTTACCTGTACGCAGTGTTTGTTGGTTGATGACGAGTGAAGAAGGAGAAGTCTGCCGAGCTCCGTGTAAATCCAACTTCGGAACAACGGAATTTCTCAAACCAAGCACAAGCTGTTTGAGATCAGATTAGACTTCCGAAAAAGACATACCCAACTCCCCCGGCCTCAACCCCTCTATTTCCTGGAGATCGCCATTGAGAAATGCGTTTTTGATATCCAACTGATGTAAGGGTCACTGATGATGCACGACTAGGGAGATCAGAACTCGAACGGTATTTAGCTTGACGACCGGGGAGAAGGTTTCATCATAATCAAGTCTGTGTTGCTTAGTGAAGCCCCGGGCCACGAAGCGAACCTTTAAGTGGTCAACAATCCCATCTGGAGCATGTTTGATAACAAAGACCCACTTGCAACTGACACAGGATTGGCCGGGAAGAAGAGGAACCAGATCCCAGGTCTGGTTAGCCCAGAGAGAAGTCATTTCGTCATCCACAGCTGCACGCCACCCCGGGTGTTGAAGAGCTTCCTACACAGATTTAGGAATAGAAATGGAGGAAAGAGAGGTGACAATTTTAGAAATGGCGGAGAGAGGCGATGCAGAGATACAAAATTTGTCAAGGGATGAACTGTAGAGGTTGATATTGAATCGTCCAGCCGCAGAATGACATTGGTAGGAGGGAGTTGTTGTAGGGGACCAGTCTTGGACGAACGAGTATAGACACAAAGAAGTGGTGGTGGCGGAGCGAGCGTCGGGAGCGGTGAAGGAAGAAGTGGGAGAGACGGAGTTGTGACAGGGATAGCAGGACGAGCAACAGGGATATGTAAAAACTGTGTCGAAGGGGAGAAGTGGAATGATTGATCATCAAGAAAGGTCACATCAGCCGAAACGACCAGCTTGGACATCAGTAGGAGAGTAGTAGACATAGCTCTTTTGAGTGCGGGAGTAGCCAACAAACATACACTTGGTAGCGCGGGAAGCCAGCTTGTTAGTGGGTGGACCAATAATGTGAACATAACATACACAACCGAAGATACGAGGTGTGAGGGAGAACGGAGATTTGTAAGGAAAAAGGAGACTAAACAGAGAAGTGAAGTCGAGCACGGAGGAAGACATGCGATTGATGAGATGACAAGCAGTAGAAACAGCGAAATTCCAGTATTCTGCGGGAACCTTCATTCGAAACATGAGTGACCGATCTACATCCAGGAGGTGACGATTTTTCCGCTCGGCCACACTGTTTTGTTAGGGGGTATTAGCACATGACGTCTGATGTACAATGTTGAACTCGGTGCATAAATTTGAGAAGGTGCGAATAGTATATTCACGAGCGTTGTCAGTGCGAATTACTTTTAACGTAGTCGAGAATTGCGTACGCATTTCAGTAATAAAAGTACGGAACACAGATGTTAGTTTGGTACGATCATGAAGTCGATGTAACCAGGTGAGACATGAGTAATCATCAATAAAAGTTACAAAATAGCGATATCCAAAGATACTAAGGATTTTATAGAGCCCCCAAATATCACAATGCATTAAAGAGAAAGTAGTATCACTCTGAATACATGTAGGAGGGAAAGAAGTACAATATTGTTTGTCATATATACAAGACTCACAAGTAAACTCTTGCAACGAAACATCAGGAAGAGCCTTCTTGAGAATCGGGAGGAGACCATGCTCACGGCGACGATGTCAATCAACAGTGGAGATAGCAGAAGAACGATAGAGAAATATCCAAGAAATAGAGCCCATTCGACAGTCGCCCTTTACCAATAATATTTCGCGTTCGACGATCCTGCACAACAAAAGAGGAAGGAGAAAAGGTTATAGAGCAGTCAAGTTCCTGAGTAAGGCGACTAACTGATAGTAGATTGAAAGGAGACCTCAGAACATGAAGAACTGAGGAGAGAGAGAGTTGGGGTAAGCCGAAGGTCAGCAGCAGCAAAAACCGGAGTTATGTCGCCATTTGCTACAGTGATGAACTTGGGATAGGCAGATTGGATGAACTGAGGTGGTTTCTGGGAAGTAATGTGATGAGTAGCTCCTGAGTCCACAATCCAGTGGGGGCTATGGGAGAGACAAGATATACCTTCAGTGGAGAAAGACACAACCGAGCCAGACGAGCGACTGATAACACCTTGGAGCTGCTGAAGCTGGGTGCAGAGAGCGTTGATGTCTTTACGAGTGGTAGAGTTAGAACCCGGTGTAGCAGCATCGGGAGGAGCAGCTGTAGTAGAAGCGGTAAGGTGGGGAGGCTGACCATGCTTCTGATAGCAAGTGGCCTCAAGATGACCCTCTCGACCGCAGTACGTACATTTCAAAGCAGAACACCCAGCACGTCCTCGTCCCCGAGACGTGTGGCGACCTTCGTGAGTTGATGATCTACGAGCAAGAGCAAGAGTATGTAAAAGGGGCTGCTGGAGGAGAGCTGAAGAGTAATTTCCTGGGACCTCAGATGGTGGAGTAACCTTGAGCAACATAGAACAAACATCAGATAGCGAGGGTATTGTAGAGGAAAGAATCTGAGCCCAGACACTGTGAAGATGAGGAGGAACCCGAGCCATCATCATAGCAATCCCAACAGCTTCGTTTTGTGCTCGTTGTGTAGTGAAGTCCATGAAGGGAGGCTGATATTGTATCCAGGCCTCCACTAGAGGTTCGGCCTTGACAACTGTTGGAACAAAAAACTGGCCCCAACGAGAGTTCAGACCCTGGGTGTAGCTGACACCTACTTCTCCCAAACTCAGACCCTCGACCAGTGGCTGAGAACTAAAGAACTGACCCTGGGCTGCATCATGAAGGTCCCTCCCCTAACCTGGAAGATCTCAGAGCACTTCCCCTCCTTAGCCAAGTGCTGAGCTAAGGATACCTCAGAAAGCGCTGCAAGACATCAGAAAAATGAGAAAGCTTGCCTTCTGAGGTATCCTTGTGGGTATTTATAGATTTTCAGTAACTGGTCTGCCAACAACGCAATTCCGCTGTTCAAAAAGGCGATATGCAGCCCAAAATGGTCTGCTAACAACAAAACTCCGCTGTTCTGAGAAGCTAAATACAGACCTCCAAGGGTATCCAGGTAAATTTACCTCTGGACCCATACTATGGACATTGAGTGGAAAAGCATCACTCAACGCCAAGGACTGCGGCGTTGAGTGGAGAAGCATCACTCAACGCCAGGGACTGCGGTGTTGAGTGGAGAAGCATCACTCAACGCCAAGAACTACGACGTTGAGTGGAGAAGCATCACTCAACGCCAAGAACTACGACGTTGAGTGGAGAAACATCACTCAACGTCAATCCTGAAGGCTTCCCGCTGACCCGGGCGCAAACCTTCCTGCAAGCCCTGCGCGGGAACCCTTCCGCTTCCAGGGACTAGGGTGTTGAGTGGAGAAGCATCACTCAACGCCAAGGGCAAGGACTACGACATTGAGTGGAGAAGCATCACTCAACGCTAAGGGACAAGAACTAAGGCGTTGAGTGGAGAACCATCACTCAACGCCAAGGGACAAGAACTAAGACATTGAGTGGAAAAGCATCATTCAACGCCAAGGGCCGAGAACTAAGGCGATGAGTGGTAGAATCATCACTCAACGCCAAGGGACAAGAACTAAGAAGTTGAGTGAAGTGGAAACATCACTCAACGCCAAGGGCCAAAAACTAAGGCGTTGAGTGGAGAAACATCACTCAACGCCAAGGGCCAAAAACTACGGCGTTGAGTGGAGAAGCATCACTCAACGCCAAGGTCCAAGAACTAAGGCGTTGAGTGGAGAAGCAACACTCAACGTCAACCTTGAGGGCCTCCCGCTGACCCGGGCGCAAGCCTTCCCGCGAGCCATGGGCGGGAACCCTTCCGCCTACACTACTTGCCTGACCTGATTAGCTTAAAACCTACTCAAACCTGGGGTCTCAGGTCTTTGAGTCTCACTCAGCGAATATGAGGATTGTACAACAACAAAGGAGGTCAAATTGCCAGTTGTGTCGGGGTCCAGTGTCTGAAGCACGGAGATGATGACAAATAAATGCAGTAAGCTTTCTTTGCCAGAATAGAGAGAGTGAAGCTCCTCCCACATCGCCTTGGCCGTCTAATGATACACGTCCATGAGGTATGGCTCGGTGTCCATGGAATTGAGGATCCAAGATTGGGCCCGATCGTCATCACATAGCCATTCGTCGGTGGGAACAAGTGGAACGTCCCAAATAAGATGATGAATAAGACCTTTAGTTTGTCGAACCCGACAAACAGAATGCACCCATTCCACAAAATTGTGCTTTCCACTGAGAGAGACGGTGATCCGAAGCTCATCACGGACTTCAGGAGAGGGAGCAGCAACACGAGCGGGAAGAGAGGAAGCCGTCGTGGAGTCCATGTATGCAAGAAGGGAAGGTGGCCTAGTGAAGTAACAGGTAGTAAGGCAGGAGCCCGCAGCGGCTAGAAGAGAAGCACAACAGGTAGAGGAGAACAGTCCGCGCGACAAGCAGAGAGACAGTCTGCGCGACAGCGGCAGTTAGAGAAGAACCAGTCCACGTGACAACACAACGGTAAGAGGAGAAGCAATCCCCGGGAGCCCGCAGCGGCAAGTCCACAGCGGCTAGAAGAGAAATTGTCAATCCGCGACAAACAATAGAGGGGGGCACGCAGCGGGCAGAACGCGCGACAAGAGCAGGTCGACAAGAACAGTCCACGCGATAATAACAGTATGTGCGTCAAGAGGGGCAGACCGCACGACAAGAGCAGTCAGCGCAACAAGACCAGATCGGCAAGAGCAGTCCGCGCGACAAGAGGGGCAGACAACGCGACAAGAGAGACAGTCTGCGCGACAAGACAATTCTTCGAGATGGGCGGATTGCGAAGAGAGCGGTGCAGTCTAGCTAGCGGCGAGAAGAGGAGACCGCTAGGAGACCGCAAGTAACAGCGGAAAGAGACCAGACGGGCTGAAGAGCAATTGGGCCCAGAGAAATCCCTATAAAGGGATTGAGACGGGGAGGGGAGGGGAGAGAGGGAGAAAGGAAGAGGGGATGCGGTTAGGAAAATCATAACCGCACAAGTAAGCGAGCGGGTTGAGAGAAGGTGGAACCATGGAAGAAGAGTTGCGGGTAGAGAAGAGAGATCGCAGGGTGTGGGTAGACAGGAAGCCGATGGTTAGAGAAAAACTATCAGCAGAGAGCAAAGAAGAACCGGACAGATGACTCTGATACCTTGTAGATAGAAGCAGAATTTGAGAAAAATAATTCAAATTTTATTAATTTTCTCCAACTTGTGCATTACATGTATACATACACTTATACAGGAAGAGAAGAGGAGAGAACCCCAATCCTATGATGTGGGACTAAAGAGGGATTTACATGGGTCTCAAGAGTGAGCTTTTATATTGGGCTTTTATCATTTTTTCTTAACAAATTTTAATCTCCCCTATCTAATGAAAAACATGTCTTTTATCATGTATGGGCCTAGCATTAAAAAAACATAGATGTATACAGATACTAGCATTAGTGCAAAGGGTCCTCCAGTGCTTAATGTGCAGCAATAATACTCGGCGTTGCCAAGTGATGGTAGGGCAATGTTGTAATCGCACACTGCACATGAGGGAACCCGTGCCTGCCCTCTCTAGTATGTTCTTAAAAGAAGAAGAATCAACATGATTACTCAAAAAACAAGTTAGAGAAGATTATTTCTAAGGACCAGTATGCCTTTACCAAGAGGTAATGTATTACAAAAAAAAACATTACTATAGCACAAATACCTTCAAAAGCAAGTTAGAGAAGGTTATCAAATTTTCAAGTGCTTAACAGTGTGACATTTTCAAATCCTCACAGTGTTGAAGCCGGGAAAATTCCCGACCTCAGAAATAGGATCAAGGCAGCATAAGGTTACTGATTCTACGATTCCGACGTCACAGATCAAGTGGCTAGCACGAGAGATAGGAGACTATCCATAAGCACACCCCAAATGCTCCAGCAGGGAGGTCCCGCCACGTACTCGGAAGCTTAGAAGAAGCTTCCCCTCCGCAACCAAAAGGCTGGGCGAGGTACTAGGAAGGCATGGACTGGGCGAGTATCCACTTGGGGGGACCTCGACCTCTTCCAAAAGTGCCATTTACAGTACCCCTGGGGGCTATTTATAGAGAAATCTTGGGGGGGGGTATAGGCGAGTATCCAGCTTCTGTCAGCGAGTTCAAAGGGATACTCGCCCATACTCGCGAGTCGCCCAAGCTCGCCACACTCGCTCGCCCAAGCTCGTCACAGCTCGCCTCTGCTCGCCCAAACTCGCCACAACTCGCCTCTGCTCGCCACAGCTTGCCTCTGCTCGCCCAAGCTCGCCACAACTCGCCGAATAGTCTGCAGATAGCCGTCTGCTAGGGTACTTCTGATCTCGACGAATTACAGGTTATACACACAGCTCATGTGGTCAGTCAGAAATGTGTTGCTCTTCTTAAAATGCTTATATAACTCATTGCAAATTCTCAGTTTAAATTCATGGAAGAAAAATCTGGTTTTCTCTTACTCTTGAAGGGGGCGTGGGGGCTCATGGACAAGGGAATTCTCCGTCTTCTAGTATTTTGTTTATTGGCTGAGGCAGCTTTAAGTGGATTGACCCATCTTTATAATACTGCAAAGTCCAGTAGGCTGTCAGATATCACACTAACCCTCAATTTGCTTACTTCTCATATTATGTTGCATCCAGAAGAGATTTTTTTTCTGGGGATTTCATTTCCAAACATAGTGTGAAAATTGTCTAGATGAATAGGCAAATTGCCATCTCCTGAAAGAATAATTTATTAAGCATGCTTTATTCAACATTAAAATTTATGCCATGACTTCCATTGACCATTGGTGTCCTTCGATCCCTAGAATTTAAACCGGCGAAGTCTTTATGGAATGGAACTATATAATCTAGGAAACACCAATGGGATTGGGTTTCAAAAGCCTCATTGATCATCAAGTCCAAATATTTCAAAATCAATAAGTTAGTTTTAATGTTTCTATGCTCCATTCTTAATGTTGAAATTTTAGCTCTTAATATATACAATTACTAGGGAAGCTCATATATTATAACATTACAGCTTCCCACTTACCGCTTATTTACATTTTTACCCAACTAACATGCACGGATAAAGAACAGCCGACAACCACATCGACAAATTGATGACTCCGACCCGATTCCACTCGACGACGCGCCGCGCGGCTACGACCTTCGCCCCAACACGAGGAAATCTTACCGCGACTTGAGCCGCGGAAAAATTACTTAGTTTGCATGTTAATTTGTTCGAACATTTTATGCATATTTTACTTTACTCGTTCGCGCCCGATCGACCAAAATGTTAGGAGGTCGCGGGTTGCCTTCTACTTTATGCATTTTATTTTAGGCTAAAACTTTGGATGGCTTGGATTGGATGAACTCATGGCAACGTGTGGTTGGGAGTGCTCCTCATGAGGAGTATATATACTCCCATTTTGTGGCTTTAAGCCTAATGAAATTTGATAAGAAAAAAAAAGGATTTTTCCTTTCTCCCGTGAACAGGAACCGCCGGCCCTAAGCAGAGCTTCCCTCGCGAACCCCGTTCGGCGCGACACAGATTGGCCGCCCCTCCGCCGGCGCGACACCGGCCCCGACTCCTCTACCTCCGGAGAGATACCGGTGCGACACCACCACTCCCATACCTCCAGCTCCAGCGCCTCCCGTCGACCTAGATCGGCCTTCCTACATTTTGCGTCGGCGACGGTCGGATTCTCCACCAGAGCAAACCAGTGGCCAGCCCAAGGTTTCGTCTGGCGACGCCGAGAACCTCTCGGTTGGGTAACGACGTTCCTCCACTTCCCCCTTGTGTGATTCATCTAGTCTTGTGTTGTTCTTGTGGTGATAAATGGTATTGTGTGCGATTGGACAACGTAAAACAAATCGGAGCGAGTCCCGCTCGGCGCCGCGTCCCCGTTCAATTGATCGGAAATGAAACGCGCGTGGTTGAAACTTTCGTTGGGACTTTTCCTCACCCGGAAGAATCTCCTCGCTCAAACGTTGTGCCCGCGAGTTCGCCACGAAAACATTGGTATTCGCTTATGAGGGTGAGTTTTCGTAGGCGGTTCAATTAAGTGCATGCTAAGTGTTGTTCTTCAAATTTTCTTGTGCGTGTGTTGGAATCGTGTGCGACCCTAGGGGTTGTTTGGCTTAATTGCCCAATTCTCGGATTTATTCTTGCCGCATTTCTTTGGTCGTCCGGACCGGGTAGCTCCTTTTCGCTCGATCGAACATTGACTTTATAGCCCTTGGGAGATCTAAAGAGGCCTAGCGAACCTTCGTTTGAGCAAGTGTGTCTCTCTTGTCAGTTCATTTCGTTGTGTTGACGTTTGCGCGCACATAGAGTTAATTGTGACGGTCATCGTTTTGGGAACCCGATCTCCACGAGTACATTGAAAGGAGTGTGCTGCATCAATTTGGTATCAGACTTCGGCGCAAAGGTTTTTTTTAATCTTTGTCGGTCCTCTCGTTTTCAATTTTATGCACACACGCTCGGGGAACGAATACCCCCGCTCTCGTCTGCGTCCACTAATATGGGCGACAATCCGGATAATCGTGAAGTAACGCAAGCGCACCTAGCGGCCGTTCAACGTGATTTCACCGAGCAAATCGCTCAACTCACTGCAGCCTTCACACACTTGACTCAAACCCTCCAAAATGATTTTCCACTGCAAAACCCACCTAATAACCCTCCACCTCACAATCCTCCACACCGCCAACAACGTCCACACAGTGACAATGACGACGCGGATCACAATGGGGCTTGGCACAATGACCTGACCCGCAAAATTAAAATCGATGCCCCATCATTTGACGGTTACAGTGATCCTAAAACCTTTATGGATTAGCTAATGAAAATCGAGTGTTATTTTCAATGGCACAACCTAGACGACCACCAAAAGGTGGTAGTCGCACGCATGAAGTTAGAGGGTCGAGCCCAAGTGTTTTGGCTAAATGAAGAGCGTCGTGTTGGTGGTATTCCACACACATGGCCGCAAATGCGCAACATCCTCACTAATCATTTTGTCCCCGCCTACCACCGAACAAATATGTTCGACGAATTCACCTCTTTACGTCAGGGCACTAAATCGGTGAGTGAGTACATGGGCGAGTTAAATGAGTTAATGATCTGTTGTGATATTCAAGAGATGCCCGAGCTTACCGTGTTACGATTCCGTAAGGGTCTTCGCTCAGAAATTCAAAGTCAAATCCGGCGTTATGATCACCATGATCTAAGCTCTGCGATGAATGCGGCCCTTGACATCGAAAAGCATCTTTTGGTGAACACAACTCCACGCACATCTTCCTCCAAAACCTTCTTCCACTACAAAACGTGTCTTCCACACACCCTCCTAACTCATGCGGGAAGAATGTTGTAGGTGACACCTCCAAATCCGTTATAATCACCGCTCGGAAAGCAAATGACCCAACAGGCGACCGCATCCCTATAGGCAAAACTAACAAGGCCAACGTCACGTGTTACGATTGTAACCAACCCGATCACTATGCGGTTGAATGTCCTACACGCAAAAAGTTGGTGACTTTAATTGAACCCAAGACGGATGACGACGATTTCGTCTACGAGGAACATAGTGACGTTGAGGAGCCCGACATTCCTAGTGATATGGACGACGATTATTGTTGGAACCAGCTTTCTAGTCCCTCCTAAAGTTCGAAACTGAGGATGCAGCCCACACGTACTCTTCTTGAACTACCCTCCTGACGTGAGTCGGAGACCTAGAAACAGACCGAGGGGTCTCAGCTCGGAGGTCCCACCTCTTTCCCGGAAGAACTGAAGATCTTCCCCTCCCTAGCCAATGCTGAGCTAGGTGCCCGTGAGGAAGACAGCAGAAAGGTTCAACCACCATCTCAGGCACCTTATCGGTCTATTTATAGGCCTCTGAATCTGATCTGCAAATATCACTTCTGAACTAACCTGAAATGACCAAAACACCCTGGGCTGGGTCTGCCCACAGCCAAACTCCGCTGTTCTGGAGGGCTATACGCAGACCTCCAGGGGTAGAAGTATAAAATTACCTGGGGCAAAAAGGTAAAATCCTCCTTGGGGGTAAAAAGGTAAAAACATCTTTTCTCTCACGTGGCGAGTGGGGAAAAGACTAACGGGCGAGACGACCCTCTCTGTCCGTCTCGCCTCCCTCTCGCCCTATAGGCCATCTCGCCTCCTAGAGCCATCTCGCACTACCTGGGCGTCTCGCCTAGCTCAGAGAATCCCCCATCCCGCTTCCTGCAGGTGGCCCCCTGGTCTTACTCGTATGTCTAATTCATCTCGTCAGTCCCTCCTTCTCGCTCATTGAACCACCTCTCGCGAGCCCAAGATTGTACAATTATGCCTCGCACAACCTCTCGGTCATGTGTTGCATCTTGACTACCCCACGTAGTAGCCATGAGTGGAAGCGTTCTAGTATCTTTTCCTTGTATTTTAGGAGCGGGGATAAGTCTTTCAAACTCATCATCGATAGTGGGAGTTGCATGAACGTGGTTTCCGAAGTCGCGGTTCTCCGAATGAATCTCACCCCCGAACCACACCCCACTCCTTAGCAAGTCTCTTGGGTCAATAAAACCTCTATTCTCGTTACCAAACGTTGCCTAGTGCCCCTTGTCATTAAGGATTATGTCGACCAAGTTTGGTGCGACGTCATTTCCATGGACGCATGTCATGTCCTCCTACGCAGCCCTTGGCTCTATGACTACAATGTCACTCATTTTGGTTGTGCTAACACATAAGAATTCAAATTCAAAGACAAACGCATCACTTTGCGCCCCACCGCACCTGAGGACCTTAAAGTCGAGGACACGACCGTTCCCGCCATCAAGCAACCACTCACTTTAATGCATGCTAAAGAATTTGAAAAGACTAGTTTTTCCGGTGGTATGCTCTATGCGTTAGTGTTACTTCAAGCCAACGACATTCCCCTCACCATGTCATCCTTGCCCGCCGATATTTTGACTTTACATGAGGAGTTTAAGGATGTCCACCCCGAGGAACTCCCCTCCGAATTACCACCCCTTTGGAGTATCCAACACGCCATTGATTTTATTCCGGGCTCCTCCCTTCCCAACTTACCGCACTATCGTCTTAATCCTAGGGCTCATGCGGAGCTCCAAGCCCAAATCTCGGACTTGCTCTCCAAAGGCCTCATCCGGCATAGCTTAAGCCCATGTGCCGTGTCGACACTTCTTGCCCCAAAAAAGGATGGCTCTTGGAGGATGTGTGTCAATAGCCGGGCAATAAATAAAACATGATTAAATACCGCTTTCCTATCCCCCGATTGGATGATTTACTGGACATGCTTAGTGGCGCCACAATCTTTTCCAAACTGGATCTTCGAAGAGGCTACCACCAAATCCGAATTAGAGACGGGGATGGGTGGAAAACGGCGTTCAAATCTAAAGAAGGTTTATATGAATGATTAGTGATGCCCTTCGGGCTATCCAACGCCCCAAGCACATTTTCCCGCATGATGACGCAAATCTTCAATTGTTTTATGGGAAAATTTTTGGTGTTCTATTTCGATGACTTACTCGTTTATAGCACGTCTGCACATGCACATCTATCTCATTTAAGACAAATCTTTGAGGTTTTGCGGACAAAAAAATTATATATAAATTTGAAAAAATGTGTCTTTATGGATTCTTCTGTCTCCTTTTTGGGCTATATTGTTAGTGCGGACGGTATTAAGGTTGATCCCGCGAAAATTCAAGTGATTGTAGATTGGCCGGAACCTAAATCTATCTGTGATGTTCGTAACTTTCATGGCTTAGCTACCTTTTATCGCCGCTTCATTCGCCACTTTAGCGTCATTATGGCTCCAATTACTGAATATATGAAACTTGGTGATTTTACTTGATCTAAATCCGCTTCTTGTGCCTTCAATAAGATCAAAACTTTGCTGACCGAAGCGCCGGCTTTCCGGTTACCCGATTTTACTAAAATTTTTGAGGTCTCTTGTGACGCCTCGGGTGCGGGCATAGGTGGAGTTTTAAATCAAGAAGGTCATCTCGTTGGATTCTTTAGTGAAAAATTGAGCGGCTCGAAATTTAATTACTCTAATTATGAATGCGAATTTTATGCGCTTGTCCAAAGCCTACGTCATTGACGTCACTATCTTTTGCCTAAAGAATTCATCCTCATTTCAGATCATGACGTCTTACGCTACATTAACTCTCAACATAAGCTTAGCCCGCGGCAAGCCAAATGGGTCTCTTTCTTACAAGAATACACATTTGTGCTTAAACATTGCAAAGGAAAACATAACCGTGTTGCTGATGCGCTTAACGGCGTTAGCCTACTGTTGACTACCCTAGACGTGAGAGTCCTAGGATTTGAACGTATACGTCGCGAGTATGCCGAGTGCAGGGAATTTAAGGACATCTTTCAATCCCTTCAATCACCCACCCCTCATACTATTTTTTAATACTTCGTTCATGATGGGTGTTTATTCAAGGGTGCCCGTTTGTGCATTCTGGATTCCTCCCTCCGCCTCTTTATTATTTGGGAGATGCATAGTGGCGGTTTGAGTGGTCACTTTGGCCGTGACAAAACCATATCTTTGGTCGAGGACAAGTTCTTTTGGCCCGGTTTGAAAGACATGGTTAATCGCGTCGTGAGTAGTTGCAACACATGCCAACTTGCGAAAAGCACCAAGCAAAACGCAGGTTTATACACACCGCTCCCCATTCTTTCTGTCCCTTGGGACGACGTAAGTCTAGATTTTATCTTGGGTCTCCCACTGACACAACGTCGTCATGATTCTATTCTGGTAGTTGTCGATCATTTTTCTAAAATGGGGTATTTTATTCCATGCAACCGCACCAACGACGTGTCGCATATTGCAAAACTTTATTTTAAAGAAGTAGTTAGTCATCGCGGACTCCCTAAAACAATTGTTTCCGATAGGGATGTCAAATTTACGTATTATTTTTGGAAAACGTTGTGGATTTTGGTGGGCACCAAACTCCCATTTTCTGCGGCTTACCACCCTCAAACAGATGGTCAAACCGAGGTGGTCAATCGAAGTTTGGGTAACTTGCTATGTTGCCTCGTGGGCGACCACAAGGGGACTTGGGATCTCAACCTCCCCCATGCGCAACTTGCGTATAATAATTTCAAGAATCGCTCCACGGGCCTCTCCCCAAATGAAATCGTGCATGGTTACAACGCCCGTGTGCCGCTTGACTTGATTATGTTACCTCCCACATATAAAACAAGTCAATTTGCACAAAATTTTACTCATCACCTTCATGCTTTGCACAAAGAGATCCATCAACGACTAATCACTACTTACAAGGTTTATCAATCGGACGCGAACGTCCATAAACGGGCACAACTCTTTGACGTCGGAGATTTAGTCTTGGTCAACTTAATTCCCGAGCGGCTTCCCTCGTGTGCCGTCAAGAAATTGGCCAACCGGGGTGCCGGACCTTTCAAGATTTTAAAGAAATTGGGTGATAACGCGTACGTGCTTGACTTGCCTCACGATTGGGGTATACACCTTATGTTTAATGTTTCTGATCTTACACATTTTCATGAAGCACCGCAAGAACTTTTTGCCCATTCCTCTTCTTCGTCTCCTCACGGCCATTCTCTTGAGTTTGGGAGTGCCACCACATCGCCTTATATTTCGACCTTGGAGATACCCCCCTCACCTACTAGTGAGGCTCCGGGTGATGCTTTGCCCCCTGCTAATGTTTTTTCCAGATTTCCGAAGGTTATTTTGATTCCAGATCAGATTTTGGATGACGACATCATTGCTTCCACTGATGGCGACGTGCATCGCTACTTGGTTCGCCGGAAGGACCGCCCCGCTTTAGACGCCACGTGGGTGACCGCTGAGGAGATGGAGCGCCTTGATGACGACATGCTCCACCGCTACCGTTTAGACCACTCACCGATGACGAGTGGTTTTGAGCGGGGGAGGATTGATCGCGCCGACCCGGTTCCACTCGACGACGCGCGGCGCGGCTACGACCATCGCCCCAACACGAGGAAATCTTACCGCGACTTGAGTCGCAGAAAAATTACTAAGTTTGCATGTTAATTTGTTCGAACATTTTATGCGTATTTAACTTTACTCGTTCGCGCCCGATCGACCAAAATGATAGGCGGTCACGGGTTGCCTTCTATTTTCTGCATTTTATTTTAAGCTAAAACTTTGGATGGCTTGGATGAACTCATGGCAGCGTGTGGTTGGGAGTGCTCCTCATGAGGAGTATATATACTCCCATTTTGTAGCTTTAAGCCTAATGAAATTTGATAAGAAAAAAAAAGGATTTCTCCTTTATCCCGTGAACAGGAACCGTCGGCCCTAAGCCGAGCTTCCCTCACGAACCCCGTTCGGCGCGACACCGATCGGCCACCCCTCCGTCGGCGCGACACCGGCCCCGACTCCTCTACCTCCGGCGAGATACCGGTGCGACACCACCACTCCCGTACCTCCAGCTCCAGCGCCTCCCGTCGACCTAGATCGGCCTTCCTCCATTTGGCGCCGGCGACGGTCGGATTCTCCACCCGAGCAAACCAGCGGCCAGCCCAAGGTTTTGCCTGGCGACGCCGAGAACCTCTCGGTTGAGTAACGACGTTCCTCCACTTCCCCCTTGTGCGATTTATCTAGTCTTGTGTTGTTCTTGTGGTGGTAAATGGTATTGTGTGCGATCGGACAACGTAAAACAAATCAAAGTGAGTCCCGCTCGGCGCCGCGTCCCCGTTCAATTGATCGGAAAGGAAACGCGCGTGGTTGAAACTTTCGTTGGGACTTTTCCTCACCCGGAGGAATCTACTCGCTCAAACGTTGTGCCCGCGAGTTCGCCGCGAAAACATTGGTATTCGCTTATGAGGGTGAGTTTTAGTAGGCGGTTCAATTGAGTGCATGCTAAGTGTTGTTTTTCAAATTTTCTTGTGTGTGCGTTGGAATCGTGCGCGACCCCAGGGGTTGTTTGGCTTAATTGCGCAATTCTCGGATTTATTCTCGCCGCATTTCTTTGGTCGTCCGGACAGGGTAGGTCCTTTTCGCTTGATCAAACATTGACTTTATAGCCCTTGGGAGATCTAAAGAGGCCTAGTGAACCTTCATTTGGGCAAGTGTGTCTTTCTTGTCAGTTCATTTCGTTGTGTTAACGTTTGCGCGCACATAGAGTTAAAGGAGTGTGTTGCATCACAAATGCTATGTCAAAGTCTGGCTATAAGAGTCCCTGCCCATGAGCACCTTTCCTTTATTATCTTACTACATTAAATAAACACGCTCTCTAAGGTTCGGTTGGTTTGTCGTGCCGGTGCGGGAGCAGACGCCGCCTCAAGGTTGGAAAACAAACCGGCAGCGTCTACTCCCGACGTAGGCCTACGGAACGGAGAAAACGCCCTGTTCCAAACCCGCACCTCCCCCCTCCAGCCCCGAACAACGGCAGCATTTGCGCCGGCCCGTCTGCTCCCGCCGAACGAAACAAACCCTTAGTCTCTCCTACATTTTCTATGTAACACAATCAAGATAATACTGCAAAAAGGATGATACTGGAGGCACACCTCTATCTAAAATGGTGTATAAACAAATGGTACGGTAAATTCACTGCTCTATTGCTGGAATTGTACCTGCTTTGCATGTTCTCTTGTAGTGTCCTGTTTGATTGCAGCTACTGCACCGGACAGTATGCTTTCCCATATTCAGTTGCTCCATGCATGACCGCTTCTTCTCTGGACGACCAGGGGGACGGCGAAAGTTTGGAGGATGGACAATCCCGCCTTCATTGTTGGGGTGAAACCGAGTTCTTTTGCTCCATTCATTCTTTCCAGGTAATAGATTTATCACATGAGAATATGTTTTCATGTAGCTGGCGACGGTGAAACACGTCGCCGTGTATTCGTAGACATCCTTCTTACACGAGATCAGTGCTGCGACGGCATGAGAGCACGGTATTTCGTGCAATTGCCAATCACGGCATGAACATGAGCGCGTGTTGATGTTCACTATATGAGACCGGTCAGGTGATAAAACCTCAAACTCCGCCTCGTTCGACCGAAGCACTCGGTAGGAAGCTGCAGATTGCTTGGACTCTAATAATCGTTTTTCTGCGGACGGGACGAGTACATTAGTCCAACTCTCGCCTTTTTTTCGACATTCATCAAACTGCTGCAGTAGTTTACTACGGATACGTTCAACGATTTGAATGATAGGAAGCTCGTGTGCATCGATAATCCATTTATGAAACTCACTGGTGTTCGAAGAAAGATGACCAAACCTTGAACCTTCAAAATATATGACAGCCCAATGGCAGGGGGGAACTTGTTGGATTTGTCTCGCTGCATCTAGAGAGACTTCTTCAATTTCCGCCATCCTCTCCCTGAAACTAGTTGTTGTGGTAGAATAAGCTGCTTTCCAAATAAGATTAACAAGCCTTGAATTTTTAAGCTCCTTATTTACACTCTCGGTTAAATGGAGGACGCACAAACTGTGGTTCGCAGATGGAAATTTTCTTTTGGCAGCCTCATTTATTTCTTTTCGACAATCAGAAAATATTGTCAGCTTCGGCATGTTCTCTGTGTTCGTTTCGAGAAGCTTATGGAATTCTGATAAAAACCATAACCAGTTTTCATCGGTTTCTATGTCAACAATACCAAAAGCGACGAGAAACAAGCCTCCATTGGCATCAAATGATGTCGCAGAAAGTAAGGTACCAAGATATTTGCTCTTCAGTTCCATTCCACCAAGACAGATTAGAGGAAGACATCCATGTAGAAAGCCATGAATTGAAGCACTAAACGAAACAAAGAGTCGCTGGAAACGATGTTCTGACCCAGAAGTAAGCAGATTGGCAATACTTCCAGGATTTTGATTCTTTATTTGTTCACAATAAGAAGGAAGAAGGTAGTAACTCTCCTCAGAAGAGCCATATATAGAAGCAAGACAACGTTCTTTAGCTCGCCATGCTTGCTTGTATGGTATGGTAATTCCATATTGCTTTTGAATGTCCTCGAGAATGTCTTTGGGCTTATAGTTAACATTGTGTTTTAGCCGCTCTTCGATGAGATTTACGATCCAATCTACCGATGCTTGATGATGACCGAGCTGCGCATTCTTTCCGCACGTGTGTATAGCTTCGATGCTCCTTATTTTGAAAGCTTGGGAATTTGGAAGCTTCACAGCGCGAATACGCCAAGGGCAATCCCTTTTGGCACACTTGGCAAAATATCTACCTAGGTCGCTCTTTATTATTTTAAGCTCAAAGTGTTCAGCGATGGCGGCATCTTTGATTGCCTTGCGGAAAGTTTTAACATCCTCAAATTGTTTCCCAACAACAAAACATGGATCTTCCATATCGCTAGTAAATGTCTTAACATCTGAGTTGCATGCTTGTTTAAAAATACCTAGCCAACGAGAATTTTAAGTAGTCAAAAGTCATGAGAAACAAGTGGTAATCGATAAAAAAACATTTGTAGATAGCTATAGTTCCTTTTTTCTAGTTTGATCATATTCAGTGAATGTATTAATTTTATCAGAATAATATATATGACTATTAGATACTAAATCCTATAAAAACCTAAACATTAGAGATTTAGACACTCTTCTACTGACAGGACAAAATTCAAAAGCAGCGCTCTCAAATAATAGAACGGCAGCTGACAGAAAAGAGGAGTCGGATGCAGTTTTGATGCTTAAACTGTACTTACAATCACACTGATCACAACTTCTCTACTTTATTTCTAGCAATTACTTAATCACATCGTAGAACAGCCCTTGAACCTGGGTATCAGAAGTAACAAATTGTCTCCTGAAAAAGAGTAACTGCGCAAAGAAGAAATCAAATAAATTAATGCTGCTCACGCCTAACTTCAGAGGCAAGCATATCATCACAATCTAGAATCAAGGGCTAAGAAGGGCATTTTAGGTAGCTTTGTATCCCATGATGTAGCTATATGCTATTCTTGTATGCCTAAAGTCACCTCCTGAAGGTTTCGGCCCAATCAAGGAGTCAACAACCATGCAATAGAGCACTCGTCCACTAGCACTCGGCGCAACACCTCAGCAAGACAGCCATGAAAAAAATATAGGAAACACCAGTCCCCTACAAAGAAGCATAGCCAAAGATAAACAATTTTTGGTGCCACTCCAACATAGCCGACAGAGGCAAACAAACTACGTTTATGGTGCTACATTGGACACTCTTTGCTGCTGCGCAACATGGGGTCGTGACAATCACCTACTTTCGGCTCCACACATCTAGAGTAAAACAATAATTACTTTCGGCAAACAAACTTTTGGTGATGTGCAGGTGGGAGCAAACAACTACTTCTTAGTGCTGCCCCCCATCATGGGAAATTGACAAACAATTGTCTTCGCAAGTTTGATTCAAGATAAGAGACATCTATGGGTAGCTAAAAAGATGGACTGAGAACTATGAGGGCAAAGAAAGAAAGAAAACCAAAGAACCATCGTTCTCCTCTTCGCTAATTACATGGATGCCTTCCTTTAATCCGTCTTCCTAAGTTCGGTTCAACATAGGGCATCTATGGGCAGCTATAAAGGAGGGCGGAGGACTATGAGAGATCATCATATCCACTTCCCCTCCAAGGTATCTCCTTTTTGCTTAATACTCGTGTTCTTCATAACATGTACCCTAAAAACTAAAGTAATCAATATAAGCAAGAGGTCACATCTACACACACACACATGTATATCTATATCTATACCATTCTAAAAAGAAATATGGAATGGCTTTAAAAAGCCATGAATTTAAAAGGCATTGGAGATATCGTGTTCGTTCATCAAGGCTGAAATTCTGTCATCCAGATGTGAAATAAATAAAAAAAGCCTGATAGTCATCCTTCCTCTTATCTCCTTATTCCTGATCCCAGCCAAAAGCTTGCGACTACTCATTCAAGGGCATTGTTTCACTTCCACCACCGCCGTGCTCCCGCATTCTCCAGCGGCTGATTTCGACGTGGCCTGCTCCCTCGACTCTCCATACGAAACCCTTCCAGAGCCCTCGCGATGTCGTTCTTCCACAAGAATCGCTCACGACCGGATCATAGAAGCTCTCCCAGCTCGCCGTTTGGAACTGCCCTTTGTCTCGCCGGCTCCATGACGTAGTCGTTCTTACGCAAGAATTGATTGGCTAATCGCAAGAAGGGTAGATCGGGCAATGATTCAATATTCCTGGATTGGTTCCACGAAAGACCCATCAACCATGGTTGGAGATCCAAGTCACTATCGCCCTGGAAGTCTTGGACAGGTCGGCCATGGCTATAAAGGGCACCAACCACTTCTTCCTCCACGGCAAGGTTTTCCCCTTCTCCATCCCTCCCACCTCATGTCCTCCCGCAAGCTTCGTGGCAAGGGGCATCTTCCTCTTCAATCGCGATCATGGCAAGGCCGTCTCTCACTCTCTCTCCCTCTCTCTCCGTCTCTCTACTTCCAAAACCCTGACTGCTATGAGGATGGAATTTCTGCTTTTAAGTATCAATTTATTTTCCTGATTCTGGCATTCAATTTGTTCATATGTGGCATGATTTATAAAGTGTCTTGATAGGAGACCCTTCAGAGTCCTGTTTTTGGAATGGAGTTAAAAGGAGTTTCTCATTTTCTCTACCTGTTAGATAGGTGATGCTATGGTACAACCTTAGTAGAACAAATTTATGCAGATAATATAATGTGGTACCTTAGTGAATTTATGCAGATAATATAATGTGGTACCTTAGTCAAACGAGTATTGTGATTTATAAGCATTATGTTGTCAAATTTATCTTTTCTAACATAGCTATCGAGAACCTTCAGTATGTATATCAACCAAGAGTACACCCATCTTCTAATCCATCAGCTCCCATCCAGAAATTATTTCAATTAATTATGTATTAAAGAAAGTACTCATGAAAGAATGGTTAAACATGTTATTTGCTGTTGCAGGTTTTGTTAGCCACTTCACCTACCATGTGTTACAAATTTTTTTCTACTATGGTAAGAAGAGGGATGTGAGCATTTTTCATCCATCCAATTCATTTTAATGGTTGTCTTTATACTTGATTAGTAGCTATACAATGGTGTTACCTAATTGCATATTATTTTCTGAAATACAAATCATGCAGACAAGGGGTAGACATGCGACGGATAATCAGGCCACAATCTGGGAAGCGGCGGTCAGCTGTATACTGCCCAGCTATAGTTTTTTCTTTATATAAGGGATAAAAGAGAGCAGATATAATTTAACTAAAATCTTTTGCATTTTAGGATGAGTTCCCTACCCATTCATGTTTTCAATTTTCAATGTTGACTGATTATCATGTCCACTTTCATATTGTTTATTTTGAAATCATTTACTTAATTGGGGCCATGTTGCAGGGTTTGTCCGGACATGGCCATTACTAATTTTTTTTATCCAAATGCCAATTTCTCCCAAATGTGACTTCTATTTCTGTGAAAATATTTTGTGAAATTCATGCTACTTTTAACCGTATTAATTTCCACTTTCAGCCTAAAGAGGGTCGATAGATTTGGATGATGATGGAATATACCCTAAATCTAAATGATGGGCAAGATATCTTGAATCAACTATTGGTATTCTATGATAACTTTCAGGAATTTCTAATGGACTCAAACTATCAAGTAGTTATAATGTTACTATAATTGATTGAAGTGATAATTTTATGTTCAAATGAGATGAGCCAGAGTTGATAATATTTATTACAAATATATCCAATAGCAGATCAACCTATCAAGAGTTGGCTTCTTAAAAGTCTTCTTCTGCACATAGATTTTGTCATCGCTAAAGGTATTTATCTGCACCGATTCACACATGCCGTCGCCAATGACTAATGTTGTCGGCCATGACATATGCCGCCGCCAGGACACATGTCGCCCCCCACAACACATGTCGCCCCCATGACCAATATCGTGCCCCACGACAAATATCGCCCCCCACGACAAATTTTGCCTTGGAGAAGAATGTCGTCCCCACGATAAATGTCGCCCCCACGACAAATGTCTCCCCCGCGACAAATGTTGCTCCTACGTTATTGCACTCATGTAGGACCGGAGGCATGTACCTGTCACTCGTATGTGTGTGTGTGTGTGTATACACACACACACACACTCTCCTATTAACTTTACTACATTATCTTCTCACCTTCCACTTCCCCAACAATCTCCTACAGTGGCGGACGCAGAAATTTTGTTCTATGTGGGCGGAGTACAAAATTACAACAACACTCAAGCCTCTACCCCACTATAGTGGGGTTGGCTATATGGATCCTTTGTCTCCATTGTGCCTTATTTTTGTCATAATCTCACTAATGCCTAAGTACATCATTTCTTTCCTTATAGTTTCATTCCAAGTTTTTATTGGTCTACCCCTCCCTCGTTTAACATGCCCAGTGACTAGACTCTCACAACGCCCAACAGGTGCCTCTAATGGTCTCCTTTATACATGTTCAAACCATCTTAGTTGAGCTTCTCGCATCTTCTCTGCAATTGGTGCCACTCATGTCTTATCTCTGATACATTCATTCCGAATTTTATCCAATATCGTGTGTCCACACATCCACCTAAGCATTCTCATCTCGCAACTCCCATTTTTTGCTCATGTACACAATTCATTGCCCAACACTCAGAACCATAGAGCATCGCTGGTCTAATTGTTGTACGGTAAAACTCACCCTTAAGTTTTAATGGTACTTTACGATCACATATGATCGTTGACGCGCCTCTCCATTTCAACCAACCCGCTTGGATTTTGTGTCACATCTTTATCAATACTCTGTTTTTTTCTGAACTATCGATCAAAGATATTTACCAATATGTGCGGAGTACAAAATTATTCAAAAAAAAATAAGTCAACAAATATATCATAAATATGTTTATATTACATTAATATTACACAAGTTTTTATTATTATTAATCAATTTGAAATATATATATATATATATGTACTATACTCTTTTATGATATTTCATTTTCTAGGAATAATTTCATTGTTGCTGGTAAAATATTTTTTTAATATAAATCATCAAATAATCATTCATTCATTCATTTCTCTCTAATTATGTAATGAGATTTTGATAAAATGAATTGAATACAACTCCACTAATAGTGAAATCGCATGAAAAAAAAACTATAAAATAATGCATACTTCCTAGTAATCCCTGGAACATTGTTCGTCTTTTTCGATAAAGAGTAAAATTTGAGTTTTTAAAGACATATGAGCTAAAACAATTATTAAGATTTATTTTTAAAAATAGGTAAAGTTAAGAACCAATTTACTTGTTGCACCAACTTTTTCACAATCAAGAAATTTTTTATTTTTATTTTTCACCTTAATATTTTAAATAATTATTGCTTGGTTGCAATGAGTTATTCAATTTTCTACACTTTTTATGAATTAATAAATGTTCTAAGCTTTTTAGTCATATATAATCAAAAAGTAATTAAAATAAAAAAATTTGCAAATATTAATGTAAATGTAATTCAAATTATAAATTAAAACTTTAATTCATTGTCATTTATGAACTATTTGAATGTCACCTTTCATTTTAAATATTTTTGATATTTTCACACAATAGCATAACCACGCAACTTACTTATTTATAAAAAAAGTTTTAAACAACATAATAACAAATTTGTTTATAATTTCAACAACAACATAACAATTAACTAATCTATATAAAAAATTTATACGACATAACAATGAACTTTTTTGTAAAAAAATTTAAACAAAAATATAACAAAGAATTTGTTTATATTTTTTAAAAAATAGCATAATAACAAAATTATTTACAATATAAAAAACATTAAATTTTGTTGTCAGTAGAATTTGAACCCATGACCGCTTGTTTAAAAATTACAACCTTCACCAACTGAGCCAAGAACCTATTTATGTATTATTTTTACAATATGTTTTATTATTCGGTAAGTTATCTAACATGATAAATAACCAGTCCAGTCCTATGTAAGTCCGCCCCTGATCTCCTATATCAGGTTAAAGCTAGGTTAGACATCAATAAAAAATTTTGGATTCAAGATCTCTCATTGCAATGGTCTTGAGATGTTATGGATTCGTCGGAGAGGTCGCCAACGTCGGAAGGGAAGGTGTAACCTTCGGGATCTATTTCCTAAAGCTAGCTGTACAACTCCTATTCTAATCTACCTAAGGAGACTACTCAAATGGACATAACAAAATATAATATTTCATTCATTCCCAACTAATACAATATGGCCCCCTTTTATAGATCCATTACAGTTCAACTAGCTGTTAGAGCCATACGAGACGTAACACGTTACATTCCTTCCCTTCTCGAGTAAAGGGCGACCTCGTCATTTGATTCTACCAGGGTAAAAACTCAAATGATGTGTGTAATTTTTATGATAAAAGTCAGCATCATGAAATTTGGTTATTGTTGGCTCCAATTAAGCAAACTTTATCGACATGATGCACGCACCTGGATCGAAAACAAAAATTGTAGAAATTTTTTTCTCCAAAAGAAATCTTTCTTCAAGACATAGTAGGTGACGGGCATGCACATGGTTGTGGAAAATCATATCTTCATGTGGCTGACCAACTTGAGTTGCATGAGCAGGAGTGCCCACTATGACTTTAGATTTGGAGTGTTGCCACTTAAACATCGGCACGGAGGAAGATTTTTGAATAGGCCGGTGGATCCAATAGTTATTGTCCCTGATCGTCTTGAAGGGAGTGTTCCAAGAATGTGAAACGAAGTCGAGACGAGTGGAAGAAGAAGCGATCTGCATGGCCAGATGATCCATTGAAGAATATTCTTGGATTTTTTTTCTTAAGAGGAATGATCTTTTCATGCCAATTCTGGAGACTCGAATCAATTGTATCCTTGAGCCATAGAAATTGTTAGAAAAGCCCAATTAAGGGCCCATGTTTTCTTCTTTCTCTCTCCTTGTATTAGTCCCACATCATGTATTAGGATTTCTCTCTTCTTTCTTCTCCTATATAAGTGTGTGTATACTTGTAACTATTGATTCAAGAAATATATACAAGGTTTTGGTCCTCTCTTTACATGGTATCAGAGCCAGGTTTCTCCACCTTGTATTCGGTCTACTGCTTGCGGTCTACAGGTTCTGTCCGCCCGGACTTGCTTGTCCGGCCTGTTCTCCTGGAAAACGTCCGGTGTTTTTCTTCTCCCTCCTAGCCGCCATATCGTGCGGTCTGCCTCCTTTTAACCGCTCTCTCTCCTCGTGGCTTCCACTTCTCCTCCTCCTCTCTATCTTTTATAAACTCTCACGTGGGTCCCACTTCATCTTGTATCTATCCGCGCGGTCTTCTTCCATATCCGCGCAGCCTGCTTTCTCTCTTCCCGCTTGTGGCCTCACCGTGACCGTGCGGACTTTCTCTCCTTAGGCTAGCCGCTGCGACTTGTCTTGTCGATTAGCGGTCTCTTCTTTTGCTGCAAGCCGCATCCTGGTCGCGACTCTTCTTGTCGCTGGTGTGTCCATCGAGACCATGCGGCTTCTGCCTCTACCGCACCTGCTCTTCTCTATTCGGCTTCCCTCTAGCCGCCCGGCCTCCTTATGCTAGCCGCCCGGCCTCCTCTTTGCTAGCCGCCCGGCCTCCTCTCTGTTAGCCGCTCGGACTCCTCTCTGCTCGCCGCCCGGCCTTCTCTCTGCTAGCCGTCTGGCCTTCCCTCTGCTAGCCGCCCGGCCTCCTCTCTGCTAGCCGCCCGGCCTTCTCTCTGCTATCCGCCCGGCCTCCTCTCTGCTAGCCGCCCGGCCTCCTCTCTGCTAGCCGCCCGGCCTCCTCTCTGCTAGCCGCCCGGCCTCCTCTCTGCTAGCCGCCCGGCCTCCTCTCTGCTAGCCGCCCGGCCTCCTCTCTGCTAGCCGCCCGGCCTCCTCTCTGCTAGCCGCCCGGTCTTTCCTTCTGCTAATCGCATGGCGTCTGATGATTCTGCTGCCACCTCTGTTGTGTCCTTCTCTGCGGAAAGTATCACCTGTCTCTCTCATCATCCTTGTTGGATCGTTGATTCCGGCGCTACTCACCATATCACCTCCCAGAAACCCACAGCGTATCTACAGACGCCTCATCCTGCTCGCATCACTGTGGCCAACGGTGACACCCTACCAGTCTCTGGCGCCGCTGCTCTTCAGCTAACGCCGACCCTTTCTCTTTCCTCGGTTCTTCACGTTCCGGGGTCTCCTTTCAATTTATTATCTGTTAGTCGTCTCACACATGACCTTGATTGTTGTATTACCTTTTCACCTTCTTCTTTTCTTATGCAGGATCGCCGCACCCGGAGTACCATTGGTAAGGGGCAGCTGGTGAATGGGTTGTACATCTTGGATATCCCACCACCTCTTCTCTCCGCCATCTCCACTGTTGATTGGCATCGCCGCCTTGGACATGCTCCCCTTCCGATTCTCAAGCGGGCTCTTCCTGATATACCTTTACGGGAGTTCTCTTGTGAATCTTGTATCTACGGCAAACAACATCATTCTTCTTTCCCCCTGCCTGTACCAGGAGTAGTACTCCCTTATCTTTAGTTCATTCTGATGTCTGAGGTCCTTATAAAATCTCTAGTATTTTTGGCTTTCGCTATTTTGTCACGTTCATTGACGATTACTCTCGTACCACGTGACTCTATTTACTACATGATCGAACTGAACTTACCTCTGTATTTCGCGCTTTTTTACTTAAGATGCGTACGCAGTTCGCTACCCCCCTCAAAGTATTTTGCACTGATAATGCTCGGGAGTATACGGGTCGTGCCTTCTCCAATCTTTGCACTGAATTTGGTATCATCCATCAAACTTCATGTGCGTATACCCCTCAGCAAAATGGGGTGGCAGAATGCAAAAATCGTCATCTTCTCGATATTGCGCGCTCTCTTATGTTCTAAATGCACGTTCCAATCGAATATTGGAACTTTGCTGTATCCACCACCTGTCATCTCATCAACCGCCTTCCCTCCTCTGTTCTTGATTTTGCCTCACCCATCCAACTCCTCTATCCCTCCACCAACCTCACCTCTCTCACACAGCGGATCTTCGGGTGTGTTTGCTATGTCCACCTTCTTGGCCCCCCTTCCGACAAACTTGCTCCTCGGGCCGCCAAGTATATGTTTGTTGGCTACTCTCGCACTCAAAAGGGGTACGTCTGCTACTCTCTTACTGACGACAAGCTGGTCGTTTCTGTGGATGTCACCTTCTGCGAAGACCAGCCCTTCCACTTACCCAGCACCACCGCGTCTTCTGCTCCCGTGACCCAGCTCCCCGCCACCAGCGATACCTCGGCTACGATAGATCATGCTCCCGTCTCTACAACTCATCCTTTGGCCAACTACGTTTCTCTACATCGGCTCACGCCGCCTCTCTACGTGTTTGCCACCTCTCTCTCCTCTATTTTTATACCTAACAATGTGCAGGAGACGCTTCAACACCCAGGGTGGAGGGCCGCTATGAACGATGAAATGCGGGCTCTCTGGGCTAACCAGACCTGGGATTTGGTTCCTCTTCCTGCTGGTCACACCTCTGTTAGCTGCAAATGAGTCTATGTCATTAAACATGCGGCGGATGGCACTATCGACCGTCTGAAGGCTCTCCTCGTGGCACTGGGCTTTACTCAGCAACCTGACCTTGATTACGAGGAAACCTTCTCTCCCGTGGCCAAATTGAAAACGGTCTGCGTTCTCCTCTCCTTGGCTGTTCATCGTCACTGGACACTTTATCAGTCGGACATTAAGAATGTCTTCCTCAACAGCGATCTACAGGAGACAGTTTATATGCAGCAGCCTCCCGGGTTTGAGACCACGGGGGAGTCTTTGGTATGTCACCTTCGGAAATCCATTTATGGTCTCAAACAGTCCCCACGTGCGTGGTTTGAAAAGTTCAGTAAGGTGGTCTGTGTTAGTGGGTTCACTCGAAGCTCGGCTGATTTTTCTCTCTTCACCCGACACCGGTCAATCGAGACTGTGATTCTTCTGGTCTACGTTGATGATATCCTGATTACTGGCGACGACAAGGCAAGAATACAACAGATCAATGAACAGTTGAATTCCGCCTTTCAGACCAAAGATCTGGGCAACCTTCGGTACTTTCTTGGGCTCGAGGTCGCACGACGCCCTGCTGGTCTTGTGTTATCTCAAAGAAAGTACTGTATGGACCTCCTTCATGATGCAAGTTATTCTGGGTGCAAACCTGCGGAGACTCCTATGAACGCAAATCACAAGCTCTCGGCCCATAGCTCTGACTCTGACAAGCTGCATACAAATCCGGAATATTACAGACGCTTGGTCGGGAAGCTGATTTACCTTACGGTGACTCGACCAGACATCTCACTTGTTGTGGGAGTTGTGAGCCGTTTCATGCACGCTCCTCGGACATCTCATCTTCAAGCTGTCGAGCGCATCCTTCGATATCTCAAGATCGCCCCCGAACAAGGACTCGTGTACAAGCCATCCACATCTCTATCTCTTGCCGCGTATTCTGACCCTGACTATGCAGGATCTATTGATTATAGGCGCTCCACAACTGGGTTCTGTACTTACTTTGGTGGACACCTCATAACTTGGCGTAGCAAGAAACAGACTGTGGTTGCGCGTTCCTCTGCTGAAGCCGAGTACCGGGCTATGGTTGTTGTTTCGAGCTAACCTGGCTTGAAGGCCTTCTGGGAGGCTTAGGTGTTCGTCTCTCATCTCCGACAACCTTATTTTGTGACAGTCAGACAGCAATTCATATTGTCAAGAATCCGGTTTTTCACGAACGAACAAAGCATATCGACGTTGACTGTCACTTTATCCGGGAAAAGGTACAGTCAAAGAAGATAGATTTGGAGCATGTTCCTGCTACCGACCAAGTTGCGGGCATCCTGACGAAAGCTCTCTCCAGGCCGCTATACTATCAGTTCTTATCCAAGCTTGGTGCCTACGACTTGTACGCTCCAGCTTGCGGGGGAGTGTTAGAAAAGCCCAATTAAGGGCTCATGTTTTCTTCTTTCTCTCTCCTTGTATCAGTCTCACATCATGTATTAGGATTTCTCTCTTCTTACTTCTCCTATATAAGTGTGTGTATACTTGTAACTATCGATTCAAGAAATATATACAAGGTTTTGGTCCTCTCTTTACAGAAATGATGCATCTATGCTATTGGAGGCATCTTCCACTAGTGTTTGGAGGGTAGAGAATGAAGAGGCAAGTCTGGCAACATTTCAAAATAGGAACGAGCGGTGGAATAAAACCAAGAATGATCATGATGTAGAATAAAATTAGGGTTTTGAAAATACTATGATTTTATACGACCATTTTCAATTTTTAAAATGGGCAGAGTGGCCAAATCGAAGTTTTGCGCACAAAACTACTCTTAACATTGAACTTTAGCAAAATCGTTAGTCGTTGTATAAAAATATTCCTTGGCGTCTAACGATTTAAACCGTAGCGAGATTTGATTGACCACAAGCAATATGGAATAACGGAAATTAAAGAATTAGAACGTTGGAGGCAAGCATAAAAGTCATTTAATTGACTGCATAAGTTACGCTAAATGAACTCGGAGTGGGTTACCCGGAGAATACCCCAGAGGATTGTCAGCCTAATCCAAATCAACGGCGCAGCAGTCAAGAAAAGACTTTCGTAGACAGATTGTCGGGAAGAGAGATTGCGGTCGACAACAATCTGTGAGTAGCTCGGTATCGGGCTGTCCGCTGGTGGAAGTAGGAGGCATCAGCGGCTCAATCAGAAGGCAGATGGCGGTGTCGGACTGCAACGGCGTCGGCGGGCTTCATTTTGCAGTGGCCGAATTCCCGGCTGGAGGCGTTGTTGCGTCGGAGCTTCGGCTATTGAGATCGGGAGTGAGGGCGGCAACAGGAAGCAGCTGAACCCCTTTTTGTCTTTGTCGTGAGGCGGGTGCAGCGGCTAGGCGGGTACAGTGGCTGGGCGGTTGCGTCGGCAGGAATGATGGTGGTAGGCCGGACCTGGCAGAGAAACGAGTCGTCGTTTCCCTGCTTCAATCTTGGCTGCGCTCTTCCTTCTTCTTTGTGCTCTTAAAATAGGGCAGTAGCCAGGAGGGGGATTTTCCAATTCCTCCTTATTTCTTATTATTTTCAATTCTTTCTTGTTTTTTCAATTCTTTCTTCACCGTGCTCTTAGAATAGGTCTATAATTAGGATATTTTCAAATAATATTTTTGATTTAGTTTTTTTGTGGGGTATTTTCTCCAATTATCTTATGCTTACTTAAAATGATTTATGCTTGTATTTACTGCCCTACAACAACAACAGAACTCATATAGCCCCCAATCATTGGGGGTATGGGCGGGGGGAGATTGGAAACAGACCTAACCTTTGACACTATGTGTTGAAACCAAAAACTTGGTCTCTCGTGGAGTTTGGGGTCCCTAGAAAGGGGTTACCTCACACCTACTACACTCAGGAGAACGTCACAGGCCAAAGGATCAAGAAGCTAAGAACAGACCATCGGCACTAGCGCGGAGGTCCCACCTCACACCCGGAAGACCTTTGAAGTCTCCCCCACCCTAGCCAATGCTGAGCTAGGTGCCTTGGAGGAAGAAAGCAAAGGGGTTTTTTGTGGCTAAGATGCAATGCTCTCCAAGGCACCCCTAAGGGTCTATTTATAGTTTTCTCAATCTCATGCATCAAAATGTCAGAAATACCCTTACGCCAAATAGGCCTTGGGCCAATAGAAAACACCCACACCGGGGGGCAGAGAGGTAATTCCACCCCGAGGGTAAAACGGTAAAAACACGGCCAAAAGAGGTCCAAGGGCGGGAGGAGCCATACCCCCCACTCCCCGGGCACCCGAGACGAGCAGGTGACCCCCGAAGAACTGGAGAGCAGGGGGCAGGGGCGAGACCCCGGCCCCCGGCCGGTCTCGCCCCGCCAGGCCGCGGGGCAGGGGGAGAGCCCGGCCCCGGGCCGGTCTCGCCCCGCCAGGCCGCGGGGCAGGGCGAGAGCCCGGCCCCGGGCCGGTCTCGCCCCGCCAGGCCGCGGGTGTAACGGCCCGGTTCAAAGGCTCAGAGGCCCGCAGGCTTGTCCCGCCCCTGGCACCGCTACAGGGCTGCAGCCCAATACACCCCAATGCCTCTCCCGCCTGTTTCTCAGCAAGGCGCGTTGTTGGCGCTAGGTATCGAACCCGCAACCTTTGATAACACTCTTCCAACAGAGCTCATCACCAACTGAGCTGCAGCTCAGTTGGTGATGAGAACGTTGGATGGTTTGCTTATCAAGGGTTGCGGGTTTGATACCTAGCGCCAACAAACGGGGACGGAATTCCATTTGTTTACCCGTCACTTGCTGTGTTTCCCCTAAACGTCACCCGCCACCGCTGCGCCAAATGCAGCCTTAGTCTTTGTTTGTAGCCGTTACCCAGAAACAAGCTGATCTTGAACATAAAACTGGTTGAAGTTACAGTTCATGAACGACAGTTCATAGCTCCCGTGCTCACAACCGCTGCCGTCATGCCAAATGCAGACATGGTTGATATTACAGGCTGCGTTGGTTGCTTATCGTAGCTTAATCCGTTAGTTGGACAAAAACGCTGCATAGAATATATGTTTGTATTACAATGTTACTATCATTACTGTGAAACCACCGTTACCACACATCTTCCCAAACCCCGAGGTGATGATAAGGGGGACGGGGGTATAAACACCAAGGACCACCCGTAGCTTATTAGCTCCGTTGTTCTCAACACAAGTTGGACAAAAACGTCGTTGTCATAGAATATATGTTCCAACCACGGGATGGCGGGGTATTACAAATGTCCCACACACACCCAATACTACCTTGGTTCTCAACATTACCAAAAAAACTAGTTTAGGGCATAAGATTTTGGTATGTCAATGACATTTTTATACAACCTCACCGGAACAAATAAGTCGCGATAAGTCGTGCCAAACGGAGCCTTAATTAGGAGTAATGGATTATAAACCGATCATTTTAAGAACTAATGGGGCTAGGTCAGTTTTATTATGCATTTGAGGTGCGATTAGCACACTCCCCGCATGATCCAACCATCTAAATGGGGATCATGGGGGAACCGTCGCGCATGCGATCGGCGCGCACAATCTCGCGTGATCCACGCGTGCGGGATCACCTTCCCCGAACCGTCTGGGGGCCGACCATTGGGCGGATTTACTTTTTGTGAGTGGGAGTGGCAGATAAATGAAATTTAATTTTTTTTCCTCTCTTCCTTATTTTTTGGATACTTAGACTCCGTTTGGGGGGGGGGGACTTATTTTCACCCCTCAAGCGGTTACGACCGCATGCACTAGACCTTAATTAAGGCCCGGTTCATGCGGTGGTAACCGCTTCACCAGTGAAAATAAGTTCCCCCCCCCCCCAAAAAAAGCCTTAGTCTTTGTTTGCAGTCGTCACCCAAAAACAAACCGGTCTTGAACATAAAACTGGATGAAGTTACCGTTCATGAACGACAATTCATAGCTCCTGTGCTCACAACCGCTGCCGTCATGCCAAATGCAGACATGGTTGATATTAATTTAGGCTGCATTTGGCATGGCTTATCGCAGCTTATTTGCTCCGTTGAGGTTGGACAAAAACATCGTTGTCATATAATGTATGTTTGGTATTACAAATGTTACTATCATTACCAAAAAAAAACTAGTTTGTGACATAAGATTTTAGTATGTCAATGACATTTTTATCCAACCTCACCGGAACAAATAAGCTATGATAAGCCGCGCCAAACGGAGTCTTAATTACGAGTAATGGATTATAAACTGATCATTTTAAGAACTGATGGGGCTAGGTCAGTTTTATTATGCATTTGAGGTGCGATTAGCCCACTCCCCTCATGATCCAACCATCTAAATGGGGATCATGGGGAAACAGTCGCGCACGCGATTGACGCACGCAATCTCGCGTGATCCACACGCGCGGGATCACCTTCCCCGAACCGTCTAGGGGCCGACCGTTGGGGCCGGCCACTCTCTCCCGCCGCCGGCGGGCCGGCTCAAGCCGGCCCGGATTCCTGCCGGCCAGGGAGCCACACCATGTAGTCGTACGCCCACGGCTGCAAGGTACGGTGCTCCCGCCGGCCACCCCGGCCGGCGGAGGGTCGTCCCTCCCCGAGCCACCTTCAAGATCTCTTCGAGCCACTCGCAAGCCATCATCTCATCACCAAAATCTGCCCAAGTCCACGAACGAGCGACGAGAGGGAAATTCCTGCTACAACAAGTGCCCCGATCGTCCACAATTCCCCAGCAAACAGCCTCGCGCGGGGCAGCCTATTGCCCGCTGTGAGTCTAGTAACTCTCTCTCACCTCCAAAGTATAATGAGAAGCGGTGTGTCGCCCTCAATTCTCTAATGAAATTGTAATCGCAAGCAAATAGTGAATTTCGACCGGCACAGACTCGGTCGCGTGGGTTTTTACCTAATTAAGGGATTTTTTCACGTCAAAACATCGTGTGTACATCTCTCTCATTGATTGTGTGCGCGCTCGACCGCTCCGTGAGCTAAGACAGTCCAAATTAACCCGATCCGACCAGAACATCGAGTTTGACGGCAACAAGAACTTTAACTTATAACCAAAACCTTCACTCAGATGTTTACATTTCATAACATCCATGCATAAAAACATAAAAGTACCACCAGTTTTTTTTGTACATGAATGCCACGAAGTGCACACATTGAGAGGGGTACTTGTAATTTCGAAAGTAAGAGAGGGTGCAAATTGTAATTATGCAAGCTTTGAGGAGGGGGGTCCCCATAAATAATTCTCTCTCGCTCACTATACAACCTCGGACTCATGAGAGGCCCTCAAGACGCAAATAGAAGGAAGATAGGCGAGAGGTGCTGATAGGCGAGTGAGACCAGATTGTCCACTCGCAGGGGGCGAGGTGGGTGGTCTCTGCAATGGGCGAGACGCCCCCTTTTTGGGATGCGAGTAGGCCTTTATAGGCGAGAGGGCCCCGTGGCAGAGGATGCCTGCGAGACGGCCAAGAGGGCTCGTCTCGCCGATGGGTGTTCCCCTACTCGCCATATAGAGAGAGGGCCATTTTGACATATCTATACCCCAGGGGCATTTTACCCTTCTACCCGGGGTATTTTTACCTTTTTGCCCTTAATGGTCTGCATATAGCTCCTCAGAATAGCGGAGTTAGGCTGTTGGCAGACCCAACCAAGGGTATTTAGGTAATTTCAGGCTAGTTCAGTGTGGTTATTTGCAGATCCAACTCAGAAAACTATAAATAGACCCATAAAGGTTCTTCAGAAGCACACACGTATTTCCCGGGACTTGAGAGGATTTTTCTGTGCTTTCTGAGGAGCTCCAAGCCCAGCTTTTGGCTTTGGAGGGGAAGCTCTCAGAGATCTTCCGGGTAAGCGGTGAGACCTCTCTGCTGAGCCTTTGGGTCAATTTCTAGTCCTTCACGACCAGTCGGAGGCCGGAGCTTGGGACGAGTAGGTGTTGGCTACGCCCCTAATTTTCGAAATTTTGTCGAAGTCAAATTTTGGCTTCAACAGTTCTGGTGCGGTGAGCGTGGAAGGTAGCCGATACAAGAAAATCTTGAGTTTAGTCCTATGGCAGGAGGTGAAGGTGAAGGATCTGGTTCAGGAGGTTCCCCCTCCCGGGGAGAGGAGGCGACGAGGAAGATGCTGGAGGACTTTAGATGAGAGGTCTTGCAAACCATCAGCTTGGCCTTCTCGGCGAGGAGCGAGTGGGCCACGCCTCAGGTCCCGATAGAGGAGGTCCCGCTCTTGGGCGAGAACGCCCCTGGACAGCGCCCGGGGAAGGAGGTCCCGGCAGAGGCTGGCGAGAGGGACGTGGCGGCGCGAGAGCTCTTCCCAGGCCAGCGTCCCGGGAAGGAGATTCCGGCAGAAGTTGGCGAGAGGGAGGCGGCTGTGCGAGAGCTCTTCCCTGGGCATGGTCTCGCGGATCGGGCCAGCCAGCCGAGGCCGCGAGACGTGCCCTCTCGGCAGGCAGGTGGCGAGAGCCCATTCAGTGAGCTCATCATCTCGGCCCCGGTGCCGGAGGGGTTCCGGGAGCCCGACATGTCCTACTACTCGAGGAAGGATGACCCTGTACAACACGTGCAGTGATTTGAAGATGTTGTTTCGATAAGGCAGATGACGGATGCCTTCAAGTGTCGGCTGTTTGCCATCACGTTGAAGGAGAAGGCACGGGACTGGTTCCACCAGTTGCCAACAAGGTCGATCTACAGTTTCGAAGATCTGCGTCGAGGTTTCCTGTTGAGGTTCTCAACATCGAAGAAGCGTAAGAAGGAGGCGGAGTGCCTGTTCGCGGTGAGGCAGAAGCAGGACGAGACGTTGGGACATTATGTGGATCGGTTTCAGGAGGAGATCCTCCTGGTCCAGGAGGTCCCAGGGTATACGCTGATGCTCGCGTTTACTCTGGGACTGAGGCCGGGTTTCTTTAGCATGGAGTTGAAGAGAGTGTCCCCCCCCCTCTTTTGAGGAGCTCATGGAGAGGGCGGCAAAGGAGACAGACTTCGAGAGGGCCAATCTGGCGTTTGCAAGGAAGCTGGTCAGGTTGGCGGAGGATGATGTGAAGGAGCCGGAAGCAGGAAGACGGAGGGAGCAGAGAGAAGAGAGAAGGAGAGAGGAACCCCGAGGTCAGGGGCAGCAATGACAGCATCAAGGACGGGGGGCCCGCGAGCCGAACAACCGGATAGGTTGGAGGCCTCAGGAGGGTCGCCCCCAGGAGTTGGGAGGATGTTTTCAGGGAAGAGATAACTTCCGTGAGCCGAGGAGGTTCGATCAGCCGGCATGGAGGCAGGAGCCGAGGGATCGCTTACAGCGGCAGCAAGAGGCGATGGAGATCGGTCGAGGTAGAGGAGGAAGGAGAGGAGCTCGGGGAGAAGCTGGAAGAAGAGATGGTGGAGAAGGAAGAAGGGGCAGGGTGGCGTTGCCTTTCTGTGACTTCCATCAGGAGGAGGGTCACGCAACGGCCACCTGCCCAGAGTTCTTAGAAGTGAGAGAAGCTCGGGGGGTGAGGAGGCAGGAGCCGCCGGTAAGAATCGTGGAAGTGCAGCAGGGAGAGGCGGAGGACAGATGCGAGGACCGGGTGGATGTAGGAACCCGGGGAGGGATCAGGGTGATTCACGGAGGAGTTAGGATCGAGGCTGCTCGTAAGGGTAGCCTCCAGACCATGTACCGAAGGGGGGTAGCCTCGACCTCCCAGGTTCCGCCCCCGAAAGAAAAAATTACCTTTTCTTCAGAGGATATGCCGGATTATGAGGACTCGTTCTGTGATGCCTTGGTGATCCAGACGGTGGTAGAAAACTTCACGGTCTCCAAGATCCTGGTGGACAACGGGAGCTCCGTAAATGTGATCTTCAAGAAGCCTTTTGATGAGATGCAGGTGGAGACCAGGAGGGTCATAGCTTCGGATGGGCCGTTGTTCGGTTTCTCGGGAGAGAGGAAGGAAGCAGAAGGAGGAGTAGGGCTGCATGTGAAGTGGGGGCGTGTCACGGAACTGCAGGTTCGTGATCGTGGACGCCCCGAGCAGCTATAGCGTCATCTTTGGGCGCCCCTCATCAGCGCCTTTCGCTGCGTCCCCTCCTCTTTTCACCAATGCATCAAGTTCAACAACGGAGGGGTGCAGGTTTGGGTCAGAGGGGACCCGAAGGTGGCAAGGCAGTGCTACGTTACGGCAGTCAACACCATATCATGGATGGCAGAGGCGGAGGAGATGGAGAAGGAGATGATGGCGCATGAAAAGGTTGTCGGAGAGGAGGAGATAAGCCTAGGGGAGGCGAGAGAGGAGACTGAAGAGGTTGTCGAGGAGGAGATTGAGGAGGAGCAGAGGGGAAGAGGTGTGCAGGAGGTCCAGGGGGACGGGGGATTGGAGCCGCAAGAAGGTCGGCAGGTGGAAGAGGAAGGAAGAGGAATTGAGAGGGAGGCCCAGAGAGGCGTAGAGGTTGAGCAGGAACAGAGTGAGAGCCTAGGGGAGGCGATGGAGGTTGAGGAAGCAGGAAGGAAGGAAGAGTTTGGGGAAGAAGAGGAGGCAAGGGCCGGCTGGGAGCAGTCGCGGCTGGAGGCGGCGGAGGAGGTGGTGGAGATGGAAGTCTTCACCAGCACCGGACAGGTGCAAAAGGTGCGGATCAGCGGGGGCCTGAGTCCCGAGGACCAGGAGCGAATGCGGGCTTGCATCAAAAGCAACGTCGACATATTCGCTTGGAGCGCGGCGGACAAGTCGGGCATCGATGCGGATGTGGTCTGCCACTGCCTGAACCTGGATCCCAAGACGCGCCCCATACGCCAGAAGATGAGGACCATCGCAACCAAGCTGGAAGAGCCAATCCGCGAGGAGGTCAAGAAGCTTCTGGAGGCCGGCTTCATCTCGGAGATCCAGTATCCAGGCTGGGTTTCCAACGTGGTAATGGTAAAGAAAGGAGGAGGGAAGTGGCGCATATGTATTGACTTTTCATTATTAAATAAATCATGCCTCAAGGATTGCTACCCCCTGCCTCGAATCGGCGCGCTGGTTGATTCAGCCGTTGGTTTTTCAATTATGAGTTTTTTGGATGTTTTTTCAGGTTACCACCAGATCCGAATGCAACCTCCCGATGTCAAGGACGTCTCCTTCATCACAAGGGAGGGATGTTTCAGTTATAAGATGATGCCCTTTGGGTTGAAAAACGCAGGAGCTACATACCAACGCATGATGGATCGAGTCTTCCAAGGCCAAAGGGGGAGGAACCTGGAGGTCTATGTTGATGACCTAATGGTTAAAAGCAAGGGTGTGGGCTCACACCTTCGGGACCTGGAGGAGACGTTCGCCACCTTGCGGAAGTTCAAGATGAGGCTGAACCCCTCAAAGTGCATTTTTGGGGCAAGCCGTGGGAAGTTCCTCGGGCATCTTCTGACCCCGGAGGGGGTAGAACCCAACCCAGATAAGGTAAAAGCCATCCTAGAGCTGGAGTCACCACGCAATGCTAAGGAGGTCCAGCGCTTGACAGGCAAGCTAGCCGGCCTAAGTAGATTCCTCTCCAGGTCGGGAGAGAAATGCCCATCTTTCTTCAAAGTGTTGTGGGGTAACCAAAAGTTCGAGTGGACCGCTGAATGTGAAGAAGCTTTTAAAGGGCTGAAGAAGCAGCTCTCCCTGGCTCCTCTACTTCAAAGCCCAAAGGAGGGGGAGGACCTGGCCTTGTATCTCGGAGTGGGAGCAGAGGCGGTGAGCTCTGTTCTGGTTAGGGAAGAGGGTAGAAAGTAGTTATCAATCTACTATGTTAGCAGGATCCTAAAGAAGGTGGAGCTTCGCTACCCTATCTTGGAAAAGCTGGCGTACGCCTTGATCATCTCGGCCAGGAAGCTCCGGCCATATTTCCAAGCGCATTCAATCAGGGTGGTGACAGACCATCCCCTCCGTAAGATTTTTGAAGGAGTGGAGCACTCGGGTAGACTGGCTAAGTGGTCTATCGAGTTGAGTGAGTTCGATATCTCGTTCGTACCAAGGCTCTCCATCAAGGCACAAGTAGTGGCCGACTTCTTGGCAGACTATGTTGTGGAGGTCGGGGCCGAGGAGTCGCGGCCGCAGGAGGCATGGAAGATGGCGGTTGATGGAGCCTCGGGAAAGCACTCCCTCGGAGCAGGGGTGGTATTGACAAGTCCTCAAGGGGTCACCATAGAGCAGGCGGTGGTCTTGCACTTTCCTGCAACTAACAACCAGACAGAGTACGAGGCTGTGATAGTCGGCCTTCGTTTGGCAAAGGAGCTTGAGATCCAGGATGTGGAGGCTTTTACGGACTCATTGGTGGTAGCATCACAGATTCGAGGAGAGTTCGAAGCTCGGGAACCCACCCTCGTGAAGTACTTGTCCAAGGTAAGGGCAATCATCGGGGGGTTCCGGACGTTCTTCATCCAACACGTTCCAAGAGAAGAGAGTACCGCTGCCGATCATTTGGCTAAATTTGGACCTCGGGGAGGAGGAACCTTGACTGATCTGTTCCGTCCAGCAATCGAGGAAGGGGAGCTCATGGAAGTAGATCGGCGACCCTCATGGGTGGATCCATTCGTGACCTTCTTCGTCACGGGCGACCTCCCTGAGGGGATCAAGGAGGCAAAGAGCTTTCGGCATAAGGCGGCCCATTATCTCATGCATGAAGGGAGCCTACATCGGAAGATGCTTTCGGGTCTTTTGGCGCGATGCGTAACGGAAGAGGAGACCCGACAGATTCTGGAGGAGGTGCACTCAGGGGAATGTGGAAGCCATTCCGGAGGTAGGACGTTGGAAGCAAGGGTGGTCAGACAGGGGTACTTCTGGCCCACCCTAAGGAAGGATGCTGCGGAGTTTGCGAGGAGGTGCCAAAAATGTCAGCTCTACGCCCCCCTCCAGCTCCAGGCAGCTCAAAGGCTCTGAAGCATCACGACACCGTGGTCGTTCGCTATCTGGGGGATGGATTTAGTTGGGTCTTTCCCTCCAGCTAGCGGGCAAAGGAGGTTCCTCCTGGTTATGATCGACTACTTCTCTAAGTGGCTGGAGGTTAAGGCGCTGGCCAAAGTCACCTCCCAAGTCATCAGGAACTTCATTTGGGGAGAGATCATCTGCAGGCACGGGCTGCCTCAGGCCATTGTCACGGACAATGGTCCTCAATTTGCAAGTGAGGAGTTTATAAGTTTCTGCACCCAGCTGGGCATCTACCTCAGGTTTGCCTCCGTCCACCACCCCAGGAGCAACGGCCAGGTGGAGGCAGCGAACAAAATTATCGTAAACCTGCTCAAGAAGAAGGTGGAGAACTTGAGGGGGAGTTGGGTGGAACAGCTCCCCTCAGTTTTGTGGGCCTTGCGGACAACCCCAAACATGGCCACCGGCGAGACCCCCTTCAAACTTTCTCAAGGCTGTGAGGCGTTCCTGCCTGTGGAATTTGAGGTCCGATCCCCACGAGTTGTGGCTGCAGGTGATGGAGACGAGGCTTGGAGGCTGGAAAATGAAGGAGGCTTACGCCTCTCACTAGACATGGTAGAAGAGCTACGCGACGTAGCAGCCATCAGGCAGGAAGAGGTCAAACGACGGATGACAAGATACTTCGACAAGCATATCAGGATCAAACAATTTGCGGAAGGAGATCTGGTGCTAAAGAAAGTTGATGTTGCGGGGAGGTCCGCCCCCGTGGGCAAGCTCAACCCAAATTGGGAAGAGCCTTATATTGTTGAGAAGGTCCTGAGAACAGGAGGTTACCACCTCCAAGATGTGGAGGGTAGGACCATGAGCCACACCTGGAGTGGCGATGACTTGAAGTGATTCTATCCATGAGAAGGGAGGGCAAAAGTTGTATATTAGAATCAAGTTCATTATAATAAATTTCTCAAATTACTTCTTGTCTTTATCTACCATGAAATTCTAACGACAGGGAGATGATCGCTTCTGCACTACCCCGAGCGCGTCTCGGCCCCAGGTAGACCCGCTGCACAGGCTTTCATTAGCTGGCAGGACCGAAGGCTCGCCTGTGGGGGAGAGGTCTGGTTCTTGGTCCTTGGTTCTGCACTACCCCGAGCGCGGCTCGGCCCCAGGTAGACCCGTTGCGCAGGCTCTCATTAGCTGGCAGGTCCGAAGGCTCGCCTGTGGGGGAGAGGTCCGGTTCTTGGTCCTTGGTTCTGCACTACCCCGAGCGTGGCTCGGCCCCAGGTAGACCCGCTGCGTAGACTCTCATTAGCTGGCAGGTCCGAAGGCTCGCTTGTGGGGGAGAGGTCTGGTTCTTGGTCCTTGGTTCTGCACTACCCCGAGCGCGGCTCTGCCCCAGGTAGACCCGCTGCGCAGGCTCTCATTAGCTGGCAGGTCCGAAGGCTCGCCTGTGGGGGAGAGGTCCGGTTCTTGGTCCTTGGTTCTACACTACCCCGAGCGCGGCTCGGCCCCAGGTAGACCCGCTGCGCAGGCTCTCATTAGCTGGCAGTTCCGAAGGCTCGCCTGTGGGGGAGAGGTCTGGTTCTTGGTCCTTGGTTCTGCACTACCCCGAGCGCGGCTCGGCCCTAGGTAGACCTGCTGCGCAGGCTCTCATTAGCTGGCAGGTCCGAACGCTCGCCTGTGGGGGAGAGGTCTGGTTCTTGGTCCTTGGTTCTGCACTACCCCGAGCGCGGCTCGGCCCCATGTAGACCCGCTGCGCAGGCTCTCATTAGCTGGCAGTGCCGAAGGCTCGCCTGTGGGGGAGAGGTCTGGTTCTTGTTCCTTGGTTCTGCACTACCCCGAGCGCTGCTCGGCCCCAGGTAGACCCGCTGCGCAGGCTCTCATTAGCTGGCAGGTCTGAAGGCTCGCCTGTGGGGGAGAGGTCCGGTTCTTGGTCCTTGGTTCTGCACTACCCCGAGCGCGGCTCGGCCCCAAGTAGACCCGCTGCGCAGGCTCTCATTAGCTGGCAGGTCCGAAGGCTCGCCTGTGGGGGGAGAGGTCTGGTTCTTGGTCCTTGGTTCTGCACTACCATAAGCGAGGCTCGGCCCCAGGTAGACCCGCTGCGCAGGCTCTCATTAGCTGGCAGGTCCGAAGGCTCGCCTGTGGGGGAGAGGTCTGGTTCTTGGTCCTTGGTTCTGCACTACCCCGAGCGCGGCTCGGCCCCAGGTAGACCCGCTGCGCAGGCTCTCATTAGCTGGCAGGTCCGAAGGCTCGCCTGTGGGGGAGAGGTAGAGCGCGGCTCGGCCCCAGGTAGCTGATGCGCAGGCTCTCATTAGCTGGCAGGTCTGAAGGCTCGCCTGTGGGGGAGAGGTCCGGTTCTTGGTCCTTGGTTCTGCACTACCCCGAGCGCGGCTCGGCCCCAGGTAAACCTGATACGCAGGCTCTCATTAGCTGGCAGGTCCGAAGGCTCGCCTGTGGGGGAGAGGTCTGGTTCTTGGTCCTTGGTTCTGCACTACCCCGAGCGCGGCTCGGCCCCAGGTAGACCCGCTGCGCAGGCTCTCATTAGCTGGCAAGTCCGAAGGCTCGCCTGTGGGGGAGAGGTCCGGTTCTTGGTCCTTGGTTCTGCACTACCCCGAGCGCGGCTCGGCCCCAGGTACACCCGCTGCGCAGGCTCTCATTAGCTGGCAGGTCCGAAAGCTCGCCTGTGGGGGAGAGGTCTGGTTCTTGGTCCTTGGTTCTGCACTACTCCGAGCGCGGCTCGGCCCCAGGTAGACCCGCTGCGCAGGCTCTCATTAGCTGGCAGGTCCGAAGGCTCGCCTGTGGGGGAGAGGTCTGGTTCTCGGTCCTTGGTTCTGCACTACCCCGAGCGCGGCTCGTCCCCAGGTAGACACGCTGCGCGGGCTCTCATTAGCTGGCAGGTCTGAAGGCTCGCCTGTGGGGGAGAGGTCTGGTTCTTGAAGTTTTGGTTCTGGGTTCTTGGGAATAGGTCTAGGCTCTGGGGAATTCTACACCACTTCAAGCCCGGCTCGGTCCCTGGTGGACCCGTTGCCCAGGCTCTCGTCAAGCTAGCAGGGCAGTGAACTCACTCAATGACAGAATGGTTGGGAAAATCTTTTTAAACAACATCCCTGCTTAATTCTATGAAAAATAAACTAAGGCAAAGGCTTGGAGCAGTGCGAGTGGAGGCACTCGCAGCTGGCAGTTACGAGGATGGTCTCGCTTACGGCGAGTGGGCACTCGCGCGAGACGGAAGACTCACTCTAATGATAGGTGAGCAGGTTACGTCACTAAGAGTCACCCGTGCAGGGAGTACTTTAGGGCAAGGCGAGAAGGTTCTGTCGGTCCTCACACATAAAAAAGACAAAGGAAGCGACGACTCGCGCTCGCGCAAAAAGCCAACTCTCTAACAAGGCCGCGAGACAAGACGTAGCACCTTCTCGCGTGCGTGAGCACATCAGAGTGTCGTCTCGCAGTAAGCAAAATAAAGCAAAGGGTAGGGAGTAAAGGCGAGGCGGCGAGACGGGTGGATAGCACCGTCTCGCAGGCCCAAGCAGACCAGTAACTTCTTTCGCAAAATAAAGAACAGAATAACAAGCAAGACAAGCATGTACACTTGATCATCATCGTTATGTATAACAAAAACAGAGCTCAAAAAAGATTTAAGTTTTACAACAGCAAAAAGAGGAGGAGAGAGGGATTCTGGATCTTAGAGTTGGCACGTCATTCCTCCTCGCCGGAAGCAGAATCCTCGCTCTCCTCGCCGTAGAGCTGGGGGACCAGGTCGCGGACGGTCACCGTTTCTGAATCATCCTTCACGACCCCCAGGTCCTTCATCATCTTCAGGACCAGCTCTGCCGCCCTGATGCCAGCATCTCGGCATTGCTCCTCAACCTCGTCAAAAGAATAATGCGGCGGAGGTGTCCGAAAGGGTTCGCGGCGAGACGTTGACGCGGCGTCGGCCTGAAGGCGAGTATTCTGGGCTTTCAAGCCCCTGACCTCCTCCTCCAGGGCCGCTACTCGCGAGTGCAGCCGCTCCGCCGTCTCGGCATCCTGCAGGACGCCCGGTCATTAGTCAAAAGTTTTTTAAAGGAAAATCCAAGAGTAAGGATAGGGATTTACCACGCCGCCTTGGGCTTTCGCGAGGAGGGTCTCGGCATCAGATAACCTTTTTGCGAGGTCTTCGGATTTCTCTCGCTCCGCCGCCAGGCCTGTCTCGCTGTCCTTCCATTTTTTGTTGATATATATGAGGCGGCGCGAGGCGCAGTATGCGAACTCCAAGACACGCATTTGGGCGTGGGAGGATTTCAGGACGAGATCTCGCGTGGACTCGCTCTCGGGCGAGACAGCATCGAGACCACCATAAAGGCCGTACCCCACGGCAAAAGCGTGGCTGGTGGGCTCCTCCTGCTCCTTCCAAGGGGGGAGGAGGGTGGAGATGGATACGCGGTTGGCGTCCCGCCCCCACAACAGAACAGGGTTGCCGGCGGCATTTGAGACCACGAGGCCCAGGTTGAAGTTCATGTGGGAAGAGGGGGCGGGACGGCTGGAGGAGTCGCCTTCGCGAGAGGTGGTGGCAGCCTGTTGATTGAATGTGGCGGCAGGCTGATTGGGAAGAGCCCTCTCGCGGGTAGGCGAGACGGCCTGTTGAGGAGGCGAGCGGGGCGATTGAGACCCCTCCACAGAGATAGGGCTCAAGGACCCCGATATCTCCTTCTCCTTCGGGGTCGTCTTCTTTTTCCCCTTGGAGACAACCACAGTTTTTTTCATCTTCTTTGGAGGGCTGGAGCGAGAGGGGGCCGTGTTGCCTGCAGGCCTCTTCGGAGGGGCAGGAGCCAGGGACTCTCTCGCCGCCTCAGCTGCCGCGCTGGCGAGATCAAGGCCTTTAGAGGGGTGGATATTGCTTTTGTAAGGAGGGTGGACTGGGACGACTCGCTCCCCTAAAAATAAAACAAGACAATGAGAAGGCGAGACGGAGAAACAATCAGACACAAAGCGAGACAAGAAAGCGAGAGTACCTTCGCCAGGGAGCACTGGAGGCAGCGAGTCGAGGCCTCGCCGCAGGAAGTTGACTTCGAAGTTTTTGCCGACGAAGTAATCATACAGCAGCTTCTCTGGGCCACCCACCTGCGGGGTCGCGTAGAAGCTCTCGGGGGGTGACACCGGCGCGAGCGGGATGCCCCCGAAGTCAGCACGGTCGCCGCGGATGAAGACGAACCTCGTGAGCCAATGGTGATTTTTATTTGACGTCTCGCACACCTTGAGCCCTTGCCCGGTGAAGTACGAGACGACATCGGCGTTGGCGTGATAAATGAAGAGCTTGCGGAAGACCGTCAAGCTGAACTCAATGCGCTCCCGGCGCATGTAGCAGGCGAAGGCGATCAACACCGAAATGGCGTTCAGGTTGAACTCCGTCGGGACGACGCCGAAGTACTTGAATAACTGTTTTGCCTCAGGCCATAGAGGCAACCTCAACCCCGCCTCAAAGTGCGAGACGGGGAAGGCGAGCTCTCCCGGATAATAGGTGTTGATTGACTCGCCAACTTTGGGGGGCCGCGACTCGAGCCCCTCCCCCAAATACTCGCGGACGAATCCGCGGTAGTCCTCTTCTGAGAGCCGGCCGAGCGGAAAGTCATGGTCTGTGAACCGCTTCCCGCAGCGGCTGCGCCCCTCGCCTTCCTCAACTCTTTTCTTACCCATCCTGGGCGAGACGGTTTTATGCGAGACGAAGGGAGAAAGGAAGAGTAAGAAAGAAGATCGACGAGAGGGCCGGGAGAGAAAAAGCGCGAGAAGAAACGACGAGACAGATAAAGCAAGGGGGCAAGAACTTGGGCACGACAGGAGTAAGAGGCGCGGATATCCTTCTGATCCAGGGCCGGGATATTTATGTGAGAGAGGCTCCCGCAGGAGTGTGTGGGAGTAGCGAGTGGGGCAGAGAAGCGAGAGGGAAGGTTTCTCACCAGGAGGACAGGAAGTCCCGGCGGCCTGGGAGGGATCGTCTCTCCTCTTGCAGGGAGGAGTAGTTGGAGGAGTGGAAGGTGGTTGCGAGTCGGAATCTTCGCGATGGGCGGCGGAGTCATCTCGCGGGCTTTCCGGTCGTTGTGTAGCCGCGGGAGCTCCCTGAAGAAACAAACAATTAAGAAAGCAGATACAAATATTGAATGAGTAATAAAGATAGAAGCGAGAGCTCACCTCCTTCTCTTTGGGAGATGCGGGAGGAGGAGTGTTGCAGGTCTCCTGGACTACGCGAGACGGATCCTCGGCAGAGGAAGGGCCACCTGTTTTTACCCTCTTCAGGCGAGACGGAGAGGGCGGTAAAGAAGATAGAGGGCGTACTAGAGTTGAAGTAAAAGCGGCCACGTTGGCCTTGTTCTGCCGACGCACCTTTGCAAGGTGCTCGCGAAAGCTCTGGCTATGAGACATGATGAACAGTCTACTGCAAGGAAGGAGGAAGTGTGTAAAGGGGCGGCCTCTATTCGGGATAGGAATCCCATATTTATAGGTTTCGGTGGGGGGCCTCATAGAAGATTCTCTCATAAATGCGTCCATAAATACGTTTTAATGACAAGCTTCGGTTGGATGTTCTTTCCGAGCTTAAAATAATCTTGAAAAGAGCGGAGATTGTGTACAACCTCGGACTCGTGAGAGGCCCTCAAGACGCAAATAGAAGGAAGATAGGCGAGAGGTGCCGATAGGCGAGTGGGACCAGATTGTCCACTCGCAGGGGGCGAGGCGGGTGGTCTCTGCAAGGGGCGAGACGCCCCCTTTTTGGGATGCGAGTAGGCCTTTATAGGCGAGAGGGCCCCGTGGCAGAAGATGCCTGCGAGACGGCCAAGAGGGCTCGTCTCGCCGATGGGTGTTCCCCTACTCGCCATATAGAGAGAGGGCCATTTTGACAGATCTATACCACAGGGGGGATTTTACCCTTCTACCCCAGGTATTTTTACCCTTTTGCCCTTGATTGTCTGCATATAGCTTCTCAGAACAGCGGAGTTAGGCTGTTGGCAGACCCAACCAAGGGTACTTAGGTAATTTCAGGCCAGTTCAGTGTGGTTATTTGCAGATCCAACTCAGAAAACTATAAATAGACACATAGAGGTTCTTCAGAAGCACACACGTATTTCCCGGGACTTGAGAGGATTTTTCTGTGCTTTCTGAGGAGCTCCAAGCCCAGCTTTTGACTTTGGAGGGGAAGCTCTCAGAGATCTTCCGGGTAAGAGGTGGGACCTCCCTGCTGAGGCTTTGTGTCAGTTTCTAGTCCTTCACGACCAGTCGGAGGCCGGAGCTTGGGACGAGTAGGTGTTAGCTACGCCCCTAATTTTCGAACTTTTGTCGAAGTCAAATTTTGACTTCAACACTCACTATGTATAATTACACTGAGACTGACAAATAATTACCAAAACTTTCTTGAAAGTTAGAATAATTACAAGTTCTACTTCTCATCAACCACCTTTATCTCTAAGTTTAAAAAATCACATGCATCTCCCATTCTCCCCCCTAACTTTAAAAATCAACACTCCTCACCTTTAAGTATACACTGTTACAATGCATGTACACCAAAAAAAAACAACTCTAAATTTGCATTGATTGCTAACATATTTGTTTAAAAAAAATGAGGAGAGGTTTTGGTAATTTTTGAAGTTAGAGAAAGTTCTGGTGATTATTCAAAGTCATAAGATAGTTTTCAGTAATTATTCCTTATATATATAACACATGCAATCAGGCTCTTCCAAACCCTCCAAGTGGTCTAGCCTGCCATCCCACATCAAAAAGCTCCAGAATTGCAGCACTCTCATCTTCCATTTCCCCACCCTTCATCTTATTCTTCTCTCCCTCTTCTGCTGCTTCCTTCTCCTCCGCCTCAATGACCTCTTCGCACTTACTCACCGGCTTCTTAACTTCAACCACCTTATCCCATCTCTCCCCTTCGGATTTCTCCGGCAACGCCGACATGAGTTCGAGATCGACCGCATTGATCTCTCCTCCGTTTTGCACTTAAGAAAGTGCTTCATCACCAAGTTGACAGGCGGAATCTCACAAAGAAATTCAGTCATAAACTCAAGGGAGTCATCAAACTTCTCCGGGGCAGATTCCACGAGAAGCGTGAGGGTGTCGAGACCCTTGAAGAGGGTAGCAGACGGCGGGTAAATGGCGACAGCAAAATCTTCGGTTGCGGTGAGGATGCGTTCGTCGACAAATGATAGGGTGAGCAGACAGCGGTGCTCAACTTGATATAGCGTTGGGCCGACAACGGCAGACAATGAGCGTACGAGAAGACCGAGCGGGCCACCGAGGTTCTTGGTGAAACCGCAAGCCCGGTGCGCCATCACGAGGAATGAATTTCCGCAGCTTTGAAGAAGGCGGCGCTTGCGGGTTTCCATTGTGCTGTTTTGCTGTTGTTGGCAACAAGATCAGTTATCTTCAGAGGTATTTCATTTCAACCTATTCATGCAAGGGAATTGTAATCAGTACTTTGGTCAGAGATTTCATGACTAAAAGGTGGAAAAATTAAGAGATTCAGTAGAAGAGACAAAGGAACCAGGTCCTAGAAGGCCTTAATTATAGGTATATCTACTAACGGTCACCTTATATTGAAATGTCCTACGTATGGTTAGATATATTATAGATCAAATGTTAACCTTGTGATCGGTATCTATACTACACATCAAGGGAAGTCCTTTGTTACGGACCAGCGTTGGGGTACGACTTATCATCGCCACAGCACCACGGCGCACACGTACTAGGAGAGCGTTCTTTTATGTCTTCTGCAGTCATGTAAGTCGCCTTAGCGATGAGCTTTTGGGAACATCTAATTGTATTACTTTTCCTTCTTACTTGGAGACAGAAAGGGGGGTTGAAAAGTTATGCATGTTTTAATAAAATCTCTCTCTCTCTCTCTCTCTCTCTCTCTCTCTCTCTCTCTTAATTCCCAATACGAAGCCCAACTCCTTTCCCCCCTTCGGTTCGCAACTCCTACGCACGAATACTCCGCCCACCTCGTCGGTCTCTCTTCAAATTCCAGTTATCCCCATCACCGTTATAGGTTCTTACGGATCAAAGAAGGGGAACTCCAAGGAGGATGGACACGTCTCTGTGACCCAAGTGATGGTGATGTTAAAGAAAATGAAGACGAAGCATTTGACCACCCTAGAAACCTTCACAGTCTACATTGATCGCAATCCCCCATTGGATTCCACTCATGAGGGGTCGTCTAACCATCACCCAACAAACTTTCATAGCCACCATTCTGAAGGTAGAAGCGACATACCCCGTTACATAAAGGACTATTCGATCATCAATGACCACAAAGATCCTTGACATAGCTGACACAATGTGAGTAGTTCTTTAGGAACCAACCAACACTATGGGAAGACTAGATCAATGTAACATCTTCCATCTAATGGGATCCTCCCAGCTATCTTTTTCGCAATTACAGTAGGAGAGACCACATGTAACACCCCAAATCCCAGAATTTGGCAAAATTGGGTGACACGGCCTGGGACACGGGCGTGTCCCAGGGCGTGTCCTTCTCGGGTGAGCAGTCGACGAGTGGTCGACAAAATTCGGTCGACGATTGTCGAGTGCAGAGTACACGGGCGTGTCACAGGGCGTGTCCTCGCGGGTCGACGAATTTCAGCTCGACGAAGTGGAGCTGGGGCGTGTCTAGTGTCGTGTATGGGCACACGGCCTAGGACACGGGCGTGTCACAGGCCGTGTCCTTTTCGGGATGTGCCCAAGGCTTTGAGGCCTAGTGAACACGGGCAGGACACGACTATGTCTTAGGGTACACGGCCTGTGACACAGGCGTGTCATTGGCCGTGTCCCTCTCGGGTTTATCTCGATTTTGTGCAGCCTGACGAACACGGCCACAGACACGGACGTGTCTGAAGGCGTGTCAAGTGACACGGCCCGTGACACGGGCGTGTCATATGGGCGTGTACTGGACTGGATAAGTCGGTTGAGCACCGCTTGAGCTACACGGCCTGGGACACGGGCGTGTCACAGGCCGTGTCAGGCAAAAAAATATGATTTCGTGGAAAATCGTGGCTGTCCAAATCTTCAGCTGGGATCCAATGGCTGAGGTGTCTCCCTGATTCCTTAAGGCCGTGGATGAGAAGGAAATTCTCATTTAAGTTTGGGTCTTTATCTTTCTACAAGTTAGAGAGAGAGAGGAAGAAGGAGGAGGAGGAAGGAGAGCCGGCCACCGGTGGTGCTGCGGAGTTCCGACGAGAGATCCGAGCCCAGCGTTGCGGAGGAAACGTCGTTGCGGCTCTTGTCAGCCAGCTAGGAGCTCATGGCGCCGAAGCGGTTTTCGAGGGTAACGACTTTTCTTTCTAGCCATGTGAAGGCTTCCTTTTTGGCATGTGCATAAGATTCCCCCACCAGAGGGTGGCTTGTTGTGGGAGTCCTTTGGGTTGATTCATGGAATCCCCAATCATTTGGCATATAGATCCGGAAAAAGAGTACGGAATAGACATGCTTTGTGAAGCCCATCTGGACAGGTTGGTCTGGATTGGTGATGTTGCATATACGCACCAGAGAAGACTCTGTGATAAACGTGTAGTTTAGGAGTCGATGGGTTAAACCTGTGAAAGGCAGTAGCAGGAAGTACTGTAGTGGTAGTCCAGGAAAAATACCCTTGTGATGTTTGTGTTATTGGGTTCTACCTGTGAAAGGGAGTAGCAGGAAGTACTGGTGTGCCCAGGAAATACCCTTTGTAATACTTGATGTTCATGTGTGGTACCTGTGAAGGGGAGTAGCAGGAAGTACTGGTGTGGTAAGTCAGAAAAATACCCTTGACATTTGTGATAATTGTGGGGTTGTACCTGTGAAGGGAGTAGCAGAAAGTACTGGTGTGCCCAGGAAAGACCCTCTGATGTTGTGATACGAATGAGTGTGATAGTAAGTACTGGTGTGCCCAGGAAAACACCCAGGCTTTATGCCAAACAGGAACGGTGAAACCGACCCGCGCCTTTTATTTAGTCGCGATTACGTCGTACTCGGTGATGACAAGGCGAATTGAGCAACGGGGGGTGGATGATCCGACCTGCGTTATGTCCGTCCGACGTGAGACCTGAAAGTGCGGTCTGTTGGAGCGTATAGCGAGAGTCTTAGACCTGTGCGCCGTGATACAATGGGGGGCTACGGGCCAATCCCGGTTCACTAAGACTATAATCTCCGGTTACACGTCATGGAGTAAATGCTCAATTGATTTACCGTTGGGTTGCGACCCTGATACGGTGGTGGGCAACTGGTTCGCCGGTACACCAAGAATGTGCCCTGAGTGCACGGATCGTCGGGCCGCGTGGCTGACGATTGTGATGGCATGTATGTGCGTGAGACCACAATGTATGATATACATATTTGCCTGTGAAATGTTATGCCTGCAGGGAAGGAATACCACCGCCCCGGGAAAGGGGTGGGGTCGTTATAATTTGGTCAGCTGAATGCTGACCGTAGCCTGTTTGTCACCGTTGGGTGGGCTGTCCCTGTGCAGGTGCTGGAGAGCCAAGCGGGACGCATAAAGGCTGAAGTTCCTGATGCTGCTGCTGCTGCTACTGCTAGCCCTCGAAGGCTAAATAACAATGTTATGTTTGCTTATACGTGGTCGGCCTGCGCGCCAATGTTTGAGGTCATTGTTGTGTAAAGCCCTGTAAGGCCATAAGGCCAGTTGACTTTGTATTTGCTACGATCCCTGTTTATATAAATGTGGAGCTTTTGTTTGGTGGACATTCCTGTGTGTGAGTTTAGTTTCGTGTTATAGACTTAAGCTAGAATGCAATGAGTTAGGATGCGTAACTCTGGTATCACTACGTGACTTCCCCGCCTGTTTTATGGTATATGTTGTGGGGCCCCGGCCGGACTTTCTAGTATATACCTGTGAACGGATGGAGTCGTTACATTTTTGGTATCAGTTGTCTCGGTCTTTCCCTTTTGAATTCGTGGTCGAATTCTTTTGTGGGGTGGCGAGCACGTGACTGTGCGAACCAAGTTAACACTAATGAACTCCGGAATGTCCACCTTGGGTATTTGCAAATACATGTGTTTGAGGAACCTGCGCGTTCCTATTTTGTTGTTTTACTTGTGTGCGGTCGCTAATGTGCGTGTCTTGTTCACATATAGGTGACGCGGAGTGGTGCGGGGCAATCGGAGCCCCAACGTTCTGATGAAAGTACGGCACCAGCTGAGGTGCCTACACCTCCGCCTTCTGCGGAAACTGTGTGATTAGTTGCTGAGGCATTGTTTGTCATGATCCAAGCACAGCCTCTTGGGCAGGCGCAAGGGCAGGCGCAGCCGGCATTGCGGCCAGAACAGGTTGCGGCAAGGCCAGAACCAGTAGCGGCTGTGGATCCTCGAGTAGCTGAGAAGCAGTTGAAGCAGTTCATGAGTTTCAACCCGCCTACGTTTACGGGTCTGGGATCCCCTACGCAGGCCGAGGACTGATTATCGCGCGTCAAGCGGATTATGACGGCGATTGGAACGGAGGAACATCAGAAAGTCACCTTAGCCACCTTCTTGCTGGAAGGAGAGGCTCGTTTATGGTGGGATGAGATGGAACTGCACCACTTAGCGGGTCGACCGTTATCACAAGTGTCGATTGAAGAATTCTCTCGCTTCTTCTTGGCAAAGCACCTCCCGGCGGCACAGCGCATTGCCATGGAGAATGAATTTCAAAGGCTGACGCAAGGAGAAGGAAGTGTTGAAACGTACCTGCATGAGTTCACACGCTTTGGGCAATATGTGGGTTCTATTTTTGCTGATGAGCAAAGGAAGACTAATAGGTTCTATGAAGGACTGCGGGACGAATTACGATTTCTGCTCTCTAGTTCGGTGAACCAAGGCTTCCAGGCGTTGGTCGACACCGCGTGCGCGCTGGAAAAGGATATGAAGAGGGTGCATGGGAAGCGGGCCTTGGCTGTGACACAGCCGGAATTCAAGGTGCCCCGACCAGCGAAATCATTTTTCAAGAAGAGAGGGGGCAAGAGGTCCAAATCGGCTGGACAAGCTCCTTCTTCAGTTGCCTCGGGAGCAACGTCGGGGGACACTTCAAAGCCGGAGACTCGTACATGCTTTAATTGTGAACGGGTGGGGCATATAGCCCGTGATTGTCAGGTACCGCCAAAGAGTAAAAAGAAAGCGGGAGCGTCGTATGCGGAGAAAGGAAAGGCATTCGTGGAGTCCTCTGCCTCGCAGGCGCAGCCCCGAGTCTACAATCTTGGCCTGCAGGAGGCCATTAAGCAGAGTGACGTCGTCACAGGTACGAGTTAAATTATTGTATTGCTTTGCTTATTGCATGATTTGTATTGCATATTTGTATGCGGCTTGTGTGTGTGACATGATTGTCACAGGATTTGTGATGATTCGGAACACGTTGGCGCGAGCACTGTTTGATACGAGTGCTTCACATTCTTTTCTGTCGAAGGAATTCATAGCGCAGCTTGGGATACCTAGTCGTGCGAAGACAGATAGCGTCAGGGTGGTGTTGTTGAATGGTTGTTTGATGCTCGCGAATCGAGCTTGCGATGTGGCGGTCCAAATAGGAAGTCGGGACTTCTGTTTGACTGCATCTGTACTGCCAATATCAGAATTTGACGTGATCTTTGGTATGTATTGGCTCGCGGAGTAGCATGTCTTGATTGATTGCAATGTCAAAGAGATCGCATTGGGCCAGAATACCGAGCAGGAGACTAAGTTCGCGGGGATGCGAGGAGTGGGCGGGACGTTGATGTCTGCACTCCAAGTAGTCAAGGCTGTTCGGAAGGGCGCGGAGTGCTACTTCACGCTGATTCAGGCTGTGGAGCCTAAGGCCGGTGTGAGCGATGTTCCGGTGGTATCGGAATTTGCAGATGTGTTTCCCAAGGATCTCCCTGGGCTACCACCCCAGCGAGAGATTGACATCACGATCGAGTTGGTGTCAGGTGCGAAACCTGTGGCCCGCTCACCATATCGCATCGCGCCAAAGGAAATGACGGAGTTGAAAGTCCAACTGCAGGAATTGCTGGAGCAGGGTTATATTCGCCCAAGCATGTCACCTTGGAGAGCGCCAGTTCTGTTTGTGAAAAAGAAAGATGGTGGTTTGCGGTTACGTATTGACTACCGTGAACTGAACAAGCTCACCGAGAAGAATAAGTATCCGATCTCACGGATTGATGAGTTGTTCGATCAGTTGGTGGGCTCAACCGTCTACTCCAATATGGATTTGAAGTCTGGTTATTACTAGTTGAGGATTCGGGAAGGTGACATTGCCAAAACCGCATTTGGAACACGTTACGGGCACTATGAGTTCACAGTAATGTCATTTGGACTGTGCAATGCGCCATCGGTGTTCATGGACTTGATGCACCGAACGTTCTGAGAGTACCTGGACCTGTTCGTGATCGTATTCATTGATGATATTCTGGTCTACTGTCGATCTGAAGCCGATCATGAAAACCACTTGCGGTTAGTGTTGAATACGTTGAGAAAGAATAAGCTCTACGCCAAGTTCTCGAAGTGCGAGTTTTGGCTATCGTCGGTGGCTTTTTTGAGACATGTGGTAAGCGGATAAGGCATAACAGTAGATCCGACAAAGATCAAAGTCATACAAGAGTGGCCAGTGTTGTCTTCTGTGGCCGAAGTCCGGAGCTTCCTTGGACTGGTAGGCTACTATAGAAGATTTGTTGCAAACTTCTCACGGATTGCTTTGCCACTAACCACGCTGACGAGAAAAGATCAGAAGTTCGTTTGGACGCCGGAGTGCGCGCGAGCTTTTGAAGAGCTGAAGTGTCGGTTGACCACGGCGCCTGTGTTAACGTCGTCATGTGGTACTGATGGATTTGAAATCTACAGTGATGCTTCAGGGAGCGGCTTAGGCTGCGTCCTTCTGCAAAATGGGAAAGTAATTGCTTATGACTCTCGCCAGTTGAAAGTGCACAAGCGAAATTATCCCGTCAACGACCTAGAGTTGGCGGCGGTGATCTTTGCACTAAAGTTATGGAGGCATTATCTGTATGGCGTGAAGATGGAGATCTATACAGACCACAAGAGCCTAAAGTACCTGTTGGAGCAGAAGGACTTGAATATGCGACAACGAAGGTGGTTGGAGTTCCTTGGGGACTACACCTTTGCGATTCATTATACTCCCGGAAAGGGAAATGTTGTCGCGGATGCCTTGAGTCGGAGAGCTCCGGCAAGAGCAAGCTGCTTGCAGAGGCATGATGAACGTCTCATCCAGGAGTTGGAAGCGTTAGAGATTTCTTGTGTTGATAAGAATTCGACAGCCGATGCATGTTTGAACTGGACGGAGGTGCAATGTGACCTTGCGGACAGAGTCCGACGAGCAACGGAGCTAGATGAGAGTCTCCAACGCTATGCCAAGGATGGGCCAGAGGGCAAATTCTCCTGGGATGACGGGCTTTTGCGAAAAGAAGGCCGTTTGCGCGTCCCGAGTTTGTGCAAATTGAGGGAAGAGTTGATGTACGAAACGCACTATACGAAGTACTCAATTCACCCTAGGAGCACAAAGATGTTCAGAGACATGAAAAAGTTGTTCTGGTGGCCAGTACTAAAGAAAGATATTGCTCACTATGTGGCCAAATGTCAAACTTGTGCTATGGTGAAGGCGGAATGCCAGAAACCTAGCGGTTTCTTGAAGTCGTTGCCGATTTCGGAGTGGAAGTTCGACGATATTTCCATGGATTTCGTGCATGGGTTGCCGAGATCTCAGCGCGGAAATGATTCCATCTGGGTAATTCTCGATCGGCTGGCGAAAGTGGCACACTTCCTTCCGAATAGGCGGGACGATTCAGTAGAAAGTTTGGCAAAGCTTTATGTTGAGCAGATTGTGCGGCTACACGGTGTTCCTCGGAGCATCGTGAGTGATCGAGATGGACGGTTCACATCGAATGACTGGAGGCTGGTTCATCAGCTGTTGGGCACGAAGTTAACATCCAGTACGGCCTTTCATCCCCAAACAGATGACCAAACTGAAAGGACCAACAGAACAATGGAGGACATGCTCCGGATGTGCGCCCTGGACTTTGGGAAAAGAAGGGAAGATCATCTCTACATTGTGGAGTTTGCCTACAATAATAGCTACCAAGCGAGCATCGGTATGACACCGTATGAAGCTCTGTATGGATGGAAGTGCCGTACTCCTTTGTCTTGGGTAGAAACAGGCGACTCCAAGTTGTATAGGCGTACCGACATCGACGAAGCGATCTCAACGATACGCACTACTCGAGAAAGGCTACTGATAGCTCAGGATCGTCAAGCGAAATACTACAACGCCAAGCACCGGAATGTGGAGTTCGCGGTAGGTGATTGGGTATACTTGAAGATCAAACCTTTCAAAGGCGTATCCAGGATTCGACGTCTGAAAAAGTTGAGTCCACGGTACCTTGGTCCATTTGAAGTGGTGGAGCGAGTTGGGGAGGCTGCATATCGGCTAGCTCTTTCGGCAGACTTGGGTGGATTACACGATGTGTTTCACATCTCGGTGCTTCGGAAGGCCGTTAAAGATCCAGCTCAGGTGATCGAGAATGATCGTGTGCAGGTGGAGTATGGGCTAACGACGAAGGATAGGCCCATTCGGATCGAGGATCGTGCCGAGAAATAGTTGCGGAACAAGACGACCGGGATGGTCAAAGTCTGATGGGACAATTGCGGCCGTGGCGAACTCACATGGAAGCGAGAGCAGACCATGCGAGCTGAGTTTCCCGAGCTCTTTGTGTAACTGTTGTGCAGTGTGTGTTCCGTTGTATTATACAATTGTGGAATGAAACCTCTTCTGTTGAAGTCCTTACTTTCTGCAAATTTCGGGGACGAAATTTTTGTGAGGGGAGGGTTGTAACACCCCTAATCCCAGAATTTGGCAAAATTGGGTGACACGGACTGGGACACGGGCGTGTCCCAGGGCGTGTCCTTCTAGGGTGAGCAGTCGACGTGTGATCGACAAAATTCGGTCGACGATTGTCGAGTGCAGAGTACACGGCCTGTGACACGGGCGTGTCACAGGGCGTGTCCTCGCGGGTCAACGAATTTCAGCCCGACGAAGTGGAGCTGGGGCGTGTCTAGTGCCGTGTATGGGCACACGGCCTGGGACACGGGCGTGTCACAGGCCGTGTCCTTTTCGGGATGTGCCCAAGGCTTTGAGGCCTGGTGAACACGGGCAGGACACGGCTGTGTCTTAGGGTACACGGCCTGTGACACGGGCGTGTCATTGGTCGTGTCCCTCTCGGGTTGATCTCGATTTTGTGCAGCCTGACAAACACGGCCACAGACACGGGTGTGTCTGAAGGCGTGTCAAGTGACACGGCCCGTGACACGGGCGTGTCATATGAGCGTGTACTGGACTGGATAAGTCGGTTGAGCACCGCTTGAGGTACACGGCCTGGGACACGGGCGTGTCACAGGCCGTGTCAGGCAAAAAAATATGATTTCGTGGAAAATCGTGGCTGTCCAAATCTTCAGCTGGGATCCAATGGCTGAGGTGCCTCCCTGCTTCCTTAAGACCGTGGATGAGAAGGAAATTCTCATTTAAGTTTTGGCCTTTATCTTTCTACAAGTTAGAGAGAGAGGAAGGAGGAGGAGGAAGGAGAGCCGGCCACCGGTGGTGCTGCGGAGTTCTGACGAGAGATCCGAGGTCAGCGTTGCGGAGGAAACGCCGTTGCGGCTCTTGTCAGCCAGCTAGGAGCTCATGGCGCTGAAGCGGTCTTCGAGGGTAACGACTTTTCTTACTAGCCATGTGAAGGCTTCCTTTTTGGCATGTACATAAGATTCTCCCACCAGAGGGTGGCTTGTTGTGGGAGTCCTTTGGGTTGATTCATGGAATCCCCAATCATTTGGCATATAGAGCCGGAAAAGGAGTACGGAATAGGCATGTTGTGTGAAGCCCATCTGGACAGGTTGGTCTGGATTGGTGATGTTGCATATACGCACCGGAGAAGACTCTGTGATAAACGTGTAGTTTAGGAGTCGATGGGTTAAACCTGCAAAAGGCAGTAGCAGCAAGTACTGGAGTGGTAGTCCAGGAAAAATACTCTTGTGATGCTTGTGCTATTGGATTCTACCTGTGAAAGGGAGTAGCAGGAAGTACTGGTGTGCCCAGAAAATACCCTTTGTAATGCTTGATGTTCATGGGTGGTACCTGTGAAGGGGAGTAGCAGGAAGTACTGGCGTGGTAAGTCAGGAAAATATCCTTGACATTTGTGATAATTGTGGGGTTGTACCTGTGAAGGGAGTAGCAGGAAGTACTGGTGTACCCAGGAAAGACCCTCTGATGTTGTGATACGAATGGGTGTGATAGTAAGTACTGGTGTGCCCAGGAAAACACCCAGGCTTTATGCCAAACAGAAACGGTGAAACCGACCCGCGCCTTTTATTTAGCCGCGAGGACGCCGTACTCGGTGATGACAAGACAATTTGAGCAACGGGGGGTGGATGATCCGACCTGCGTTATATCCGTCCGACGTGAGACCTGAAAGTGCGGTCTGTTGGAGCGCATATCAAGAGTTTTAGGCCTGCGCGTCGTGATACAATGGGGGGCTACGGGCCAATCCCGGTTCACTAAGACTATAATCTCCGGCTGCACGGCATGGAGTAAATGCTCAATTGATTTACCGTTGGGTTGCGACCCTGAAACGGTGGTGGGCAACTGGTTCGCCGGTACACCAAGAATGTGCCCTGAGTGCACGGATCGTCGGGCCGCGTGGCTGACGATTGTGATGACATGTATGTGCGTGAGACCACAATGTATGATATACATATTTGCCTGTGAAATGCTATGCCTGCAGGGAAGGAATATCACCGCCCCGGGAAAGGGGTGGGGTCGTTATAATTTGGTCAGCTGAATGCTGACCGTTGCCTGTTTGTCACCGTTGGGTGGGCTGTCCCTGTGCAGGTGCTGGAGAGCCAAGCGGGACGCATAAAGGCTGAAGTTCCTGATGCTGTTGCTGCTATTGCTAGCCCTCGAAGGTTAAATGACAATGTTATGTTTGCTTATACGTGGCCGGCCTGCGCGCCAATGTTTGAGGTCACTGTTGTGTAAAGCCGTGTAAGGCCATAAGGCCAGTTGACTTTGTATTTACTACGATCCCTATTTATATAAATGTGGAGCTTTTGTTTGGTGGACATTCCTGTGTGTGAGTTCAGTTTCGTGTTATAGGCTTCCGCTAGAATGCAATGAGTTAGGATGCGCAACTCTGGTATCACTACGTGACTTCCCCGCCTGTTTTATGGTATATGATGTAGGGCCCCGGCCGGACCTTCTAGTATATACCTGTGAACGGATGGAGTCGTTACACCACATCTGACAAGGGAAGGGTTCATGAGTAACTCCCACATCCACGTCGAACAACCTCTCCGAGGCAATTGCATTGGAGACCTCGTTTCCCTCAAGGAGACGGGGTCCATCGATGAGTATTTGGAAAGATTTCAGGTTCTTCGAGCACATGCTCCATCATTTCCCCAAACACACAAGGTGCCCATGTTTACAATGGGCCACCATAAGTGTCTTTGCCTCGATGTGAATTTTTAGACATTGCTGATCTTATCATTGCGATGAGCCACACACGACTCTGTGAAAAATGCCCTTTGGGCTGACCAATGCACCATCCACCTTGCAGACCCTGATGAATGAGGTATTCCACAAGCTTTTAAGTTGTTATGCTCTTGTCTTTTTTGATGACATTTTGGTGTATAGCAAGACATGAGAGGAACATCTGCAACTCCTTTTGAAGAGGGCTAAATGCTCCTTCAGGACTGACAGTGTAGTTAGTTTGGAAAATTTGATACACAACACCGACATTTCAGTGAATCCGGAGAAGATTCGAAGGGTGACGACATGGCCGGTCCCACAATCCCCACAAGAGCTGCGTAGATTTCTAAGCTTGACGGGTTACTACCATTGTTTCATCCAGGGTTATAGCAAGATTTCTAAACTCCAAGTGGCATTGCTGAAGAACGACTTCTTATGGAGCAAACTCGCCACCAAGGCCTTTAAGGCCCTCAACAGACCATGATCACTGCCCCAGTCCTCAATATGGCATACTTCACCCCAAGAGTTCCTCGTCGAGTGGTTTGCACCGGGGCACGAATGTGGCACAGTGCTACAACAAGGGAGACAACCAATAACCTATTTCAGTCAGAAAACTACAACTCACCATCATAAGTTCTTGGCTTGTGAGTTGGAGTTGATTGTCCTGGCCAAGGCGGTGCAACATTGATGCGCATACTTGTGGGGGCAATCCTTACTTATCTGCAAATATCATTTTTGTCTCATGTACTTAATGGAGCAACATCTTAGCAGTTCCCCAACAACGTTGGGTGAGCAAGCTTTTGGGCTTCGATTTCAGAGTGGAGTACAAGCCAGTGCCTTGAACCGCGCAACCGCCACACTCTCTTGTCGGAACCATAAGGACGGGGTTCTCTTCCCATCTACTTTCCCACCCCAAGATCCTCGCTCAACTGCATCTAGAAACACATGGTTCTCCTATTCTCGTGGAGCACAGCCAGTGGATTGACGATGGGCAATTTCCTGCCTACTAAACGATACATGCAGATTTGTTTGATACAAGGGACAAGTGTATTTGTTTGCCACCTCTTCCCTCATCACTAATTCAGTGGACAACAACCACGGTTTAGGACATAAAGAAGTGTACAAGACACTCCAACGCATTGGGACCAATTTCTGTTGGAAGGCACTGAGGCGAAGTGTGCAGTATTTCAATGTTGCTTGCACAATTTGTCAATGCCACAAGGTGGAGCGTCGTCTTCAAGTAGGCCTTCTTCAGCAACCTTTGATTCCTACACAGATTTGGGTCGACATATCGATGAGTTTCGTTAAGAGGATCCCTACGTCCAAGGGGAAGTCCATACTCCTGGTTGTGGTGGACCGTTTCTTGAAGAGAACACACTTCATAACACCGGGCTGGTTGTTGACGGCGAAGGGGGTTTCCAGAGCCTTCTTCGCGGAGGTCTTTAAACTACATGACCATCACTAGAGTAATGTATCAGATAGGGACAAAGTGTTCACTAGCCACTTCTGCAGGGGAGGGGGGGAGGGGGTCACACACTGTAGTTAGATGGCCAAGGGGAAGTCCATACTCTTGATTGTGGTGGACCGTTTCTTGAAGAGAGCATGCTTCATAACACTGAGCTGGTTGTTGACGACGAAGGGAGTTTCCAGAGCCTTCTTCGTGGAGGCTTTTAAATTACATGGCTTACCCTAGAGTAATGTATCAAATAGGGACAAAGTGTTCACTAGCCACTTCTGGAGGGCGGGTTTCACTAGCCACTTTGGAGAGGGCGTTTCGTATATTCATCGTCCCTTCGGCATACCACCTGTAGTTAGATGGCCGGGCTGAGCTCATCAATCGGACCATAGAGATGTACTTTTGATGCAGAACAAATACTTCAAAAGTGTCGGTCGAATATATGAATGAGACACATAACCGAGAACTACACTTGCAATAAAGGAACTTATAAACAATATTAAAGTTAAGCCACAACCAGCCAACCAGGTTGACCTCCAAAAATAGGAAAACATGTAATGCAGTGTGTATATATATATATATACCATATTATAAAGAAATACTGAGGTCTGCAAATAGCCTGAGTTCGAAATTATGGGAAAAAACAATGGCCGTCTGATCTCTTCCACTATATCAGCAGCCGTCTGATCAAACCAACCATCTCTCTCCACATTTTACTAGGCCTCCTAAACCTATTACAAGGATCCTAAACCTATGTGAAATTACGATTGTGCCCCTATAAGGCATAAAGCTTTAAAAAAGCCATGCAATCAGGTCTGCCAGGCCGCCAGCACACGCATTCAGTCAGCCAAGCCGCAAATCGGCTAGCAAGCCCGCAAGCCTACCAACACACCTTATTTCAAACACTAATTGTGGAAATATCAATATATACCCGAAATTTCTACTTGAACGGGGGGTGTGAGACTAAAAAGAAGGTTTGACGACGACAAACATACGGTGCGGGCGTACGGGAAAGACTTTTTGGGGGTCAAGATGGTCTCAAAACGAAAAGTGATCAACATGAAAGTTGTAGATCTCGGCGAGACGAACAACTTTCATGTTGATCACTTTTTGATTTGGAGCCGTCTTGGCTTCCGATTTGGACCTCGAAATCGGGGGCGGCGAGAGTGCTACAGTAAGGCCTCTCGCCGCTCCCGATTTCGAGTCCCAAATCGGAAGCCAAGACGGCTCCAAATCAAAAAGTGATCAACATGAAAGTTGTTCGTCTCGCCGAGATCTACAACTTTCATGTTGATCACTTTTCGTTTGGAAACCATCTTGACCCCCAAAAAGGCTGGGCCGGGCGGGCTGGGGCAGGCTTCGAGCGGGTGGGCGGGCGAAGCTCGTCGTCGCCGGCCGGGTACTGTGACGAGTGGCCATCGGGTCGGAGGCCCGTGCCTGTCGCTCGTATTAGATATAAAGAAGTATAATTGTGTTACGGTGAGGTCCATAGAATAAATCATGGCTGTCCATTTTACCTCCTCCAATATCCATCCGTCTAATTCCTGCCATGAGGGTTTTCAAATTCGCCGATGTACAGGCACACTCGTAAAGCTAGGGCGATACGAGATTGAAGGTGCGTTCCTTCATTCTATCCTCCTCAATGATCTATTCTCATTGTTGCTTCCCCGATCTCTCCAAAGCAGCACACTCTATCCTCACGCATGCTATTAATTGCTCAAAACTAGTTAATTTTCTTCGTAGCCAACATAACCTTTATACTGCCAAACATATATTTTATCATAATAGCAAATAAGCCATGCCCAACGAAGCCTTAGGCTTCGTGGCACGGGGTATCAGTCATGAACAAGGTGGTTACAAACCATCATTCGCAAACGTCTGATCTCACCTAACAAACTTCATCCACTTTTATGTTCAAAACTAACTTTTTTTTCTTGGTGGCAAACAAAGCCTAAATAAACATGCAGTTTTTTTTTTCCAAACTCGGCAGAACAAAAACGCCGCTCCAAACAAAACCTTAGGCAAAGGGGTTATAAATTCATGTGTTAATACTTAGGCTCCATTTGGTTCGGCGGTGGCGGGTAGATCCGGCGGGTGGAAACGGAGAGTTTGAGCCGGAGATGGGAGATGGCTGCTCTAAAAGGAACTTTTTGGGGTGTTTCTCAAGGCGGGCGGGTGGAAACGGAGCAAACGCCGCCGGAGGTTCATTTGTTTACCCTTCTTACGGCGGCGTTTGCACAAAACGTAGTTGTGAAACGCCCAAACAAATAGAGCCTTAAACAGGCTCAGGCTCCGTTTGGCACCGTGGTGGCGGTCGAGAACACGTGGGTTAAATTGTCATTGTTAACACTCATCTAACTTCATCCGTTTGAACATAAAAGTGGATGAAGTTCCTTAAGTGGGTGTTAACGAGTGACAATTTAACACCCACTTAAATTTAGTCCCCATGTACGCGACCGCCGCCACCGTGCCAAACTGAGCCTCGGAGAGAAATCAAGAAACACGCATGCATGATTGTAAGAAGAGAAAGCAAATCTGCAAACTCACCGCAGCACAGTTTGTTCATCATTTTCTGCAACAAAACACGGCGCCCGCCTTCAATCTTCATCACGAAAAAACATGAGCAATTAATAACATGAGCCATTAATAGCATGCGCGCAGGTCAAAAGGGAAAAAACATGAGAATTTATGGCATGCGCACAGATCAAAAGGGAAAATTGATGTTCAAACGAAGAACGCTGACCCACCGTGTAAATCACTGTCCTCTGAACTTGTTTGGATTCAATCGCTCAACCAGCCAAGCAAATCCGCATTTCCATGGGAAACCCTAATAAAATAGAGCAGAAGCGGCAGAAGTAGATCGGCGGGAGAAAGACGATGGCGCCGAGGGAATGGGCCGCTTAGTTTGATAACCCTAACCAGTGCTTCGTCGTGGTTTGAAGGCTTCATAATGTCCGTACACGACACGTGTCTCGCCCCGATAGTAATAGGGCGTTTATATTGGCAGCCCGCATATCGATATTGACAGCCCAATTATAATGGCAGCCTAAAATATGGCTATTGGCAGCTCGATGGATAGTGGCAGCTCAAACAATAAATTTTTAAATAGACATTTTTAGAAAAAGTGTTCAACATGAAAGTTGTAGATCTCGTCGAGATCTACAACTTTTATGTTGAACACTTTTTCTAAAAATGTCATATAGTCGGTCTATTTTCAAAAGGCGCGGAACCCGGGCGGAAATAGCATATTTCCGCCCGAGTTCCGCGCCTTTTGAAAATAGACCGACTATATGACATTTTTAGAAAAAGTGTTCAACATAAAAGTTGTAGATCTCGACGAGATCTACAACTTTCATGTTGAACACTTTTTCTAAAAATTTCATATAGTAGACATATTTTTAAAAGTCGCGTGTTCTGCATTTTGGGCTGCTATTAGCGGTCATATTATGTATGTTTTTCCTTATTTTCTGGGCTGCTAATATCGATATGCGGGCTGCCAATATAAACGCCCATAGTAATATCATAACTTTAGAAATTTTTGATAACTCACTAATGTTTTATGTTATTGTCAATTATCCCCCTAAATTTTAGAAATAGGTAAATAACCTCCCTTAACTTTATTTAAATTGTTGATAACCCCCCTAAAACTTTATGTTATTGTCAATAGCCCCCCTAAACTTTAGAAATAGGTAAATAACCCTCCTTAACTTTATTTAAATTGTTGATAACCACCCTAAAATTTTATGTTATTTTCAATAACCTCCCTATACTTCAAAAATAAGTGGATAACCACTCTTAACTTTATTTTTTCATCTTACTCATTCCAAATATGTTAAAAATATGTGATTGTTAACCACAACCCGTTATTGGCTCGTAGCACCCCAAAATCTCCTAATTTTTCTCGTCTTTTCGAAATACGTTTTGTAGATGCAATTTCAGAAAAAGTGCTCAACACAAAAGTTGTAGATCTCGACGAAATCTACAACTTCCGTGTTGAGTACTTTTCCTAAAGGCGCGAAAAATTAAGAGATTTTGGGGTACGAGTAGCCAATAACGGGTTGCGGTTAACAATCGCCTAAAAATAAAGGTTTAAGTTAATTATGAGGTTAAACTAATTTTCTAATTAAAATATCTAAAATAAGAATTGTTACGTATTTTTAAATAAAATGTTTAAATATGATAAGTATAATTAAAGTTAAAATAAAATTTTTGTATTTCATTAATTAAAGGTAAAAATGTAAGAGTTTTAAATAGGCGATTGTTATACACACTACAGTTTTGATTATTCGCACATTATTTTGAGTGTTTTTCCTCTTTCAAAAGATGATAACCGTACTACAGTTTTTGTTATCTGCACTACAGTTTTGGTTATGTTAGTTCCAATAAATTGTCGGAAAATAATACAAAACTTCAAGGTCTTTTTTTGCAAAGCTTGACTTTTCGTTGTCGGAAGAGATAAACGGTTAGAGTTGGCAGAATCTTTACAATGTACAGAAACTCCCGTTTTTTTACCAAATGGATGACACTACCGGATATGAGCAAATAAGTTGTATGATGAATATAGTGAAAAATAAAGTTAAGGAGGGTTATTTACCTATTTCTAAAGTTTAGGAGGGTTATTGACAATAACATAAAATTTTAGGGGGGTTATCAGCAATTTAAATAAAGTTAAGGGGGGAGGGTTATTTACCTATTTCTAAAGTTTAGGGGGGTTATTGACAATAACAAAAAACTTTAGGGGGGTTATCAACAATTTAAATAAAGTTAAGGGGGGTTATTTACCTATTTCTAAAATTTAGGGGGGTTATTGACAATAACATAAAACATTAGGGGGGTTATCAACAATTTAGTCTTGAAAAATATATATTCTTGTGATCACTGCGCGAATCTTGCTGCAATGTGAAATATGATTGCTTTTTATACAACTTTATTATGCAAATATGATCGTATATTTTCATAAACAATCTACACTATTGAGAGCACGGATCAAATGGGTTGCAGGACACCCGGTTTTTTCCGGTCTGGAGAATCTGACCGAAATATCTCGGAATTGGACCAGCCGTGCAAATAGTTATTGAAAAACAACAACAAATGACAAAAGATTTTTTTTTACGTGAAAAACTCAGAGATGGTGAAAAATCACGTGGTCGGATCTGTATCAGACCAAAATTCATTGTTTTGTTGGAGTTTACAAGAGTTAAGTTAGTTTCTCGGAGGGTGACAGACCACCTCTCTGTTACAAATACAAAGTATGGAAACAATGAAAAGGAAATTAAGTCATTGGAGTATAAATGAGAGCGCTCTAGTGGGAAAATCGTCAAGTTCTTGGATCCTCGATGGAAGCGTTGTTGCTGAGTCGAAACCTTGATGAGAGTGCTCCTGCAGAGAAGAATGTCGTGTCTTGGAAGCCTTGAGATGTCTCCGCATTAAAGAGGGAGCAGATGAACGATCTAAGTCTCGCGTTCTTACCAAAAAATCTTGGAACTCTTTCTAAGCTCTAAAGTTGCATCCCTTCAAATGAAGACCTGGAGGTTTTTATAGTTTTCTGGAAGGATATGATGGTAATTGTGTCAGGGCAGAATTTGTGCTAAAGTGTAGAGTTTCTCCGTTTTGGTCACATGAATCACAAATTTTAGCGAAATAACAAAAGCGTCACGGGCAGCCCGGGCTAGTTGATAGGCGGCGGCGCCCGCCGACGCGCATGGCAAGGGAGTGCACTGCATGCCCGCGGGGGCGGGGGCGCCCGCGCCGCGCGCGCGCGCCCGTCTGGGCGCGCTGCGGGCGCCCGCGCCGGGCGCGCGCCCGTCTGGGCGCGCGCGCCCGTCTGGGCGCGCTGCGGGCGCCCGCGCCGCGCGCGCGCCCGTCTGGGCGCGCTGCGGGCGCCCGCGCCGCGCGCGCGCCCGCGCCGCGCGCGCCCGTCTGGGCGCGCTGCGGGCGCCCGCGCCCGTCTGGGCATGCTGTAAGCGCGCGCGCCTGGGCATGATGTGCATGTCGTGCCTGACTTGACTCCTCTTTCGGGGTGATTTCAGAACTAGATGAGTGTGACTTGGTGCGTGCGACTCGTTCGTATGGATCGGCTTCCCTTCGTGTTTTTGATCGAAATTTTCCCGGTTTGACTTGAGAAATTATGGAGAACCCCATCAAATGCCCAAAATTTTTGTGGATCATAATTCGCGAAGTGGCGAGCTCGAGAAATTCCAAGCTTAGTCACTTTCTTAGGGTTGTGATTCTCCGTTGTGCGGATTTCCCCTTGTTTGTGGAGCTTTGCGGGAGAGGTGGTATATTGGCATGACTTGGTGTCGGTTTTGAAGGCTCTGCGATGGGTTCCTAGACTGCAAGTCATGAGGGTTGATTGCTTGGGCATCATCCTCACTCTTTGTGCGACGCAAGCGGTGCGTTACAAGTACGTCCCTCTGTTTGCATTTTGTGTGTTGTGTTGGTACAGAGCGTATCGCTTTCACACTTTCTCCTTTTATGAATGTGCTAATATGACGCTGCATGCTAGCTTGTGCGGTTGTCGCGGAGGGCTAGCGATGGTGGTGGATTCTTGGATGTTACATGGAGGGATGTTCTGCCTCCGATTTCTTGATGTTGCGGAGGGACCAGCGGGTCCATTCCTATTAGAAGATTTGGAAGGACTTTGTGTTCGCTCTTGTGTTGAAACATGTAAGGGCCTGGTGTCTGTTCTCTTCAAAAGTTGAGACAAGGCCTTTTTAGACGGAAGTCGTTGATGACATCTGTGGCTCATGATGTTGAAATGATGCGAGCTTTTGTATTTGAAGAATACATGGGGTCTTGGGGCCTTGCAGTGAAGCGGTGCCAGATGTTTGAGTGCGCCCTGATATGACTGCTACGGGGGTAGGTCCGTCACGGGGAGATGAGCGTGTTGTTGGGCTCTGCCTTGTACTTGACAGGGGACTTCGTGCAATGTGAAGGATGCGGAAGCCTTCCGTCCCCTGAACAGGCGATGCCTCGAAAGGTGGTATTGATGACGGGGGAGTACTTGATCGTATCTGCACCGTGTGCATGCTCTTTTATCTTCTGTTAATGTTTTGACATTGTTGTCACGGGCGTGACTTAGCCCAATAGCTTGCTTTTGCACTATTACGGCTCTTTTGATGGGGATTTCCTCGCGCGTTAAGCTTTTTGCGATACGATGGTCCGAGAGTATCAGATTCTTTACGTTCTTTGCGCGTTGCAAGCTGTCTTTGGCGATTTTCATCAAGCATTAGTGTTAGAGACTTGTTGCTTAAATCAATGAGGGAGTACACTTGCCCCGTGCCTTTGCGACATAGATGGACTCGAGAGTTTGTTGGTTTATGCGCACTTTGGAGGGGCCCGGGGCTTGTTCATTGGAGGTGGGGAAACAACTTTGGTTGTTCGCGTTTATGAGGATTTGGTTCGTCCATGTAGAGGTGGTGAGGAACATTTGTCCGTCCCGTGCTTTAGGAGGACCCGGTCCATTTGTGTGGAGGTGGCGAAGAACTTTTGTTCGTTTATGCTTTAAGAGGACCTGATCCGTCTGGGCGGAGGTGGTGAAAAACCTTTGTTCGTTCACGCCTCAGGAGACCGGGGTTTGTCTGATGAAGGTGCGGATGGACCTTTATCCATCTCGCCTAAGAGGTGCAGACAGACGTTTGTCCATCTCGCCTAAGAGGTGCAGACAGACCTCTGTACATCTTGACTGGAAGGTGAATAATGACTTTCGGTGATCTCTCCTGAGAGGTATAGAAGGGTTTTCACCGATCTTGACTGAGAGGTGTAGAAGAGCTTTCGACAATCGCGCATGAGATGTGTAGAAGGGCTTTCACCGATCTCGCCCGAGAGGTGCCAAAGGGGTTTTGTCGATCTTGCTTGGGAGGTGCAGAAAGCTTTCGTCGATCCCGCCCAAGAGGTGCATAAGAGCTTTCGCCGATCTCGCATGAGAGGGCTCCATCCGCTTGATCAAAGTCGTCTTCTAGGATATTTGAACATTTTGTTAGAACGGTTGGAGTGTCCACTTAGGATATCTGGGCACTCTATTTGAAAAGAGGTTAGAGTTTTCACTTAGGATATTCGTACACTCTGTTTAAGAGAGGTCAAAGTCTCCACTTGAGATATTCAGATACTTGTTTGAGAAAGATTAGAGTTTTCGCTTAGAATTTCTTAATGCCCTGTTTGAGAAAGGTTTGAGTCTCTACTTGGGACATCCAGACGCTTTGTTTGAGAGAGGTCAGAGTATCCACTTGGGATATTCCAGCACTCTGTTGGAGAGAGGTTTGAGTTTTTGCTTGGGATATCCAGGCACTATGTTTGAGAAATGTCAGAATCTCCACTTGAGATATCCGGACGATATGTTTAAGAGAGGTCGAAGTCTCTACTTGGGATATCCAAAGGCTTTATTTGAGAGGTGTAAGAGTCTCCACTTGGGACCTCCAGATGCACTGTTTGATAGAGGTTGGAGTCTCCACATGATATATCTGGGCGTTCAGTTTGAGAGAGGTCAAGGTTTCTGCTTAGAATATCCGAATTGAACACTCTGTTTGAGATAGGTCCAAGTCTCCACTTGGGATATCCAGACACTCTATTTGATAAAGGTTGGAGTCTCCACTTGGAATATTCGAATGCTCTGTTTGAGAGAGGTTAGAGCCTCCACTTAGGATATCCGGACACTATGGTTTGGGAACACGATGAGAAACTCAGGTCTTATTGAATTGATGCATGAAATATGATTACATGTATCAGGTGCATAATTTTCATATGGAGATAACAAGTTCTCCCATGGGATGGTTGCCTTATGGGGTTGCCCCTATGCATGCTCACTTTAGATTGGTTAATTCAGGACTCTTGTCTTGCAAAAAATTCTCGAGGAGTCCCAGACGGGCGAATCGTTCAATTTCTGCCTTTAGTAGCGTGCAGCTATCTATGATGTGATTGCGTCCTTAGTGGTAGTTGCAATACTTGGACTAGCCCTCTGAGTTTGGAGCGATATCCCTTGGCCTCTAAAGAGAGGGATGATTGCGGATGGTGATAACTTCATACAATAAAGTTATCTTGTGCGTTAATTCACCACATTTTGACTGATTTATTTCCAAAATATTGATCAAAAGTATGTGTAAACGAGTAAATTATCATTTGTAAGAAAATTCATGTATTATTAATATTTTAACTTATTTTTATGATAGAGAGGTATGAAGAAATCACTTGCACGTCCAAGAGGAAGCATAAGGAGCATCTAGGAACTTGTTAAAATCATTCTGCAGTATATTGGGAGCAGTTTTTGAGTGCAGGAAGCAGAAAACAGAATTTGATGCAACAAATAAAATTTGTTGCAACAAACCTGTGAATTTGAATTTTAAAAATTTGAAAATAACTCAAATATGGCAGTTTTAAAAATGAAAGGAGGCTTCCTTTCATAAATCCTGGAGATCTTTTGAGACCCTTTTACCATATAAAGGGATTTTGGAGATCTTTTTGAAAATCTGTTGTCATTTTGGAGAGAAGGAGGCCAAATTTAGGGTTCTTGATGGTGGAGAAGTGGAATCCGGCCACGAGAAAGAGTAGATCTGAACTTTTGAAGCCATGAACTGTAAGATCTTTATAGTTTTGTGTGTTCTTTTTCTCGCCATGAACTAAACTCTTCAAGTCTTGTATAAGGAGAGTACTATGTGTGTTTTTATGGTATATGTTCTTGGTTGTTGAGATTTGTTGGATGATTTATTATCTAGTGAACTTTTGAATTTATTTATGAGATTTTTGGCTTTGATCTTCATCTTGTGATGCGTTGCGATAATTGAGAGATGAGTGGCGTAATATAAGGTTGAAGGTTGTTTTATTGCACCGCAAGAATTGAGAGACGAGTGGTGTAAAACGTTTAACCAAAAATCTCCTCTTTTGCGTTGTACTTCTAGATTCGAGAGAGGAGAAGTGCATCCGCTCATTAGTTTACCGTAGTTTAGAGGGGTGGAGGAGACTCCCTCCATTTGCTAGCAGTCCGATTTTTATGATAATCAATATCCTTCATTCTTCCTAAGTTAGAGATAACTAGGAGAATTTAGGACGTTGGGATTTCCGAGATTCGAGAGATGAGGATTTCTTCTATAAAAATCGTTGTATGATAATTCCTTCAACACTTTTAACTAATATTATTTTTACACATCATTTAGACGCACATAAGAAATCCAAAATACAAGGCTAATTTTTCCAAGTTGTTAAAGAATTTCTAGGAGTTTTCGTAGTTAAGTTCGATTAAATCTTTATAAAAAAAATTTTTTCATTACTTCCAAAATCACATTAATCATCTTGTTTGGATTTAAAGAACGGTGTAGCTAGTACTTGCAGGCTTTAGGTTGATCACTTCTCCGAGGGAACGATCTCACTCACACTTTATTACTTGTTATGGCACGTGCACTTGCGAGAGTACGCATAACCTATTTTGGGCGCATCAGATGGAGAGCAATACTCCTGTCTATGAAGCATTGATAGGAGCAAATGTTTGATTGTGGTGGTGCCCTCGTCTCTGCGGGAGTCGTCGTGGCGCTCATTGCTCCCCTAAGACTTGGCAGTGGCGCTTGATGCATCCTCCTCTTTTATTTTCCTTCGAGTTGTTGTCGATGTGTTTTAATTGCTTGATCAACCGTGATTTGAGCCTTGACTCGACGGATGAGGTCAAGGTGGCTGAGAACCGTTTCACTCGTCATCATGGAGTGGAATTTTCCTGGTCTTTACAGTGAAGCGACAAAAGAAATCCTTGAGCGGTTTCCCTCGGTCCGATGTATCGCAGAGAGGTGTGAGGGACCACGAACGATTCACTACTTTTGCGATAAACTGATATGTGAAAAGTCGAGTTAGATTACAAAGTTCTTGATTTCTCCCTCTTTTAGAGAATGGAACCATGTGCGAGCTTCCCCTCTTAGTGTTGTCAGGAACACTTTTCACTGGAGTGGGTCCGGGCATTGTAGCTGTACATGACAGCTGCAAAGTGTCTGACATGCTCTAAAGGGTCGTCTGACCAGTCAAATATCTCGAAGTCGCGGAGCTTGATCCCAGATGAAACGAGATACGCTGGGACCGGTGGAGCTAGCAGGGAGATGAGGTGGGCGAGGGTGCTGCACGTTTGTGTCCCTGTGCCCCAATGCATATATTCTTCCTCGATCATGCGTCTCACTTCCTCGCGGACGAGTCTTGTATCGGTTAGAGTGTCAACCTCCTTTATTGTACAATAGTTTCCTCGCGCGTGCCCAAGATGCCCATCGGGTAAGCGAGGTGCGTGGAGTTATCAGCGCCAGATAATTCATTTGCGACGGGATTCTCAAAGCAGACTTTATTTTCAAACATTATCTGATTTGGGATCTGCGAGCGTTGACCTCCCGAAGCAATGTCTGCATTAGGGGTGTGATGTTCTCTTAAGTCACTTAGTAAGGTGAACACCTTTTCTCGACACTCCTTCATCAGGCACCGCCGTTCTTCCCCCGATGCTTGGGATACGGTGACGGTGGATCCTCTCTAAAGTGAGGCGTTGCTTGTGGGCGAGTTGGTGGGGCTGGATTGGTGCACTTCTCTAATGATGCATCACTGACACTTTGTGCGCTTCTCTTCGCCATTGTTGTTAGTCGGGTGTGCTTGCGCAATGCAAGCGTTGTTTTTATGGTGTTGTTGTAGAGTTTGAGAACACTTTCTCACAAACAATATCAAATTATTGTGGGTCACCCGGTTCTTCCCCGATCTGAAGAATCATATCGTCTTAGCTCAGAATTGGATCAGACGCGCAAATAGTTAATGAAAAATAGCAGCAAAAGGCAAAATATTTTTTTTTACTTGAAAAATCCGAAAAGGGTGAAAAATCAAGTGGTCGGATTTGTGTCAGACCAAAATCCAATATTTGGATGAAGTTTATAAGAGTTAAAATAGTTTCTCGGAGGGTGACATGCCACCTTTCTATTATAAGTACAAAGTATGAAAAACATTGAGAAAAACTAAGTCCTTGGAGCCTATATGAGAGCACTCCGGTGGGAAAATTATCAAGTCCTTAGAGTCTTGATGGAAGCACTCTTATTGAGTCCGAGTCTTGATGCGAGCGCTCCTGCGGAGAAGAATGTCGTGCCTTGGAAGCCTTGAGATGCCTCCACACTAGAGAGGGAGTATATCAAATTCCGATCGGAGGAACGATCTAAGTCGCATGTTCTCACCGGAAAATCTCAGAGCTCTTTTTAGGCCTTGGAGTTTCCTCCCTTCAAATGAAGGCCCGATAACTTTTTTATAGTTTTCTCGAAGGATATGCTGGTAATTGCGTCGGTGCGGAATTTGTGTTGGCGAGTGACGATACTCCGTTTTAATCACATGGATCACCAATTTTAGCGAAATGATGAAAACGCCCCGCGGGCAGCCCAGTCGGCCCGAGTGGGTTGTCCAATAGTGGCGACGGTCAGAGGCGGCGGGAACCCCATCAAAACGATTGTATTTGCTCCCGCACTGTGATCTATTATAATCATTGTGTGTTACACGTACCTAAAAATTTCTCGCGTCATTGGGTGATTACAGGCCTACAGCGATTGTAACACATGACAGATAAAAGATGACGCGATAGGCTATACATCTCAGGTAAAATTACTGGTGATCTCCATGTAGAAAACCATGATCCCCTTGGAGATTGTTCTTGATGTTCGTGGGGATAGCTCTTGATATTCGTGGAGATCGTAATTACTAATTATTGGGAAGAAAAAGTGATCACAAGTTATTAGGAAGACTCTATGTCACACGCGTAGAACTTCAACATCAGGCATGTGTGACAGTTGTTTAGCTTTCTCCATAAACTTGTTCTAACCAAATAAACTTTGTTTCAAGAATGTAGCTGGAAGAATAGAAAATTTTTGATTATATTTCTGAACAAAATTACTGTACAATTTGATAGATAGTTGATCAAGACATACAAAAATCGTAACATACAATGTATGATCTGTAATTTGTCGAGATCTTTAATGCCTAAGGAAGACACATCATTGTCATATGATTAATTGCTGATATTTGACAGGTTCCTTATGTTTGGATTGGTAACCCTTTATTCCTTGTGGGTTTATTGCTAACCTTTTGATCTTTGATCTCCACTTGTAATTTCATTCTTGCTTAGGTGTTCTTTCTTTGAATGCCTCAGGTTTGGAGAAGTAGTTGGTTGAGCGGCTAGGGTTGGTTTTTGGCTGGTACTCTGCAACTATCGTTTCCTCACCGACTGTGAGGTAGTTGTTATTTTTTTCATTTAGTTCAGACATACATATCTTTTGGTGGGTTCGTGTCAGGTTGTTGGCGCCAACAGGATTTTGTTTAATGATAAGTACTTGCTAGTTGCTAAGTCCTTTCCTTTATGACTTATTTGATTTACTTGCTCTCTGGGAAGGTTTTATACTAGGTTGCATGTTAGATATTTTAAAGTATAACAGTATCATTGTCACTACCTCACACATGTCATCTTTTAAAGCTAAAGACACTATATTTCAACTAGCGTACAAACTATTTTTATACTTATACTAAATCTAGAGTCGTGCTGCCTCACCAAATGGCTATTAGCATATCTCGTCCAGGGGTTCTCGTCTAGTTGATCTCGTTTGGGAGACCTCGTCCGGGAGAACTCTGTAACACCCCCTATCCGTCACATAGCATATAGCAGTAGGTCCGACCGGGGCCCGACGCCATATACTACAGACAGACCGGGTGGTTACTTATGGAAACCATCCAACCAATCTCAACGTCCTACACAGAGCATTCTAGCGGAAGCAGTTTAATAAAAGTTGCAAAATAAGAACCCAGCATTGGAGCATGAATGTCCACTAATACCAAAATAGGAATGTTACAAAATACACTCGTACAAGCCTTAAGGCCTTACAAAATATTTCACTTCAAATTACATGTTTTACAAACCACGGCACGCAGGCCGGTCACACATGAATAAAGCAGTAAACACTTCCAATTAGGCCTTCAAGGGCCGGCTTTGCATTCGGGCTTTAGCCCGCTATTGACCGCTTGGTCCAGCTGCACCTGCAAGCAACATACCACCGCACGGTGGCAAAACAAGGCAACCATCAGCAATGCTGACCAAATTATAACGATCTCGCCCCCAACTCGGGGCGGCGATGCTCCTTCCCTGCATTTCATTAGCATAAACGAGCAATATATAATTAGCTATTTCATCACAGACGTTGGCTCTCACGGCCACACGCCCCGTGCTCTCAGGGCACATTCTCGGTGAACCGGTCGATGTCACGTCAATTAAAGCCATAGACATTTCGGACTCACCACCGCCACTTGGACGGCCAAACCTATGAGCAATTTGTCTTCCTGGCCTAGGTCACGACAATTTAAGCCATTGACCGCCGAAGACCCTAATCTATGCCAACGGCAAGTGCCACGTGCCTTTAGGTCTCTTTAACCGAACGACATAGAACGGGTACGGTTCCATCTAACCCGTGCTTACATCGCAACGACAATTTAAGTCATATGCGCGGGTCAAACTTCCACCGAGTCCCATTTCCATCACAAGTCACATAACCCGGTTATGTTCAAGTTGGCTCTCAGGCCACCAAGTTGGCAAGATCTCGTATCCGCCCAGTTTTCCGGGTGCACCTTTGGGTTAGTCCCCAAGGCTCCCTGCTGCAATCTACCGCGTAGAAAACCCGAAAAACAACCAATAGCACGGAGTCTTCTCCGGCATTAAGCAATGCAACATCACCGATCCAGACCAACATGTCCGGGTAGGCTTCACACATCATGCCTATGTCCGCTCTCGCTTACGGACTCTAAACAACGAGGACTTCACATATCTACCCGAAGGAACGCCTCCAACTCTCCGCAAACTCGCGAGAGCGGGCTTCCTATGCAAAGAAAGAGAGCTACTCATGCTCAAGATGAGGATCGTTACCCTAGCATTCCTCTTTGGCGCCATTGAAAAGTAATCGGATGAAAAGCACCGCACTAGCTTTGCCTCCGTGGATCCGGAGTCGGCTCGCGATTCGGAGCTCCGAAGCTCCTCCAATGGCCGGATCTAGCTCCTTCTTCCTTCCTTGGCTCTCTACTTTCTCTAAGGTTTTAGAAAGCTAACCACTCATGAAAAGTGAGGGTTTCTAAGTCCAATCCCGGGTATATCCCTTCAGGAACAACCCCCAGCCGTTGGATCTCAAAATAAGGAAACGAACGGCTTTGATTCGGGACTGAAATGCCCAATCTGGACCGAACACGGCCTGGCACACGCCCGTGTCCAGGGCCGTGTGCCTCATTCGCCGACAAAATCGAATTGCCTGGAACCGCACACGGGTATCGAACACGCCCGTGTTCGAGCTGACACGCACGTGTACCATGTGACACGGCCGTGTGGCCGGCCGTGTACCCCTATCATTTTTCCCCGAAAACAACCCGAGCACTGCACGGGTTCTAGGACACGCCCGTGTCCTTACCCGTGTCACCTCAACACGCCTGGACCCCAGGCCGTGTACACGGTCTCGACACTCGACACTTCGTCAAGCGAAGATCGTCGACCTACCAACACGGCCTTGGACACGCCCGTGTCCTAGGCTGTGTGCCTTGTCTCGACACAATGTCGACACCAAAGTGTCGACTTCCCGGGACGAGTGTCGACACGGGTTGACACGCCCTGCGACACGCCCGTGTCGCAGGCCGTGTGCCATGTCTCGACACTTCGTCGAACGCAGAGTGTCGACTTCGCGGCTAAGTGTCGACACGGGTCGACACGCCCTGCGACACGCCCGTGTCGCAGGCCGTGTGCCCAGTCTCGACACAATGTCGAGACCAAAGTGTCGACTTCCCGTCTCAGTGTCGACACAGGCTTGACACGCCCTGGGGCATGCCCGTGTCCCAGGCCGTGTGCCTGTAGCCAGAACCCAAACTGGCACAAAACGTCCCCCTTCGCTCCTTTGAGTTTCGGGGCGTTACAACTCTCCCCTCTTAAAAGAATTTCGTCCACGAAATTATATAAAGGAAAGACATGTACAAAACCAAAATTTGTACCTGAGCGGAACAACTCCGGATACTCGTCAAGCATAGTCTGCTCTCGCTCCCAAGAGAGCTCCTCACGACCGCAATTGTCCCACCGGACCTTGACCATCCTGATCTCTTTATTGCGTAGCCGCTTGACCTCTGAGTGCTCAATCCGCACGGGCTTGACCTTTGTCGTCAGCCCACTATCCACCGGTACTTGATCAACCGCCATCACTTGCGTAGGCTCTTGCACCGCCTTTCGAAGCACCAAAATATGGAATACATCATGTAAACCACTAAGCTCCACCGAGAGCTTCAACCGATAGGCCGCTTCACCAACTCGCTCCAGAACCTCAAACGGTCCAAGGTACCTCGGGCTTAGCTTTTTCAATCGCCGCACCCGCGAGACACCCTTGAACGGCTTGATCTTTAAGTATACATAATCGCCCACAGCGAACTCCACGTTCCTGTGCTTGGCATTATAGTACTTTCCTTGCCGGTCCTGAGCGATAAGCAACCTCTCCCGAATGGTTCTCACCAAAGAAGTAGCATCCTCCACTTCCGATCGCTTATACAACTTTGACTCACCCGTTTCTAAACATGACAACGGCGTGCGACATGTTCTACCATATAGGGCCTCGAAAGACGTCATCTGAATACTCGCTTGGTAGCTATTGCTGCATGCGAACTCCACCAAATAAATGTGGTCTTCCCATTGCTTTCCAAAATCCAAGACACACATGCGAAGCATGTCTTCCATAGTTCTATTGACCCTCTCGGTCTGCCCATCCGTTTGCGGATGGAAGGCTGTGCTGAATTTCAGCTTTGTTCCCAACATTTGCTGCACCAGCCTCCAATCATTGGACGTGAAGCGCTCATCTCGGTCACTCACGATGCTGCGGGGCACACCATGAAGCCATACTATGTTATCCACATAAAGCTTTGCCAACTTCTCCACCGGATCATCCTTCCTATGCGGAATAAAATGCGACACCTTCGTTAATCGATCAACAACCACCCAAATGGCGTCGTTCCCCTTCTGCGACCTTGGCAAACCGTGCACAAAGTCCATAGAGATGTCGTCAAATTTCAACTCCGGAATAGGCAAGGACTTAAGAAATCCTCCCGGCTTTTGGCACTCCGCCTTTACCAAGGCGCAAGTTTGGCACTTCGCTACGTAGAGTGCCACATCCTTTTTCAAATCCGGCCACCAAAACAGTTTCTTAACATCACGGTACATCTTCGTGCTCCCAGGGTGAATCGAGTACTTGGTATGGTGTGCCTCGTACAACAACTCCACCCGCAAATTGCCCACACTTGGGACGCACAGACGACCGTCCTTCCAAAGTAATCCGTCCTCCACGACGAATTGGGAATTTGACCCATCCAGAGCCTCTACCATGAACTGCTTCATATGAGCATCCATATCCAAAGCCTGCCGAATACGATCAGCCAGGTCATATTGGACTTCAGTCCAATTCAGAACTGCTTCAGCACTTGATTGCCTATCCACATAAACAATCTCCAACGCCTCCAACTCTCGCACCAACCGCTCATCATGCACTGATAGCCAATTGGCTTGAGCTGGGGCTCGGCGACTCAGCGCGTCCACGACCGCATTCCCTTTGACAGACACGTAGTGGATCTTGAATGTATAGTCCCACAGGAACTCCATCCATCTACGCTGCCGCATATTCAGATCTTTCTGATCAATAAGATACTTCATGCTCTTGTGATCGGTGTAGATATCAATCTTCACACCGTGCAAGTAGTGTCTCCACAGCTTCAAGGCAAAAATCACGGCCGCTAACTCCAAGTCATGGACCAGATAGTTCCTTTCATGCACTTTTAGCTGTCTCGAGCTATAAGCTATTACACTTCCATGTTGCAGTAGCACGCAACCCAAACCGCTGCCCGAAGCATCACTATAAATCTCATAGCCTTCGGTCCCACATGGCGAACTCAACACAGGCGCCGTGGTCAGCCGACACTTCAACTCCTCAAAAGCTCGTGCGCACTCCGGTGTCCAAACGAACTTATGTTCCTTCCTCGTCAAAGTAGTGAGAGGTAACGCTATCCGCGAGAAGTTCTCTACGAAGCGCCTATAATAGTCGGCAAGCCCCAGAAAACTCCAGACTTCCGCTACAGTAGCAAGCTCAGGCCACTCCCGTATTGCAACAATCTTCGCCGGATCCACAGCAATACCCTCTCTACTTACTATATGACCGAGGAACGCCACTGAGGATAGCCAAAACTCGCACTTCGAGAACTTGACATACAACTGATTTCTTCTTAGCGTCTCCAACACCAAATGAAGATGCTTGAAGTGATCTTCCTCACTTTGCGAGTACACCAAAATATCGTCGATGAAGACGATCACGAAATGGTCCAAGTACTCCCTGAACGTCCTGTTCATCAAATCCATGAACACTGACGACACATTAGTCAGCCCAAATGGCATGACCGTAAACTCATAATGCCCGTATCTCATACTAAACGCTGTCTTCGGGATATCACTCTCCCTTATTCGCAGCTGATAGTACCCAGCCTTGAGGTCCAACTTCGAGTACACCGTCGACCCGACTAACTGATCAAAAAGATCATCAATCCGGGGGATCGGGTACTTGTTCTTCTCAGTCAGCTTGTTGAGCTCCCGATAATCAATACATAGCCTCAAGCTTATGTCCTTCTTCTTAACAAAGAGGACCGGTGCGCTCCAAGGCGAAGAACTCGGGCGCACATACCCTTGCTCCAACAACTCTTGTAGTTGAACTTTCAGCTCCGCCATTTCCTTAGGCGCTAGCCGATAAGGAGATCGTGACACAGGCTTTGCACCTGGCACTAGCTCAATCGTAAAATCGATCTCCCGCTGAGGCGGGGCTCCAGGAAGATCTGCGGGGAACACATCAGGGTATTCCGATACCACTGAAATATAATCCAACACGGGCTTCGACTTTGCAACCTCCACTAGTGTAAAGAACAGTTCTGCACCGGCACGAACCGCCTTCACCACCTGAAGAGCAGGCATCAACGTCTTGCTCGACCCCTTTAAGCCCGTAAAAGTCGTTTCACGACTTGCTCCCAGCTTGACTTCCTTGCTACCGCAATCTATATGGGTCTGCTGCTCCGAGAGCCAGTCCATGCCAAATCCACCAACGGAAGTAAAGACGCCCGCAGGTCGAACTCCTGCTCCCAATACGACGTCGAACACCCATTGGGCAACAACACATCCAACATCCTTCGCTATCGAAGAAGGGACTCCGATGCGTGATATAAAGACAAGAAGGAGTGTGAAGCCCGTATCAAAGAGTGCTCGTGCCGGTCGCAAATCAATACAAATCCTAAACAAGCAGTGGTAAGGTAACATGTGCTCCCATAACAAGTATTTAAAGAAATTGACTTGCTATAAATTAAACCGTACCTGTCACCATCAGCTTGTTTGATGGCCTCCTGTTGGCCAAGATTGTAGACCCTTGGTTGGGCCGGAGCATATGGGATGCGGTCACTCCACCGCCTTTCCCTTCTCTTCATAAGATGGCTTCCTCTCGGACTTAGGACGATCCGCTCCAACAGTCAGGGCAAAGTGCCCCGTCTTCCCACAAGTAAAACATGCGCCCGGGGTCCGACTCGTAGTCGCCCCAGAAGTACCAGAAGGAGCTGGACCCGAAGTCCTATGCTTCTTGAAAGACCTCCGATAGCCGGACTTTGAAGTAGTCGGCACTTTAAACTCAGATTTCCTATCACCCAAGCTTTTCTTTGCTTGTACATTCTTCATGTCCTTCTCCAAGGACCGGGCAGTATTGACCAAGGTTAAGAAACCCTGCGTCATCGACCCCGAGAGTAGTAATCTCAACTCATCCCTCAAGCCTTCATAGAAGCGATTAGTCTTGCGCTCCTCATCCATGATGGTGGAGCTAGCATATCGACTTAAACGAGTGAACTCATGGAGATATTCATCCACGCTCTTCTCACCCTGAACCAACTTCAGAAATTCGTTCTCCATCGAAATCCTCTGAGTAGAAGGGAGGTATCTTGCTAAGAACAATCCCGAGAACTCTTCCATCGGAACGTCTATAAATTGTCTACCTCTCAAATGATGCAGCTCCAATCCTTCCCACCACATCCTCGCTTCACCGTCCAGAAGGAACGTAGCGATGGTGGTCATTTGTCACTCCTCCGTCTCCGTTGCTGTCATGACTCTCTTCACCCTGGAGAGCCAGTCTTCAGCCTGAGATGGGGTTCCCAACCCCGAGAATAACGGAGGGTTAAAGCTCATTACATGCTTAAGCTGCCTCTCAGTTGCCCTCCTTGGCACCACCGGTTCCACAACCACTTGCTCCACTCTCCTCGGCTCAGCCTCTTGAAGAGGTTCCTGCTCCATCACAGGAGCGGGCTGCTGCGTTTGCCTTGCAGGCTGCGCATTTATCACGACTAACACTGCTTCTGCCACCAATCGTATGTTCTCAGCCGACAGAGGTGTTGCAGGAGCAACATCCGGTGCACTACTAGCCTCAGAAACTCGGCATTCTGACGGCCCAACACCACTTCTGGTCAGCTATAGTGGTACAAAACACCGTTAAATGACTAAATAAATTGCAAACAGCAATTATAGGAACACGCAGGTTCCTCGAACACATGTATTTTCATTCCTAAGTGGACATTCATGGGTTCTTTTACCGTTATAACGATGACGCACACAACGTGCTTACCACCCCTTAAAAGAATTCGCCCACGAATTCACTTTAAGCCCGACCAAAACCAGTAGTCTGATACCAAAGTGTAACACCCCCTATCCGTCACATAACATATAACAGTAGGTCCGGCCGGGGCCCGACGCCATATACTACACACAGACCGGGTGGTTACTTATGGAAACCATCCAACCAATCTCAACGTCCTACACAGAGCATTCTAGCGGAAGCAGTTTAATAAAAGTTGCAAAATAAGAACCCAGCATTAGACCATGAATGTCCACTAATACCAAAATAGGAATGTTACAAAATACACCCGTACAAGCCTTAAGGCCTTACAAAATGTTTCACTTCAAATTACATGTTTTACAAACAACGGCACGCAGGCCGGTCACACATAAATAAAGCAGTAAACACTTCCAATTAGGCCTTCAAGGGCTGGCTTCGCATTCGGGCTTTAGCCCGCTATTGACCGCTTGGTCCAGCTGCACCTGCAAACAACATACCACCGCACGGTGGCAAAACAAGGCAACGGTCAGCAATGCTGACCAAATTATAACGATCCCGCCCCCAACTCGGGGCGGCGGTGCTCCTTCCCTGCATTTCATTAGCATAAGCGAGCAATATATAATTAGTCATTTCATCACAGACGTTGGCTCTCACGGCCACACGCCCCGTGCTCTCAGGGCACATTCTCGGTGAACCGGTCGATGTCACGTCAATTAAAGCCATAGACATTCCGGACTCACCACCGCCACTTGGACGACCAAACCTATGAGCAATTTGTATTCCTAGCCTGGATCACGACAATTTAAGACATTGACCGCCGAAGACCCTAAACTATGCCAACGACAAGTGCCACGTGCTTTTAGGTCTCTTTAACCGAACGACATAGAACGGGTACGGTTCCATCTAACCCGTGCTCACATCGCAACGACAATTTAAGTCATATGCGCGGGTCAAACTTCCACCGAGTCCCATTTCCATCACAAGTCACATAACCCGGTTATGTTCAAGTTGGCTCTCAGGCCACCAAGTTGGCAAGATCTCGTATCCGCCCAGTTTTTCGGGTGCACCTTTGGGTTAGTCCCCAAGGCTCCCTGCTGCAATCTACCGCGTAGAAAACCCGAAAAACAACCAATAACACGGAGTCTTCTCCGGCATTAAGCAATGCAACATCACCGATCCAGACCAACATGTCCGGGTAGGCTTCACACATCATGCCTATGTCCGTTCTCGCTTACGAACTCTAAACAACGTGGAGTTCACATATCTACCCGAAGGAACGCCTCCAACTCTCCGCAAACTCGCGAGAGCGGGCTTCCTATGCAAAGAAAGAGAGCTACTCATGCTCAAGATGAGGATCGTTACCATAGCGTTCCTCTTTGGCGCCATTGAAAAGTAATCGGATGAAAAGCACCGCACTAGCTTTGCCTCCGTGGATCCGGAGTCGGCTCGCGATTCGGAGCTCCGAAGCTCCTCCAATGGCCGGATCTAGCTCCTTCTTCCTTCCTTGGCTCTCTACTTTCTCTAAGGTTTTAGAAAGCTAACCACTCATGAAAAGTGAGGGTTTCTAAGTCCAATCCCGGGTATATCCCTTCAGGAACAACCCCCAGCCGTTGGATCTCAAAATAAGGAAACGAACGGCTTTGATTCGGGACTGAAATGCCCAATCTGGACTGAATACGACCTGGCACACGCCCGTGTCCAGGGTTGTGTGCCTCATTCGCCGTCAAAATCGAATTGCCTGGAACCTCACACGGGTATCGAACACGCCCGTGTTCGAGCTGACACGCCCATGTACCATGTGACACGGCCGTGTGGCCGGCCTTGTACCCCTATCATTTTTCCCCGAAAACAACGTGAGCACTGCACGGGTTCTAGGACACGCCCGTGTCCTTACCCGTGTCACCTCAACACGCCTGGACCCCAGGCCGTGTACACGGTCTCGACACTCGACACTTCGTCGAGCGAAGATCGTCGACCTACCGACACGGCCTTGGACACGCCCGTGTCCTAGGCCGTGTGCCTTGTCTCGACACAATGTCGACACCAAAGTGTCGACTTCCCGGGACGAGTGTCGACACGGGTTGACACGCCCTGCGACACGCCCGTGTCGCAGGCCGTGTGCCATGTCTCGACACTTCGTCGAACGCAGAGTGTCGACTTCGCGGCTAAGTGTCGACACGCCTTGCGACACGCCCGTGTCGCAGGCCGTGTGCCCAGTCTCGACACAATGTCAAGACCAAAGTGTCGACTTCCCGTCTCAGTGTCGACACAGGCTTGACACGCCCTGGGACACGCCCGTGTCCCAGGCCGTGTGCCTGCAGCCAGAACCCAAACTGGCCCAAAACGTCCCCCTTCGCTCCTTTGAGTTTCGGGGCGTTACAAACTCGTCTAGCTGATCTTGTCTGGGAAATCTCGTCCGGGAGATCTCGTGCAGGTGATCTCGTCTAGTTGATCTCATCTGGGAGGTCTCTTCTATGAGAACTCACCAAGGAGATGTCGTCCAACAAATTTCAACCACGGGATTCTGTTGTTAACAAACCATTTTGTGATGCATTTAGTAAAACTGAATGACGGGATTCCGCTATTCACAAACCAATTTCGGAAAACTATAAATAGACCCCAAGGACACCTTTGAAGTGGACTTCTCTCGCACCCGTCTTTCATTTGGCTAGCTTTGGTTGGCAAGAGCTCCAGTTCACTGTTCACCGTGGTTTCCAGGTGTGTTGTCGGGAGCTCTCAAGTGCCCTCCAAGGTGCCCGATTTATCATTGTCTTGTGAAGGGAAACTCTATTTAATCTTCTGATTGTGTGGTGAGACCTTCTTGCTGCAACTCGCGAGTCTCTTCTTAGTTTTCCACCCTTACGGAGAACTTTCTTCTATTCACTGGCCTCCTCTTGTCATATCTCATCTGGGTCAACCACTAGACCAGTAAACCTTGGTCACCCCAAGGTCTGAACGCAGGGACCAAAAATCTTGGTTCCAACGCACAACAACACTCCACACTTAACAAACACTCAACTCTCATAAGAGTAGGCTCCTCACCACAATAAGCTCCACAACATGAATGATGGAAATGAGGAGAGATCTTCCTCTTATATAAGCCTCCTCCCCTTTTCCCACTAGAAACTAAGAAGGTTATAGATTATTTCACACACTTCTACTTTATTTCATATTTTACATGCATGCTTCTTCTCAACCATTCTAGAATGTTCTCAACATATATAAACTAGTCTAAAACACAGATCACGAAGTAATCAAATTAATCTTAGCACCGTGACATTTAGCTCTCTGAGCCAGTTACAAAGCAGAAGAGCATAAAGTGAAATTGGTGAATAGTCCATACATGAAAACGAACACACACAAAAACTAAGGCAAGAAAGCTACACATGAAAACACGTGACTTTGTGTTGACTCCTCTATTCTACCTGATAACCCCGGTGACAACCTGAACAATGTGCAGTTTGCGGAGCATCTGTAGCAAATTCTTATTTATCTGAATACTATCAATGAACCAACTGAAAGAGAAATACATGAAAAAGAACGTGTCAATGTTTTGAATTAAATTAATTCACGGCTCAATAATGGACTCACGAGCCAAGGCAAATGCGAAATGCAAAACAATTGAAGCATGGTTTGCCGGTACAGTTTCATCGATAGGTTCAGAAGGTGCAAATCAAAACCGATCTACTTTGCAGGTTTCAGGCCCCCGGAACCGAACTGAATCGATAGGTTCAGCCCAAAATTCGATTCGATTAGGTCGGCTGAAACCGGTTCGGTCAATATCAAGCTTCAAGGAGCATCTTTATTTGAGTTTCTTGTCATAGTGCATTTTTCACGTGTAGAGATGGAAACTTTAACGTGTTTCTACATAAACTCTTCGCGCACATCTCAGACGTCCAATTCTAATGTCGTGAATCACGAGGCACTGAAGCAGCCCGACTATTAAACCCAACCCAACAACCAGTCTCCTCTCCTCCCTTGTTTCCTTATCATCTCTCTCTCTCTCTCCATCTTCCAGCCTCCTCCACCGAACTCCAGAGCTCTCGCTAGGGTTTCTTCATTGGCAATGGCGTGCCCGGCCGCCCATATCCAAGCAGCGGGCTCCGCCGCCGCCGTTAAACCTACCTTCTCGAGGAAACCCTTCTGCTCCCGCATCTCTTCTTCCTCATCCGTCTTCTTCGGCTTCCGCCAGCTGGATTTCTGCACCGCAGCTTCGCCCAGGGTTTCCGTACGGAGATCATCACGGAAAAATTCGGTGGGAAATGGATCCATGAGGGTGGTGTGCGAGAAGGTCGTGGGTATCGACCTCGGCACCACGAATTCCGCCGTCGCGGCGATGGAGGGGGGAAAGCCGACGATCGTGACCAACTCGGAGGGACAGCGTACGACGCCTTCGGTTGTGGCGTACACCAAGAACGGCGAGCGGCTTGTGGGGCAGATTGCAAAGCGCCAGGCGACGGTGAATCCGGAGAACACCTTCTTCTCCGTGAAACGGTTCATTGGGAGGAAGATGAAGGAGGTGAACGAGGAATCGAAGCAGGTCTCATACAGGATCGTCAGAGATGACAATGGGAATGTTAAGTTGGAGTGTCCGGCCATTGGCAAGCAGTTTGCGGCTGAAGAAATTTCTGCTCAGGTGTTTTTCTTCCCTTCCCGATTTTTATCTGAACTTTGGGAACTTATTTCCTATCATGTGTTCCTGCCAAATTATCTTTACCATTAAAAAGTCTTATTGCAACTTTCTTGGATGAGCATTGAACCTTCCTCTTTCTAACTGGAGAGAGTACAATTATAGGTAGGAATTAAAGTTGGGCAATATGAAATACATTTTAGTTCAGGAAAGTTGTAATTATTTTTGAATGTTGTTATTAACACGGTTCTTTTGGCAGGCATCATCATCAATAAATATTTGATAATAAAAAACCTCTATTTTCTGAATACTATATCCTCAAACAAAATTTAAGAGAAATGAAAACCTCAAGCATTGTGTGGTTTCAATGCAAAATTGGTGAACAATGGCGAGTGAGATAGCATTAGGGTTGAAATCGAGTGGCCTCAAATTATTAAAGTTACATCTGAAGGATAGGAAGTCGCCAACACTCATTTAAATCAAACGACCAGGAAATCTGCAGGCATCATCATCGGCCATCTCAATCGTCCAAGTAGATCAAATGCTTCTGATCAATTTATTCTTTCTAGGCACAAATACGAGCGCACAAATATTTGTCAGTTGTATTTTTCTTTTATTTTTGCTTGTTTTGTAACGATCAAGTATATGTAACAGTCAAATGTAATAGCTGAGACTTGTATATATACTTATAAGTTGTAATGAGGATTAAGGAAGAAATGAAGTTAAATGTTCATCTAATCTCCCCTCTAGTTTCATCTCTCTCCCCTCCGGCCTCCTCCTAGGTCCTCTGTTCGAAAGATCTATTTCCTTCGGCGGGATAAGGTATTGTGACATTTTGGTGCTCTCGGAGGCCGGAGAGGAGAGAGATGAAACTAGAAGGGGGATTAGATGAACATTTAATTTCATTTCTTCCTTCATCCTCATTTCAACATATAAGCGTATATATATGTCTCAGTTATTACATTTTACCATTACATATATTTGACCGTTACAAAAATAGGCAAAAATAAATGAAAAAAATGAAACTCGCAAATATTTGTACGTTCGGATCTGTGCCTTGAAAGAATAAATTGATCAGAAACGTTTGATCTATTTGGACGGTTGAGATGGACAATGAATCAACCTGCAGTTTTCCTGATCGTTTGATTTAAAAGAGTGTTGGTGACTTCCGGGCAGTTGGATCTAACTTCAATAATCCGAGGCCACTCGATTTAAACCCTAACATTGCCATCCCTTTTAAAAATCGCTGCCCTCAACGATAAGTCATTAATTTGCTCTACTGAAAATCGTGAGGGGAGAGAAGCTCTAGAAGAGTGGTGCTGGAGAGCCCGGTGGACAATTGACGACGACAACCCCTTGAGGATGGATGAAGGAGATAAGCACAAAGATATACTCCAATCTGATGGTTGCAACATCTTGTTTAGCTAGTTTATTCATACTACTGGGTAATATCTATTCTTTTGGTTCTGAAATGGTAGAATGATTTCAGTAAACTAGTTTCTACGTTTCCCCCTCTTTTTCTTCCGTTTCCATTTTAGATCTTCCAGATCTATGGTTAAATTTGGTTGTTTCTGCTTAAAAAGCACCAACAATTCAAAATGCTCAGCGTGTCGGTGTTGGACTCTCTGACATGCGCCTGACACGGGGACACGTGCGGACACACGTGTCGGAAGTACGACACACGGGCTTATGCGGGACTCGCGTGTCCCGCTCAATCGGACATGCGTGTCCCGCTCATCCGTTCATCCGCTCATTTATATAAAAAACCGCGGCTCTTCCCCCTCGCTGCTCGATAGCCCGCATACCTGCGTTTCTTGCCCTCGACTTTCTGAGCCCTTGCTTCTTCCTCTCTACTCTCTAGATCCGCGTAGTTTATTTGAATATTCGTTAATTGTTCATTTTTCTTTATTTCTTGTTAAATGTTTTAGGATTTTCATAATTATAAAAAATAAATATTTAATATACGCATCCCAACGTGTCAGAATATGATATTTTTTGAGAATTGACGAATCACGTGTCGGTGTCGGTGCAACATATGTTTCTGCATTTACTCCCCTTTTCTTTCTCTTCCATTTTAGATCTTCCAGATCTTCCATTTTCCACTCTTTTGCTTCCATTTTCCCCTCTACTTGTTTCTTTTGTTGCCTGCCATGGGCGGCCTCTTCATCAGCTGGATGTGAAGAATGTCTTTCTCAATGACGATCTTGCTGAGGAAGTTTATATGGATCCCCCCCGATTACAGGCTCCAGGGGTAGTATTTGGGTCGTGTTTGTCTTTTGCAGAAATCCTTGAATGAGCTAAAACAGTCCCCTCGAGCGTGGTTTGAGCGGTTCGGTACCGTTGTGCTTCAGAGTGGGTTCACCAGATGCCATGCTGGCCGCACGTGCTTTGTTCGGACTGCTATGAATGGCCTTAGGATAATTATTCTTGTCTATGTAGATGATATTATTCTTTCTGGTAACAACAACTCGGGGATACTTTAGATCAAAGGGATGCTTCAGCAGACTTTTGAGGTGAAAGATTTGGGGCCTCTGAAGTACTTTCTCGTGATTGAGGTTGCCAGATCTCAGTAGAGGATATTTTTGTCCCAGCGCAAGTATACACTCGACCTCTTAAGTGATACTGGCCTTCTTGGGTGCTCTCCTATGTCTACACCCATGGATCTGAACCACCGCTTACATGTCAAGTCTGGCGATCCTCTCCCTGAGCCGGGCAGATACCAACGTCTTGTTGGCAGACTTATCTACTTAACCAACACTCGCCCCGACATTAACTTTGTTGTGAGTGTGGTCAGTCAGTTCATGCATGCTCTACGGACTTCTCACCTTGATGCAACATTTCAGATCCTTCACTACCTGAAGGGATCTCCTGTCCTTGGGATTTTCTACCGGTCATCTCCGTCCCCCGGTCTCACCTGTTACATAGATTCTATCTATGCTGGTTCCCTCACGGATCGACGCTCTACTTCGAGGACGTGCACTTTCTATGATGACAATCTTATTTCCTGGAAAAATAAGAAGCAAAGTGTTGTCTCCCGCTCGTATGCTGAGGCTGAGTACCGAGCTATGGCTCATGACGCTACTGAGCTCCTTTGGCTGCGTACTCTCTTGACCGAGCTTGACTTTCCTCCTTCTGGTTCCTCGACACTTGTTTGCGACAACCAGTCCACTCTTATGCTAGTCTCCAACTCTGTTCTGTACGAGCGGACTAAGCATATTGAGGTTGATATTCACTTTCTCAGAGAGCACATCCGTTCAGGGACTCTTACATCGTCCTATGCCCCCTCCGCCGAGCAGATTGCAGATGCCTTCACCAATGCGGTTGGGCCTTCCCGACTCCTCTCTACTTGTGGCAAGAGGAGCTTGCTTGATCTATTCGCGCCAGCTTGAAGGGGAGTATTGTTGTGTTTATGGTTTTTTATATTGGTATTTATGTGTAAGTGGATTATGTCCCACATTACGAGTTAACTTTAGATGTATGTGGTTCTCCTATATATATCTCCCTATATTGGAAGAATAGCATTACGATTCTAATTCTAATTTCTTGTGCACGTCGTTTTCGGCCATTCGGATTTGGTGATATCCTGATCGCAGGTCTATCTTTAAAAAAATTTAAACTGTATATAATTCATCCAAAAACTCTTCTTTGGTCGAAATTGAGAACTTATCTCTAATAGTTATTTTTTTAGGACTCGATAATCAACACAAAATCTCCATGTTCTATGCTTTTTCTTAACTAACAAAACTGGGGAGCTAAAAACAGACGTACTAGGTCTAATTTGCCCATTTTCAAGCATGTCCTTTACTAGTTTCTTTTTTTTATTCTTTTGATGGTAGGGATATTGAAATGGTCTTAGATTTGGTACTGTTGATCCCGGGGTTAAAACGATTTTATGGTCTGTCCCGTTTAAGAGGGATTGCCTTGGGTTCCTCAAACAACTCTGAATGTTGGAGTATATTTTCCTAAACTGGCTTGGTAGTTTCTTACATAATTCTGTCTGTCATCCCATTTGAGAAACATCCCTACGACAACTTTGCAATTGAGCATAATTCTGTCGAATTGATCTAGGCTATCAAGAAGATCATTCCTTTGGGAAAAATATCCCTGGACCTGAGCACATGTGAGGACATGAGTTGAGTTGCATGCAAAAAATGTTAGTGAAAAACACAACAAACAAAACAATCACAGACAAACACAGAGACATGTGGAAAACCTCCAAAACAGAGTAAAAACCACGAGATGATTAGAGTCCAATACAAAAAGCCTTCACTAAATGATACTCAACAGAAACACATACAATTACTTTCCCCCCATGATCCCCAGATGTATCATACAAGCTACAACAAATATGAAGAAAAGTGAAATGTATAGGCATACCAACAAAGATGACCAAGTTTGAGTCAGAGTGACTCGTTACAAACTGGTTTTCTGAGTACCTTGCAGTCCTTAGAAGTGCTTTCAATATTTGCTAAGTTGTCTTACCTACGTTGATACTATTCTTGTTATGGCGTCGCCTAGGCGCCCGATTGTGTACAAGGTGTTGGGCGCCTTGTTTTTTTTAAGAAAAAGGGAATAGACTGCGGTTTTTATAAAAATCACAATCTATTCCTCACTTTGAATGCATATGAAATATTTAGACCACAGTTTTTAGATAAAACCGCAGTCTATAGTAGAATAGATTGCAGTTTTTATAAAAACCACAGTCTATTCTACTATAGACTGCGGTTTTTCAAAAACCGCAGTATATTCCCCAGTTTGACTGTATATGTAATATTTAGACTGCGGTTTTTAGATAAACCGCAGTCTATACTAGCTATTTACAATCGTAAATTGTAACTTTACATTTCACAGCGACTTTTTACAGCCTTTAGGGTTTTAGTGAGGGTTTCTGCTTCTGGCAATTTTCTTAGGGTTTCTCTGCTTCAGTCTGGTGATTCTTCTTCGACATTTGTAGGTCTCCTCAAATCTGAAAGTCAAAAACACACGGCTCCTCCCATCCTTCTCTCATTTAGGTATAAAATTTCTTCTTTTTCTTAGTACTTTTCCACTGGACTGCCGACTGTTGTTATTTTGGATTATGCTGTAAGCCTATAGAGGCATCAACAATTCAACATATGCTTTTTTCTCAGATTTGAAAGTCTTATTTTTCTTATGAAAGTCAGAAACTTTCTCATTTGGATTGATAATTTTATGATTGTTTAAAGTTTTTGTTAAAAATATTATTCATGTTGGTTCATTTTTCTTGTGTTTCATGTTATAATTGACTATGATATTATGAGGAAAAGCTAGTGTATATGATGATGACAGTCTATCATAAAATTGATATTAAAGAAGATAAAATAAGCCAACCCCAAACAGTTGGTTACGACTATAGATAATGAAGACGATCTCTGCAGAGTTGATGTACATGATTGATATTGTGGAGCATGTGTACATGCTCATAATTGATAGAAGAGGCAATAGGAACTAAATTCTGATACCCCTTTATTTTCTTTCTGGAAAAAGATTTATGCTTTCTGTTCATGAAGTATTACTTTTGCATTGAAGATGTCTTTAAGTGGTTAAATTGTGTTAAAGAGTTTTAGGAGGAAGTTCATAATGTGTATGTGTATACCAATCATGCATCAACTATGTGAATTGTAGGGATATATGCTAATCATAATCCACTGTTAATTGGAGCATGCATGCTTTATTTAGCTGTTGACAGAACTTTGATTATGTAGCTTTCTAAAAGTTGTTTTAAGAATTTGATTTTCTGACTTTTTCTTGGTTTTCATCATGGTAGGTGTAATGAATTTTTTTTGCCTTTTACTACTTAATATGAATAGAAAGCTAGTGGTTTTCATCATGCTGGTTGACTTTTCTTGTGTTGAATGCTTTATTTAGCAATCATGAATGTGTTAACATGTGTTGGTAAACTATATTGCTTTCACAGTTAAAACAAAACTGGGACCGCTGTCTATCCCACTATACACTGCGGTTTTTATAAAAAAACGCAATGTATAGTCGGTCTGACCGACTTTAGATAGCGGTTATTATAAAAATCGCTGTCTTTTTGACTATACACTGCGGTTTTTATAAAAACCGCAGTGTATAGTCTCCCTTAGACCGCGCTAAGACAAACTTTAGACTGCAGTTTTTATAAAAACCGCATTCTAAAGTTTGCCTTAATTTTTTTTTAAATATCTAGTTGTAGCCTTGCGGCTTGCTCGTCTTATTGTCGCCTAGGCGTCCGCCTTATCGCCTAAGCGTCCAGGCATCCGACGCTCGCCTTGGTTCGCTTTGACGCCATGACAAGAATGGTTGATGCACAACATCACTGACTCACTCCGATCAGTACGCAAGCCTTCAGTAAGTACCCCTTTTTGAGGCTTATATGCCTCGCCACCAATCCGCATTTGAGGCTAAGACGTCTCCCTGCGTTGAATGCTTATAGCCGCATATGCGAGTTATTTTACTTGCCCGAGTCAAATATGGCGGTTTCCCACCCCCATCCTTTGTGCAGTGCAGATATGCGCACTCTGCACCACTACACAATCGTGATCGCGGTCTGAATGCATTGTCGATGCTTCGACGGTCTTTGCTCCCCTAAGCCCAAATGGCGGTCACCAAGTTCCGCCTAATGCATTTCTGGATCCGGTCAAATTTGTCTCCACTCACATGGCTCCTCCCCCGCACTCGTGCACATGTGCACCACAACCCCGCAACACAACTCAAGCTCCAACAATGCCTCCCGGCTCTATCCCCGCACAATGTATCCTCGGCGTCTCCACCATTGCGACAATCGCCGTTGTGAAAACTTGCAAAAGACTCCACATGATCTCAAGGCTTCCAACCACCGTTGATTTTCCATCTACCGCCATAAACTAGGCCCCCACAGGCCTCCAGTCCAGCCCCGGTCGCTCCTGTCACAAAATAGATCAAGTCTAACCCAAATGGCACCGACTCCACCTCACCGCCGCCATTTTCTCCAATACCGGCGCCACCCTGGGTCACCGACGAGAAAGAAACCACTTGGACGAGAGAGTGGAGAGGCGAAATGAGTTTAATTTTGGTGTGAACAAGCGGCTTGGAGAAGAACATAGATCGGGCACAAAATTTCACTTGACGGATTGCGGAGATAGTATTCGTTGGCTGCTTAGTTTTTTAGTTTTTTGCCGGATTATATATAAACAGATTTCGCCATGACTTGATCCATTCCGTTACTGATCTCTCGACGCCTGTCGTCGTGGGAGTAGTTCAATAAGGAGGGAACCCGTACCCAACACACTCCTCACATGATTTTTGTGGTAATGTTGTTTGATTGCACTATTTGCTTAGCTTTGCAAAAATATTGACTTTCTCTTTGCTCAAGCTTGATAATTCTAGCCAAGACTTCCTTGGAAAATGCTGTCACCTGAGAGTTTGCAAGTCAAGTTTTTTCATGATACCAATTTTTGTAACTTGATCCAATTGCCTCCCTGGTCCGGTGGTCCCTGAATTCGTCTCACCAGCTCCAATTGCATGACACATTAATAAACCTTAGCATGTTGATTCCCAAAAGAAATCCTATAATACCTTGATCTTTTTAACTAATGATTTTTTTATAAAGGTGTGCCGAAAGAGTTTTGATTTGATTGATGATGATGATGATGATGATGATGAATTGTTCATGTGATCATGTTTTGTACATCAGACTATTAGTACTGTATCACATCTGCAATCTAATCTTATTACGAATACTTCTAGGTTTTGAGAAAACTTGTTGACGATGCCTCAAAGTTTTTAAATGACAAAGTCACCAAAGCTGTAGTCACCGTACCTGCATATTTCAATGATTCCCAAAGAACTGCTACAAAGGATGCTGGTCGAATAGCTGGTTTGGAAGTTCTTCGCATAATCAATGAGCCAACTGCTGCATCTTTAGCGTATGGATTTGAGCGAAAGAATAATGAAACCATTCTTGTTTTTGATCTAGGTGGTGGCACATTTGATGTTTCAGGTACTTAAATCAGCAGTTTCTACGTTTTAATTTTATATCTGAAGCTGCTCTTAGATTTCCTTTTTGAGTGATATGTATCCTAATGGCTCATCATTCACGTATACAGTTCTTATATCAAGTTCTTTAATTAATCTTCCTCGTTCAATGATCAGTATCTTCTAGTTTTTCCCTTGGAATACTCAAAAATTGCCACATTTTAATTTACATCTGTATATTCTCGTATAAGGGAAATTTTACATTTTTAATTGTGTTTAAGGAGCCAAAAGGGCACAACTTTTTTCTGCTAGTTAATCTGTGTAATGTGCAATGGTTTAGGTTTTTGCTATTTTCTGGTTGCATAAAGTAGAAGTGATTAAGGATAAATCTTATTACATACCTTTTTATTAATGTAAAAAAATACATGTTGGTTATCTTTGTAGTTATTTTGTTTAGGTCTAGGTCTGCTTAGTTTTCTTTGAGGCTCTATGAAAATGTTACGCCCCCGACCGCGGCCCGCTTCTCGGGGAATTATTATGCTCACAGGAGCAAGGAGACGACGAGCAACGAAGGGGCTGAACCATCCGGTTCAGCCCCCACTCAGTAGAACCGGCCGGCCAAGGGCTGAACCAACCGGTTCAGCCCTATGTGGAGGGGCCGGCCGACTCCCTCCTTGGCCCGAGTATTTATACCCGGGGATGTCATCTTTTGGGGGCAAGCAATTAACCCTAAGGTATTTCTCCTTCTTCCCCTAAACCCTAGCCTCCTTCCTTCTTCTCTCTAGTCTCCTTCCTCTCTCTCTCTAGTAGTTCCTATCAATTGGTATCAGAGGCGGTCATTCTCCGACGATGGTCACCACTCGCACGCAAGAGGAGGTCACCCGTTTGGAGACCTTGGAGGAGAACTATGGTGGATTGATGGATTCGGTGGCCGCAATCGAGCAAGAGATGCGCACATCTACACAACGGTTGGAGGAGCGCATAGACGTGCGTATGGAGGAGCTTAAAGCGATGTTGAAGGGAAAAAGCGCGAGCGACGAAGAACCGATCGGCGGAAGACCCGATCGGTCCGCCGAAGCATCCGGAACCCCCGATCCGGGGCGTTTGGGCACGAGAGCATCGAGCTTTGGCGGAAACGGCGGCATCAGCCTCTCCTGACCCGGGGGGACTACCGACGAAGGCCACAGAGCAGCGGCGTGGTCGGTGGCTGCAGCGGGGGGCGTCGGACCCAGTTTTGCTGGGCCGGCGAATATTGGAGCACCCGGACTGGGCGGGAACACAGGCGTCAGGTTCTCCCGACCCTGGGGGACCACCGGCGAAGGCGGGGAAGCGGCGACGTGGCCTGCGACAGCAGCAGGAGTCGGCGTCCCTAGTTTTGCTGGGCCGGCTGAGTGCGGGCCGGCCAGACATCCAGGCGGCGGCTCCGGTATTGCTGGACCAGTGGATTGCGGGCGGCAGCCGCGGCTACAGGCTGACGGAGGGCAGGGGGCTGCTGTGCAGGCTCCAGGAGGTGCAGCGGGGCTTCTTCCTCACCCGCGAGGCGACATTCTTCCCGACGAGTTTGGAGGCCACATTCCGTGGGCCGGGCAACACGTTCCTCATCAGGGTCAGCCACCTCAAGGCTACCCAGGTGGACAGGATGGGCATGTGGGACGACAGAATGGGTAAGGACAGGGCTGGCAAGGGCAGGCTGGGCCGCGTGCGTACATGCCACCGAAGTTGACACATATGAACTTCCCCAAATTCAAAGGGGGGGATGCGTTGGAGTGTGTTCATAAGGTGGAGTTGTTCTTCAACTATCAGGAGGTCCTGGAGGGGCAATGGGTGCAACTAGCGTCGTTCCATCTGGAAGACGACGCATTTCAGTGGACTCAGTGGTTCCTGAGAGGTAGAGATTATGTACCATGGACTGATTTTGTGGAGGGGTTTACGGCCCGGTTCGGGCCACTGGAGTATGAGGACTTTGAGGCGTTGTTGCAGAAGTTACGACAGAAGGGGACAGTGACTGAGTACCGGACGGAGTTCAAGAAGTTGGCCAACCAAGTACACTGGGAAGAGAAGTCACTGCCGAGTTGTTTTGTGTCGGGCTTGAAGGAGCATTTGCGGGATGAGGTTCATGCTTATATGCCACGGAGCTTGAATCACGCTATCACCCTAGCACGCTTTCAGGAGGAGCAATTCAACCGGCTGCGGTCACGAACCACGAGGAAGCCTCTTGCCACACCCGCCCATAGCTAGGAGAGAGCCACAGGCGGTTGCCAAGCCTATAATGACTCGTTTGTCGTGGGGCGAGCTCCAGGCCCGCAAGGAGAAGGGTCTCTGCTTCAACTGTGACGTGAAGTTTGTGCCCGTGCATAAATGTCAGAAGTTACAGGTTTTCATGCTGCATGAAGAGGTGGCCGACGAGTATTCGCCCAAGGTAGCAGTCGAGGAGGCGCTATTGGAGGAGGATGTGGATGTGACGGAGTTTGGGGTCTCCATCAGGCCATGGAAGGGTGCAATCCGCCCCTCACGATGCGGGTTGCCGGACGGGTTAGACAGGAGAAAGTGACGATATTAGTGGACAGTGGGAGCACCCACAATTTCATTCATTTGGTCGTTGCTCAGCGGGTTGGGCATGACATTCATAGGGGAGATGCATTCTAGGTTATGGTGGCTGACGACAGCAAGTTGCAGTGCGAAGGGGTCATGAAGGGAGTGGAGTTGCGGATTCAGGGATACATTGGGAGCACGGATGTATACCTTCTACCCATCCGGGGATCAGACATGGTACTCGGAGTTCAGTGGCAGCAGCAGCTGAAGCGGGTCACTTTTGATTGGAAGCTCATGACGATGGAGTTCCTGCAGCGTAGCCGACAGTTCTGTTTGAAGGGTCTCACAGTTTCACCAGTAAAGGAAGTCTCTCTTCGTAGCATGCAACAACTCGGAGAGGAAGGGAGCTTGATGGAAGTCCTTTTGGGGGTGCGGTCTGATGAGGCCGGGTCGTCTGAGGTACCCATATAGTTGCAGTCCTTAGTCGAGCAGTATTCTGACATCTTTCAGGAGCCACGTACACTACCACCATCGCTGTTCCGGGATCACCAGATTGTACTCAAGGCCGGAGCGGAGCCTACCAATATCCGGCCTTACCGATATCCACACATGCAGAAGGCAGAGATCGAACGCAGCGTCTGGGAGATGCTCGACGTCGGGATCATCCGACCCAACACGAGCTCCTTTTCGGCCCTGATTATTCTCGTCAAGAAAAAGGATGGCTCGTGGCGATTCTGTGTTGACTACCGGGCTTTGAACGTCATCACTTTGAAAGACAAGTTTCCAATTCCATTGGTTGAAGAGCTCTTGGATGAGCTACACGGGGCGACTCGATTCACAAAGCTTGACTTACGGTCGGGTTACTACCAGATCCTTATGCGGGAAGAGGACGTCCATAAGATGGCTTTCAGGACCCACGACGGCCACTACGAGTCCCTGGTGATGGACAACGGGCTGACTGGCGGGCCCTCCACCTTCCAAGCCAATATGAACGAGATCTTTCGCCCACTACTTTGCCTTTTTGTGCTGATTTTCTTTGATGACATCTTGATATACAATGCTAATTGGGAAGATCACTTGTGTCATGTTGAACAGGTCTTTTCTATTCAATGCAAGCATCAACTCTATGCCAAGCACTCCAAGTGTTCTTTTGGGCAGGAGGAGGTTGAGTACTTGGGCCACTTGATCTCGGCTGAAGGGGTCAAAGCTGACCCTCAGAAGATTGAGAGCATGGTTTCTTGGCCGCGGCCCCAGACTGTTCGGGCTATGCGGGGATTCTGGGGCTTCACCGGCTACTACCGACGGTTCGTGCGGGATTATGGGAAGATTGCTCGACCACTGACCCATCTACTGCAGAAGGATGCCTTCTCGTGGCAGGATGATGCTGAGGCGGCTTTTTAGGCGCTCAAACAGACGGTGACCGCCCCAGTGTTAGCCCTCCCGGATTTCACTAAGGACTTCGTTGTGGAGACGGACGCCTCAGGGGTGGGGCTGAGTGCAGTATTGATGCAGGAGGGCCGCCCACTGGTTTTTTATAGTAAGACGTTGGCTCCTAAGACGTTGGGACTGTCCGCGTATGAAAAAGAGTTGTTGGCAGTGGTTCAGGCAGTGGCCCTTTGGCGGCCATATCTTTTGGGGCGGCTCTTCAAGATTCGTACGGATCACCAAAGTTTGATGCATTTGTTGGACCAGCGAGTCTCCTCTCCTCTTCATCAAAAGTGAGTCACCAAACTTTTGAGCTACGATTATGAGATCGTTTACCTCGAGGGCAAGGAGAATGTGGTGGCGGACGCCTTGTCCCTCCTACCTGATGGTGCACTCTCCCAGATTTCGGGGCCGGTCCTCGACTCGTTCGATGACATACATGAGGAGGTCTTGCGGGATCCCTCTCCACGCGCCCTCGTGGAGGCCCTCCAGCGTGGGGAGACTGTGACACCCGGTTATCATCTACAGAGTGGGCGACTACATTACCACGGCAGAATAGTCATACCTCCAGGCTCAACATGGAAGACAATTATGCTCCACGAGTTTCATTCCTCTCCAGTGGGGGGTCATGCAGGAGTGCTCCGCACCCTCCAAAGGGCGAGAGCAAATGTATTTTGACCGGGGATACGCAAGGAGTGCAGCAGTGTGTGATTTTCTGAGTCCTCAACATGTCTTTCCGTCTTCAAGTCTTCAGATTCCACTGGGTAGGAGGAGAGTGACAAGTTACACTGGGTTAACTCAAATCAATATAATAAGTGAAAGCCTATTTATGCCGCTGTCACAGGTTCTGTCACTTTTTCAGGAATCCGCCATTTGTGGAGAATACGACAGTGTGAGACATGTCAGCGACAGAACTACGAGACCACCACACCTGCCGGGTTGCTCCACCCACTTGAGATTCCGCAGCACATCTGGGATACTGTGTCGATGGATTTTATTGATGGATTGCCCAAGTCTCAGGGCAAGTCGGTCATTCTGGTGGTGGTCGACAAGCTCTCCAAGTATGGTCACTTCCTCGCTCTCAGTCACCCTTATACGGCGGAGTCGGTCGCCGAACTCTTTACTCGAGAAATCGTCTGCTTGCACGACCTCCCACACGCCATCATTTCTGATCGTGATCCCACTTTTGTGAGCCAATTCTGACGAGAACTTTTTAGGCTTCAAGGGACTTGCTTGAGTTTCAACACCACAAATCACCCCCAGACCGACGGCCGAACGGAGGTTCTTAATCGCAGCGTGGAGACATACCTCCGGTGTTTCGTCATGGACGAGCCTCGGACTTGAACCAGCTGGCTACACTGGGCCGAGTATTGTTACAAAACTGCTTACCACTCCGCCAGCAAGATGACGCCATTTGAGGTGGTTTACCGCCGCCCACCACCTTCTTTGAGCAGTTATGAGCCGGGCAGCACGACGTTAACGGCGGTTGATCGGGCCCTCCGCGACCGTGACTGCACCTTAGTGACATTGCGGGCGAATCTTCGCCTTGCCCAGAATCGCATGAAGGCCCGGGCGGACAAGCACCACAAGGAGAGGGAGTTTGCCGTGGGCGATGAAATATTCCTTAAGCTCCAACCCTACCGACAGCTCTCAGTGGCTCGCCGTACAAATCAGAAGCTGGCTCCTCGATATTATGGCCCCTTTCGTGTTCTCAAAAGGGTGGGGGCCGGTCGCTTACACGTTAGAGCTTCCCGCGGGCTCCCGGATCCATCCGACATTTCATGTCTCTTTGCTCAAGAAGAAGATTGGTGACAGTGCCCAACCGAGCCCTTTCTTGCCGGAAGCTACCGTTGCAGGCGAACTTCGGCCGATGCCGGAGAACGTTCTATTACTCAGGTTGAAGCAGCGGGGCGCCGAGTTTCGGGCCGAACTCTTGGTCAAGTGGAAGCACTTATCGGAAGCACATAACTCCTGGGTTGATCTGTTGGACTTCAAGGAGCTGTACCCAAATTTCCATCTTGAGGACAAGCTTGGTCTTGATGGGGAGGGGAATGTTGCGCCCCCAACCGCGGCCCGCTTCTCGGGGCGTTATTATGCTCGTAGGCGCAAGGAGACGACAAACAACGAAGGGGCTGAACCATCCGGTTCAGCCCCCACTCAGTAGAACCGGCCGGCCAAGGGCTGAACCAACCGGTTCAGCCCTATGTGTAGGGGCCGGCCGGCTCCCTCCTTGGCCCGGGTATTTATACCCGGGGATGTCATCTTTTGGGGGCAAGCAATTAACCCTAAGGTATTTCTCCTTCTTCCCCTAAACCCTAGCCTCCTTCCTTCTTCTCTCTAGTCTCCTTCCTCTCTCTCTCTAGTAGTTCCTATCAGAAAATGACTAGATGCCTGCAATCTTTATGAGTCTGAATTAACACGTAAATATTTATTCTAATTACAAGCTTATGTTGTTAGCTAAGATAATTTAAAAAACAAATTTCTTGCAGTTCTTGAGGTTGGAGATGGTGTGTTTGAAGTTCTATCCACTTCTGGGGATACACAGCTTGGTGGCGATGACTTTGACAAGGTAAATTTGATGCTATTAGTGTTAGTTGCTTTATATATAGTTTATAAGCATTACCATTGTCCGAAGCATAATTCTTAATTTTACTTATTCGTTTGACAGGGAGCTTCTTTGAATTTTCATGAATTTGTTCTTTTGTGCAGTTGTTGGCCTATTAGTATTATTATTTTTATTATTGTAATCTTAGAGACTAATTTAACTAATAAAGAGTAAACAAAAGTTGTCTTGTTTTTCAGTTTTGTTCATGCTGTGATGAGTCTAATAAAACTGGGTGTCTTACCTTTTTTTTACCCGTGCAGCAGCACGCCAAAATCAAATAACCTAATGAGCCATGACCTAAATGTTGTTTGTTCAACAATTTTCTTTTCACACTTCTTTCTTCTTTTTCATTAATGCACCTATAGTGTTAGTTATGACAATTAGTGTAATATTTTCTCAAAGTTTCTATAGCTAGCCTTTAAAAGCTTAAAATAAATTATTATTACCTGTTCTTATTGACACAGGATGGTGGCTGTGAGTGTGTATGTGCCCTAACAGAACGCTAGTGAGTGAATGCATGTGTAGTGACACTGAAGAGAACTAGAATGAATGTTCATGCGATAGTCTGACATACGGTTGCAGTGATTCTGAAGTTATAAACGTGATTTACAAATGCACACAATCAAGATTAGGCTTTAATTTAGACAAGATCAAGTTACATTCAAAGTAAGAGCGTGGTAATTAAACATTAGGCGAATACACCCTTTGCAAATAGCACGTTAATTAGGCAAAATATTATGGGCTCTGAGAACCACTCCTAACTCAGCTACGGGGGAAACACCTTTCAAGTTATCACACAGGTCCGAGGCTCTTATCCCAGTGGAGTGCGATGTCAGAAGCCCAAGAGTCGTTGCGGCAGGAGAAGGTGACGAAGAATGACGCTTGGAGAATGAAGACGCTTAAAAGCTTTCTCTAGATTACATCGAAAAGCTTCGGGAGCTAGCCTCTATCTGCCAGGAGGAGGTCAAGAGGCGAATGACAAAGCACTTCGATAAAAATATCTGCATCAAACAATTTCTTACTGGAGATCTTGTCATGAAGAAGGTGTATGTAACAGAAAGGGCGGCCGCTGTTGGGAAACTGAACCTTAATTGAGGGGGACCCTTCATCGTCCACGAAGCCTTGGCCACCAGAGGATACCGCCCACAAAACAGAAAGGTGAGCTATTAGGAAGCACTTGGAGCGGTGATGACCTGAAAATGTTCTACCCATAGCGGGAAGGGGGTATGTCTGCCTACATGTAAAGTAATGTTCATATTTTTAAAATAAAATCCTTGTCTATCTGAAACATAAGATTGAACGCGTTGTCTTTCTTGTTTAAGATTTCTCTCAAGATTGCTAAAAACAGTGAAGTCAACCTCCACGATCGGTATGAGAAACTTGCCTTCGACCTGATTCTCCTAAAAAGCCCAGAGCGGGTGATAGAACGATGTATCAGGTTTTAAATTTTTAATGTCTTCTTGTATGACCAAGCCCCTGCATTGACGGTCGAGATCAGCTCCCTCCTTGTATGTTGGTCTAACTACCTCCCGATCACACTTCTCATCCGAGTGGAGGAACTATCAGGAACAAGTCGGGACGCCAACCTCCCAAACTCGACGAAAGGGTGACTTAACAAAGCGGCGAAACCTTGTACAAAGGTGTTATCGGCAAAGAGATAGGATGGATGCCTCGTGCGTGTGTCTCACGGAACCTCCCGAGTGTCATGTCCCTATCCAAGTTTCTTCGTAGTGAATGCAAGTCCTCAAGTGTGTTGTTGTCGTAGTCCAAGCCTATGCTCGAGCTCCTCTACAGCAAGCTGGCTACTTGCCCCCTCGGGTGAATGGAAGTCCTCGAGTGTGTTGTTGCCGTAGTTCAGGCCTCTGCTCAAGCTTCTCTCCAGCATGTTGACTACTTGCCCCCTCGGGTGAATTGAAATCATCGAGTGTATTGTTGTCGTAGTCCAGGCCTCTGCTTGAGATCCTCTCCAGCATGCTGGCTACTTGCACCCTCGGATGAATGGAAGTACTCGAGTGTGTTGTTGTCGTAGGCCCGTAGTCCAGGCCTCTGCTCGAGCTCCTCTCTAGCATGCTGGCTACTTGCCCACTCGGGTGAATTGAAATCCTCGAGTGTGTTGTCGTAGTCCATGTCTCTGCTCAAGATCCTCTCCAACATGCTGACTACTTGCCCCTTCGGGTGAATTGAAGTCCTTGAGTGTGTTGTTGTCGTTGGTCGGGCCCCTGCACATGCTCCTTTCTTGCATGCCGACTACTTGCCCCCGAGTGTGACTTTTTTCCACCTCCAGTTGAGCACCTCTCCCGCGAGGTGTCAACTTCTTTTTCACCTCCAGTTGAGCTCAGCTTCTGCGAGGTGTCGACCTCTTTTCCACCTCCAGTTGAGCTCCTCTTCTGTGAGGTGTCGACCCCTTCTTTACCTCCAGTTGAGCTCCTCTCCTGCGAGGTGTTGACCTTCTCTCCACCTCTAGTTGAGCTCGGATCCTGCGAGGTGTCAACCTCTTTTTCACCTCCAGTCGAGCTCCTCTCCTGCGAGGTGTCGACCTTCTCTCCATCTCTAGTTGAGCTCGGCTTCTGCGAGGTGTCGAACTCTTTTTCCACCTCCAGTTGAGCTCCTCTCCTACGAGGTGTCGACCTTCTCTCCATCTCTAGTTGGGCTCGACTCCTGCGAGGTGTCGACCTTCTATCCACCTCCAGTTGAGCTCGGCTTCTGCGAGCTGTCGACCTCTTTTCCACCTCCAGTTGAGCTCTTCTACTGTGAGGTGTCGACCTCTTTTCCACCTTCAGTTGAGCTTCTCTCCTGTGAGGTGTCGACCTCTTCTCTAGCTCCAGTTGAGCTCCTCCCATGTGAGGTGTCGATCTCTTCTCCACCTCCTTTAGTTGAGTTCTTCTCCTGGGATGTGTCGACATTCTTTCCTCCTTCAGTTGAGCTCCATTTCTGGGAAGGACCTCGCGCAGCGTATCGTCTAGCACCATCTCTCCCAACTATGTGTTCAACATTGTTTTTCTGAGCTCGTGTCGAACTCGAAAAAAGCGGAGATTGTGTATAACCCGTAATTCATCGATATCAAAATGTCTAAGGAGACGTTAATTTGCAGACCTCGAGGCAAGCTTGGGCGATCTTGAGCGAGCTGAGGTGAGCTTGGGCGAGCAGATGCGAGCATAAGCGAACTTGGGCGAGTACCTCGCGTGTATAGGAGAGTAGCTCTTGTAACTCGCTAGTAGAGGCTGGATACTCACCAATTCCCCCCCCCAGTGACGGAGCCAGGAGATAATGTCAGGGTGGGCGGAGTTTTTCCATAATATAATAAAAAAAGTAAGATTAATGATTTAAATAATTGTATTCATATTTAAAAATAACACATGAATATTTAACAATATTTCAACTAAATTTAAATTAAAAACACATAACATTACCTATCAACTGTTGATCCACCGGAGGTCCGGAGTCGCACCGCCACTGCCCACCAGAGGGAGAGAACGCAATATCACCTTCTTCGGAACCTCACCGGAAGGTCGAGAGGGAAGGAGGCGGGTGAGCCCTGTGCTCGGACAGTCGACAACGGCAGAGGCAGCGGCTGGCGGGAACGCGGGAGGGCCGGCTAAATTAGAGGGAATTAAAAAAAAGGCTTCACACCCATTGTTCCACTGCGTCGTAGGAAATCTCTTCGGAGGCATTCCTAGGGATCGGGCATAGACGGGCTATGACTCCTCAAATAGAGGATTAGAGTAGTGATGACTATTATGATATGACATTGGGTGATATAGAATTTAGTCCCGTGTATCTTAAACTATGCCCAAATTTGGGGCTCAAATACCAATCTTGCACAGGACGGTTGGTGTGAGTGTGTATGCGCCCTAATGAAACTCCAGTGAGTGAATACACATGTAGTGACACTGAGGAGAACTAGAATGAATGCAATGCTCATACAATAATCCGGCATACAATTGCAATGATCCCGTAGTTATAAACGTGATTTACAAACACGTACAATCAAGATTAGGCTTTAATTAAGACAAGATCAAGTTATATTCATAGTATAGAGCGGTAATTAAACCGTAGACGAATGCACCCTTGCAAATAGCATGTTAATTAGGCAAACTATTACATATTTAGATCCCTAATAATATGTACTTTCTACCAAATAATCAACAAAGACTATATTAACTTCCAATTAGAACATACAACAGAAATTTAATGCAGTTTCAGGCTTTGGACAGCGGGATGATGTAATTCTGATGCCAAAATAATTGTTTCTTCCCGATTTGAACTTCCCAAAGGCTGGTTGTTGCAGACAACGGCTTGCCAGCAATTTGGACTTTCTGAACAATGGTTGGATGAGAAGTTCCCTGCAGCCAGAGAAGCAGGGTGGCTGAAAAATTGTTGAGGCAGGGGATGTGCACCGCAGTTGATAGGAGCCGTGGGAGAAGAGTCGTATTGTGCAAGAATGAATCAGTGCTGCCGATCTGAGGTTCTGGACGGAATGCATGCACGCTGGAAGGCGGGCAGCAGAGGAGAAACCTGGAACTTTGCTGGTCGTCAGGAGCTGGATTCCAGAACTGGGCACAGGTTCTTGACATTGCCTCAGAAGGGCTACAGATGATGCATCCGGATGAACTGGAGTACTGGAGACGAAGGCAGGCCAGATTTGTTGGAAACAGCCCTGTTCGTCTTTAGGAGGAGTCGACGCAAGCGGCAGGCACGAATAGGGACTGGAGTACTGTACGGGCTCCTTGTTCTCGCCCAGGAAGCAGTCAACGGTCCTTGGCAAGCCTTTCAATCGACTGAGAGGGTTTCATTTTCGTCCAATGGGGTTTAAGCAGCCCCGGATGTGCTGGAGTGGCGGTTCCCATGCGGATTGGAGCAGTTCTGTGGGAATGTCATGGAAGTTTGTGTGGAGTTGATGGTCGATCAAGGGCTGAGATGAAGGGGAGGGGTGTTCGGCTAAATTAATGGGATCCAAAAAAACTAGGTTTCACACTTAGTGTTCCACAGCATTGTGCTGCGAAGGGATCACAAAACGAGGAAATCTCTTCAAAATTTTGCAATGCCTTGAAATGAACTCAACGCACATATTTATAGGAGAGCCACACACATCGGACGGCTATGATTGACCGCCTCAATTAACTCTAAAACATACAAAATAACATGCGACAAAATAAAACCAACACAGATAATAACATGCTCGGATTGTCCATATGACACCCTAATCCCTCTTGCGAGTGTAAACCAGAATGGGCTCCGATGCGGGTTGGCCCGCCCATGGATTATTATCCCCAACACTTATTCTCTAAGGTGTTTTGCAATTTCCAAACATTTCATATTTTTTTATGTGTGTTTTTTTAACTTGACATTCTTATGTGATACGGTAAGTCTATTTGCATAATTGCCTATAGGCTATCTTTTGATTGGATGACCACGCACATGCATGTTTATGCAGAGAATTGTTGATTGGCTCGCAGCAAGCTTCAAAAAAGATGAAGGCGTTGATCTCCTTAAAGATAAACAAGCTCTTCAGCGCCTCACAGAAACTGCAGAGAAAGCCAAAATGGAATTATCGTCATTGACACAGACTAATATCAGGTTTTTCCCCTTATATTATCTACTTTTCACACTTCCATTATGGACGCAGACCTTCATTATGGTAATCCTAGCCCCCATCGTACAGTTTGCCATTCATAACTGCAACTGCTAATGGGCCAAAGCATATTGAGACAACTTTGACAAGGGCCAAATTTGAGGAACTGTGTTCAGATCTCCTTGACAGGTACTCTTCCTAATTAGAATATTTATTGATCCCCAACTTTATTGATGTCCGTACAGCAGAGGAGATCTTAACCCCCTTGGTGTCTATGCTATTTTTCTTCCAATTTCCCATGGTGCTCTGATATTATTTATTCAAGGATTTAGGCTTTGTATAGCAGCGGAGTTGTGAACCTGTGATAGTAAATCCAATGGTAGCAGTATATTTGAGTCGGAAATTTTCATGATAGATTTTGGACTAAATTCTACTTTCTGGAATCTCTATGTTCACGTCTGCTAATGCTTGACCACAATTGCACAAGTGTGACGACATTTTGGCCTAAACCTCGTTTTGAAAAAAGAAAAAAAGCGTAACGGCACCTACCCAATCCTACATGCATTTGGACCGATCACAATTGTTACCGTACTCAAACTGTTCTCCTGAACAGAATATTAATTAGATGTTCATTAACTTCTGCATCTATATGATTACAATATTCCTGATATATTTCTTCTAACCTATAATCTTTCTTGGCTTCTCATTTGCTTTGATTCCTTCCACTGAAGGCTGAGGATTCCTGTGGAGAATTCTTTGCGTGATGCAAAAATATCATTCAGTGATTTGGATGAGGTAATTCTTGTGGGTGGATCATCCAGAATCCCTGCTGTTCAGGAGATTGTCAAAAAGATCACCGGAAAGGAGCCTAATGTCACTGTTAACCCAGACGAGGTTGTAGCTCTGGGTGCTGCAGTCCAGGTCAGCACAGTTCTGTTTATATTTTATCTTGGGATTGATGGGATAATCAATGAGTGCTTCTTATAGTTCTAAACTTTGAAAACTTCCTTCAGTACTTATTTTTAGGAAGAAATATGGCCATCACATATTTATTATGTTGGATAACACTAATAAGAGGATGCCAACAGGCTCAGGTGGTTGTCGACATAGTTTTTGGTCATCTTAGATTGTCGTGGTATCTTTCGTTAATGTCCATGGACGTTTTTGATGACATCCACCCCGACGATAATGGTAGCAAGCGAGGTTTTGGTTTTTGACTGTGGGATTGGGAACATATTGGCTGATCAGAGCGAGCCAGTCCAGTAAGCATAAAGACAAACATTATTTGACCATAATTTTGACATAGGATTGCACAAACTGTTGTCGTTAACTATGGGAAAATGTTCTTTAAAATTATAAATGACTCCTTATTCTACTATTTTGGGAGAAATTTTGGAGGATTTTAGCCACAATCTGAATAGCGATCGGTTGCTATGAGTGTCTTGGTTAGCCATTATCAAAACATCCAGACAAACGATGTACCTTTGCTCGTGCTGCTAGGTTCAATTTCTTAGCTCGGTCCGCGCCGTGTATCATTTCTACCTGACCTGCAACAAATTATATTTCTAGATACACCCGCTAGCTACATCCACTGCTATTTCTCCTTTCTACATCGTATGCAAGTGTTCCTTGTACTCTTCTTTTAAATAGTTTAACTTCAACTCAGCTGGATCCCAAATTTTTTTTTCCTACTCTGGTATTTTCTACATAAATAGTTCATACTTGCCTTCTGCATTATTTAATTGATTGTGTTTGTTGTTGATCAATCACTAAGACAGCTGAAGTTAATGTCATATCTTTCGGCTCTGTTTTTTTGCGTGCAACAAAATGTTGACATGATTCTAGTTTCCAAAAAAAGATGATTTTTACCTCCAAGTTACTGTGTCTCTAATGCCAAAAACGGTTTTTACCTGTGTCTCTTATAGTTGAATCAGTATAAATTTCTTTAGCTGAATTTTCAGGCGGGTGTTCTAGCTGGAGATGTCAGTGATATTGTTCTTCTGGATGTTACTCCACTCTCCATAGGCCTGGAGACTTTAGGTGGAGTGATGACAAAGATTATACCAAGGAACACAACGCTTCCAACATCTAAATCTGAAGTATTCTCCACAGCCGCTGATGGACAGACGAGCGTCGACATTAACGTTCTTCAGGGCGAGAGAGAATTTGTGAGGGATAACAAGTCCCTCGGAAGCTTCCGCCTCGACGGAATTCCTCCGGCACCTCGAGGGGTTCCACAGATCGAAGTTAAGTTCGATATTGATGCGAACGGAATTCTCAACGTGACCGCCGCCGACAAAGGCAGCGGGAAGAAGCGAGACATCATTATCACTGGTGCCAGCACCTTGCCCACTGATGAGGTAAAAATGCTTTCCACATTATGATAATTTATGGTTAAGTGTACTTACAGATGCTAATACCCCTTTGGGGTGTATTTTTAGATAATTGTCATAGTTACAAAATAACAAATTACATAAGCATCTAAGGAATCTTACTACAAAATACATTAGTACCACAAGATAGTTCTTCAAAATAATAAGATAGTTTGTATGAATTCAAGAATGTTGAAATGTCATCTAAAGAACATAATATTAAATTTTTTTATACAAGCCTTCTCTGTTTTCTTACATATTTATTCCATTTTGTAACCAAACAATTTATGAGCATTGTATATTTCTATATATAAGTGCACCTTAGAGCTGATATCTAGTCGAGTTCGAGTGAGTTAGCTAAACTTAGATCTTAGAAATTTTGAATTCCGCTCGACCAAAATATGTTTTGTGCCGGCTATTGATTTGAACCGGCTATTGATTTGAACGAACTCGGATGCTGGTTCGCCAAATTCGAGGTAGTTCAGAATTTATTCAGACTCGAAAGGCTTGATTTTTCTGTTAAATCCATATTTTGGGCCGGAATGTACTCGGGATCTGGATTCGAGTCGAGCAGTTTTTTTTCGCTTTTCAGATACTGTTACCAGCCCTATAGCTCCTCATGCAATTTGTTTCCTGGCAAAACACAGGTTGAGAGGATGGTGAAGGAAGCAGAGAAGTTCGCCAAGGAAGACACGGAGAAGAGGGATGCCGTGGATGCACAAAATCAGGCAGAGTCGCTGGTCTACCAGACTGAAAAGCAGCTGAAAGAGTTGGATGATAAAGTCCCCGCCGCCGTAAAAGAGAAGGTGGAGTCGAAGCTCGGAGAACTCAAAAGCGCCATTTCCGGCGGCTCGACGCAGGCCATTAAGGATTCCGTGGCAGCCTTGAACCAGGAAGTGATGCAGCTGGGCCAGTCCCTCCACAACCAGCCCGGTGCACCTGGCGCAGCACCGCCCGGTGCAGAGCCCGGGGCAACCGGAGCCAGCCCCAATTTCGAGCGTGGCAGGGAAGGCGGCGATTTTATTGATGCTGATTTTACGGACAGCAAGTAGCAGTTTTTTTATTTAATCAATTTGCTGCTGCTAATAATGATTAGTATCAGATAACTTTTTACATGGAAGAATAGAATATATATATATATATATATATATATATATATATATATATATATATATATATATATATATATATATATATATATATATATATAATGGGAGGAAGAGGCATTTTTACTTTTTAGGTGCAGTAGAGGATGGGTTTTGGGGAGATTTTGATTGATTTACAGTAATATTATTTGATACATTTGCAGTGTATTGGATTTTCTAATTTTTAAACTTTTAAATTTTGGTGCTGTGAGAAATTGTTGGGTCAGTAATCCTAACATAATATAGTAATTTTATGACTACACAAATATTTCACGTTTAATTTATTTTATTTTATTTTTTTTTGCTTATAAGAGTGATGTGGGACAAGTAGAAGTAGAAATTATAACTCATCCCAGAATATTTTGTACATTTGATGCGCTTTCTTATTAGTTTAGGCATTTTCTTACAACTCTAGTTTTTTTAATGTCTGTTTGGCTCTCCCACAGGCATTTTGGTGAGGGAGCGGTTTTGCCCAGAAAATCGTAAGGAAACGCCATCGGTGAGAGAAACAAACGTTTTGGGTCACAGCTCAATTGGTGATGAGAAGTGAAAGAATTTTATAATTAAGCCTGTTCGGGTTGGAATAGTTCTAGGGTGGGTGACCTCTTGTGAAGTCTCCATAGGGAGGTTGCGACCTCTAACAACTCGTCTGTGGATGGAGATGAGTGCATGGTATACAGACCTGTTGAAGTTGAACCATTTCGAGATGGATGTTGGGGGTGTTTATGATCGTCCTTTTGAGCCGTGCGCTGGGGAGGCCGTTATAAAAAAAAGTGCAATTTTTTGTAGTGGCCTTCCCAACACACGGCTCAGGACGGCCGCTTTTTTTTTGTAATGGCCTCCCCAGCTCACGGCTCGAAAGGACGACTGCTGGCACCCCCAACATCCAGTTCGAAAGGGTTCAGCTTCAAACCGTTCTGCAGATCATGCACCCCAACCCGCCTTCGGTCCACCAGCGGGTTGTTGGAGGCCGCAACCTTCCTTCGATTAGGGATAGTCAAGTTAAGCAGGCTGCACGTGGACTTTCCATAAGATCACCGATCCCAAGACTACTCCCGCCCTCGTGCGAAGCTGTCTATAAATCTAGCTTTTATGTTTGCCAGCCAATTAGCTATTATGACAATTTCACGTGCCTTCTTATAAAATCTATAAAAATGGGCATATTCCTTCATTTCAATGGATCTACAACAAGTAGGAGAAAAGTTCAAATCATGTGTCGTGACATTGAAAAATCTTCAATGAGAACCCAATAGCACATTCGTGCACCGCTCTCCAAAACATGCTCATGCACACACCCCTTTAAAATCCATCTGCGCCAACTCTCCAGAATGTGCCGCACTGGGTTCGCTCTCTAGCACGAACTCACATGAATTTTTCTGGATACAACGCTCCCGCGTTGAGCTCTTGAGACCGCACCTCAGTGCTCCGCTCTTTGGCACGCTCAACTCTTAAGTACGCAATCACACACATCACTGCAAATGGCGATTCACACTGCTTTTCAGAATGTGTCACCAGGCGCCGCTTTCTAGGACACACCTCTGCACATAACTCCCTAGAGTGTGTCCAACATGCATGATAACTTGAAGACTTTCTCGCTAACATTGTAAAACGAACGGTGTGTACTTTGAAAATATTGAATATATATATATATATATATATATTCTTGATTGGGGTATGCCCCGTGATTTTTTTTTCTTTTCTGAATTTTTCGCTAAAACAACTCACACCTCCCGCCTTAGCCCACTGAAGAATGCCGCCTATCACTTGGGCTCTGTTTGGCTCAGCTGCAGCGACTGCAGAAGCAGTGATGGGAAGCAGTGATGAAATAATTAGCTGTTTTGCAGAGTGGTGCCAGAATTTGAAAAACTGATTGGATGAACAGCTTTTGCAGAGCTGTTTCGAACAGAGAAGCTGTTTAATCTGTTTGACAAAACAGTTGTACGGTGGACAGTTCATTTTTTGAAGATAAACACAATAAACTATAACATTAAAAGAACAATTTAACTTAATGTATTCTAAGTGCTCAGTAATAAAACGCACGCACGCAAAACAGCTAATTATTTCACCGTACACAGACACAGACACAGACACAGACACAGACACAGACACAGACACAGACACAGACACAGACACAGACACAGACACAGACACACACACACACACACACACACACACACACACACACACACACACACACACACACACACACACACACACACACACACACACACACACACACACACACACACACACACACACACACACACATTCCCAAACACCTTAAACACACAAATACAAACATACACACACAAGCACAATCATACACACACAAACACAAATCACACACACATACACAGACATAATTCAAACACACACACCCTAAAAATAAAATCACATTTAACGGTGCAGGAAAATTTTTGGAAAAAATTGCAGGAAATTTTTTTTGAAAAAAATATGCAGGAAAACATATTTTAGCCGGAGTGAAGATGGAGGAAGAAAAATGGAGGAAAAATTTATACCTTGGGATCTTTGTAGTCCGATAATGGAGGAAGAAGAATGGAGTGAAGATGGGGGCGGCCCTTGCCTCGATCGCCTGGGCAAAAACCGCAGATGGAGGAAGAAGAAGATCGCGTAGGCGGTGATCGACAACAACTCTGGAGGAGGAAGAGAAGGCGAGAAACGGCACCAGAGTGGAGAAGTGCAGCGCTTGCCAGAGTGAAGAGGTGCAATCGGCAGATTCCTCGCCGGCGATGGACGCGATGGAGGAGTTTGGCTCTGTCGGCGGAGCGCGGATTAGGGCTGACAGCGGAATCACTTGCATAGGCTCTTGCACCGCCTTCCGTAGCACCGATATATGAAATACATCATGTAAACCACTAAGCTCCACCGAAAGCTTCAACCGATAAGCTGCTTCACCAACCCGCTCCAGAACCTCAAACGGACCAAGGTACCTCGGGCTTAGCTTTTTCAACCGCCGCACCCGCGAGACACCCTTGAACGACTTGGTCTTTAAGTACACCCAGTCGCCTACAGCGAACTCCACGTTCCTGTGCTTGGCATTATAGTACTTCGCCTGACGGTCCTGAGCGATTAGCAACTCTCCCGAATGGTTCGCACCAATGAAGTAGCATCATCCACCTCTTGACGCTTGTACAACTTTGACTCACCCGTTTCTAACCAAGACAACGACGTGCAACATCTTCTACCATATAGGGCCTCGAAGGGCGTCATTTGAATACTCGTCTGGTAGCTATTGTTGTACGCGAACTCCACCAAATAAAGATGGTCTTCCCATTGCTTTCCAAAGTCCAAGACACACATGCAGAGCATGTCTTTCATAGTCCCATTGACTCTCTCGGTCTGCCCATCTATTTGCGGATGGAAGGCTGTGCTGAATTTTAACTTTGTTCCTAACATTTGCTGCAATAGCCTCCAATCATTGGACGTGAACCTCCCATCTCGGTCGCTCACGATGCTGCGGGGCACACCGTGAAGCCGTACTATATTATCCACATACAGTTTTGCCAACTTCTCCACCGGATCATCCTTTCTATGCGGAATGAAATGTGACACCTTCGTTAGCCGATCTACGACCACCCAGATGACGTCGTTCCCCTTTTGCGACCTTGGCAAACCGTGCACAAAGTCCATAGAGATGTCGTCGAATTTCCACTCTGGAATAGGCAAGGATTTCAGAAATCCTCCCGGCTTTTGGCATTCCGCCTTCACCAAGGCGCAAGTTTGGCACTTCGCCACATAGAGCGCCACATCCTTCTTCAAACCCGGCCAGCAAAATAGTTTCTTAACGTCGTTGTACATCTTCGTGCTCCCCGGGTGAATCGAGTACTTGGTATGGTGTGCCTCGTACAACAATTCCACCCGCAAATTGCCCACACCTAGGACGTATAGACGACTGTCTTTCCAAAGTAATCCGTCCTCCACAACGAATTGGGAATTTGACCCATCAGAGCCTCTACCATGAACTGCTTCATGTAGTCATCCAAATCCAAAGCCTGCCGAATCCGATCAGCCAGGTCATATTGGACTTCAGTCCAATTCAGTACTGCTTCAGCACTTGATTGCTTGTCTACACAAACAATCTCTAACGCCTCCAACTCCCGAACCAACCGCTCATCATGCACCGATAGCCAATTGGCTTGAGCTGGGGCCCGATGACTCAACGCGTCCGCAACCGCATTACCTTTACCAGGCACGTAGTGGATCTTGAAAGTATAGTCCCCCAGGTACTCCATCCATCTACGCTGTCGCATATTCAGATCTTTCTGATCAATCAAATACTTCAGACTCTTGTGATCGATGTAGATATCAATCTTCACGCCGTACAAATAATGCCTCCACAGCTTCAAGGCAAAAATCACGGCCGCTAACTCCAAATCATGGACCGGATAGTTCCTTTCGTGCACTTTCAGCTGTCTCGAGCCATAAGCTATCACACTTCCATATTGCAGTAACATGCAACCCAAACCGCTGCCCGAAGTATCACTAAAAATCTCATAACCTTCAGTCCCATTCGGCGAACTCAGCACATGCGTCGTGGTCAACCGACATTTCAACTCCTCAAAAGCTCGCGCGCACTCCGGTGTCCAAACGAACTTCTGCTCCTTCCTCGTCAAAGTAGTGAGAGGTAATGCTATCCGCGAGAAGTTCTCTATGAAGCGCCTATAATAGACGGCAAGCCCCAGAAAGCTCTGGACTTCCGCTACCGTAGAAAGCTCAGGCCACTCCCGTATCGCAACAATCTTCGTCGGATCCACTGCAATACCTTCTCCACTCACTATATGACCGAGGAACGCCACTGAGGACAACCAAAACTCACACTTCGAGAACTTGGCGTACAATTGATTCCTCCTTAGCGTCTCAAAAACCAAATGAAGATGCTTGAAGTGATCTTCCTCACTCTGCAAATACACCAAAATATCGTCGATGAAGACGATCACAAAATGGTCCAAGTGCTCCCTGAAGGTCCTGTTCATCAAATCCATGAACACTGACGGCGCATTAGTTAGCCCAAACGGCATGACCGTAAACTCGTAATGCCCGTATCTCGTACTGAACGCTGTCTTCGGGATATCACTCTCCCTTATTCGCAGCTGATAGTACCCGGACTTGAGATCCAACTTTGAGTACACCGTCGACCCGACCAACTGATCAAAAAGATCATCGATCCGGGGGATCGGGTACTTGTTCTTTTCCGTTAACTTGTTGAGCTCCCGATAATCAATACATAGCCTCAAGCTTCCGTCCTTCTTATTAACAAAGAGGACCGGTGCACTCCAATGCGAAGAGCTTGGACGCACATACCCTTGCTCCAACAACTCTTGTAGTTGCACCTTCAGCTCCGCCATTTCCTTAGGCGCTAGCCGATATGGAGAGCGTGACACATGCTTTGCACCTGGCACGAGCTCTACCGTAAAATCTATCTCTCGTTGAGGCGGGGCTCCAGGAAGATCTCTAGGCAACACATCAGGGTACTCAGCTACCACTGATATACTATCCAACATAGGCTTTGGCTTTGCAACCTTCACTAGTGTAAAGAACAGCTCTGCACCAGCACGAACCGCCTTCACCACCTGAAGAGCAGACATCAACGTCTTGCTCGACCCTTTTAAGCCCGTAAAAGTCGTCTCACGACTTGCTCCCAACTTGACTTCCTTGCGACCGCAATCAATACAGGCTTGCTGCTTCGAGAGCCAGTCCATGCCAAATATAACGTCGAACTCCACCAATGGAAGTAACGACGCTTGCAGATCGAACTCCTGATTCCTAATGCGAATCTTAACACCGCAGATTCTATCCACGCGCATCGAACACCCATTGGGCAACAACACATCCAACTTATCCTTCGTCATCGAAGAAAGTACTCTGATGCGTGATATAAATCCTTCGGACAAGAAGGAGTGTGAAGCTCCTGTATCGAAGAGTGCTCTTACCGGATTTTCACAAATCAAAACAAATCCTAAACAAGCAGTGGTAAGGTAACATGTGCATAACAAGTATTTCAAGAAATTAACTTGCTATAAATTAAACCGTACATGTCACCACATCCGCCAGTTTGATGGCCTCATGTTGGCCAAGATTATACACCCTTGGTTGGGCCGGAGCATAATGGGACGCGATTGACTCCACCGCCTTGCCCTTCTCTTCGTAAGTTGCTCCCGGCTTCCTTTCAGACTTGGAACGTCCGCTCCGGCACTCACAGGCATAATGCCCCGGCTTCCCACAGTTGTAACATGTGCCCGGGAGCCGACCCGTAGTCGCCCGAGACGCACCCGCAGAGGGGGCTGGACCCGAAGTCCTAGCTTTCTTGTTCCACTTCCGGAACACAGACTTTGAGGAGTTCGGCACTCTGAACTCCGACTTTTTCTCACCAATGCTCTTTTTCGCTTGAACATTCTTCATGTCCTTCTCCAAGGACCGGGCCGTGTTGACCAAGGTCAAGAAACCCTACGTCATCGGCCCCGAGAGTAGTAGCCTCAACTCATCTCTCAACCCTTCGTAGAATCGATTCGTCTTGCATTCCTCATCCGCAATGGTGGAGCTAGCATAACAACTAAATCGAGTAAACTCGTGGAGATATTCATCCACGGTACTGTCTCCTTGAACCAACTTCAGGAACTCGTTCTCCAATGCTATCCTCTGCGCCGAAGGGAGGTATCTAACCAAGAATAGTCTCGAGAACTCCTCCATCGAGACATCAACAAGTTGCCTACCTCTCAATAAATGCAACTCCAATCCTTCGCACCACAATCTCGCTTCACCGTCCAGAAGGAACGTAGCCATGGTGGTCATTTTCCACTCCTCCGTCTCCGTTGCTGTCATGACTCTCTTCACCCTGGAGAGCCAGTCTTCAGCTTGAGATGGGGTTCCCAACCCCGAGAATACCGGAGGATTAAAGCTCATGACATGTTTGAGTTGTCTCTCGGTTGCCCTCCTTGGCACCAACGGTTCCACTACTACCTGTTCCACTCTCCTCGGCTCAGCCGCTTGCAGCGGTACCTGCTCCATCGCAGGAGCGGGCTGCTGCATTTGCCTTGCAGGCTGTGCATTAATCATGGCCAACACTGCTTCGACCACCAAACGTATGGTCTCAGCCGACGGAGGTGTTGCGGGAGCTTCATTAGGTGCACTGCTAGCCTCAGAAACTCGACGTTCCGATGGCCCAGCACCACTTCTGGTCACCTATAGTGGTACAAAACACCGTTAAGCGACCAAACAAAATTGCAAAAGCAATTATAGGAACACGCAGGTTCCTCAAACACGTATATTTTCATTCCTAAGTGGACATTCATGGGTTCTTTTACTGTTATAACGATGACACACACACATGTGCTCACCACCCCTTAAAAAGAATTCGCCCACGAATTCATCTTAAGTCCTACCAAAGCCAGTAGTCTAATACCAAATTGTAACACCTCCTATCAGTCGCATAGCATATATTAGTAGGTATGGCCGGGGCCCGACGCCATATACCACAGACAGACTGGGTGGTTACTCAATGGAAACCATCCAACCAATCATAACATCCTACTCAGAGCATTCTAGCGGAAGCAGTTTATAAGTTGCAATTAAAAGAACCCAGTATAAGCATGAATGTCCACTAAAACACCAAATAGGAATGTAGTACATACAAAAGTACTGACCTTAAGGCCTTACAAATGGTTTACTTCATATTACATGTTTTACAAACCACAGCACGCAGACCAGTCATACATGAACAAAATCAAGTAAACACTCCAATTAGGCTTTCGAGGGCCGGCTTCGCAATTTGGGCTTTAGCCCGCTATTGACTGCTTGATTCAACAGCACCTGCAAGTAACAAAACCATCGCACGGTGGCAAACAAAAGCAACGGTCAGCAATGCTGACCAAATTATAACGATCCCGCCCCCAACTCGAGGCGGAGATGCTCCTTCCCTGCACTTATTAGCATAACCAAGCAGTGTATAAATATTCATTTCATCACAGGCGTAGGCTCACACGGCCACACACCCCATGCACTCAGGGCACATTCTTGGTGAACACATTCAAAGTCTGCCGACTCACCACCGTCCCTTTGGACGACCATCTCTCGTGAGCAATTTGGTCTTTTAGGCAGATGTTAAGACACTTTAATATCATCAACAGCCTATGTCACGACACTTTAATATCATCGACAGCAAAGACCCGACCTCTATGCCCTCGGCATAAAGCAGGAACGGTTCCACTCAACCCGTTGCTCACTTGCCACGACACTTTAATATCATCGGCACGAGTTAAGTTTCCCCGAAGCCCGTGAATCGAACGCACAATATTACATAACCAGTTATGTACAAGTTGGCTCTCAGGCCCACAAGTTTGGCAGAATCACGCATCTGCCCAGTTTTCCGGGTGCACCTTTGGGTTAATCCCCAAGGCTCCCTGTTGCAATCTACCGCGTAGAAAACCCGAAAAACATACATTTGCGCGGAGTCTTCTCCGGCCATTATGCAATGCAACATCATCGATCCAGACCAACATGAGCGGGTAGGCTTCACACATCATATCTATGTCCGTTTTCGTTTATGGATTCTACACAACGGGGACTATTCATGTCTACCCGAAGGAACGCCTCAAACTCACCGCAAACTCGCGAGAGCGGGCTTCCTATGCAAAAGAAGGAGAGCTTCACATGCTCAAGAAGAGAATCGTTACACTAGCGTTCTTCCTTGGCGCCATGAAAATATAAGCGGATGAAAAGCACCGCACTCTCTTTGCCTCTGTAGATCCGAAGTCGGCTCGCGATTTGGAGCTCTGAAGCTCCTCCAATTCCCGGATCTAAGCTTCTTCTTCCTCCTTAGCTCTCCTCTCTCTAGACTTTAGAAAGAGAACCACTCAAGTGAAATGAGGGTTTCAAAGGTCCAATACCGGGTATATCCCATCAGGAATAACCCCCAGCCGTTGGATCCCAAATTAAAGAAACGAACGGCCTTGATTCGGGCCTGAAATGCTAAGACTGGGCCGAACACGGCCTGTGACACGCCCGTGTCCAGGGCCGTGTCCCTCATTCGCCGTCAAAATCGACGCTTCTGGAAAAACACACGGGCATCCAACACGCTCGTGTTCGACCTGACACGCCTGTGTTCTACCTGACACGGCCGTGTGGTCGGCCGTGTGCCCCCATCGACACAGCCCCGAAAATAACCCGAGACTCACACGGGTCTTGGACACGCCCGTGTCCAATGTGACACGCCCGTGTCACACCCGAGCACGCCTGGGCTCCAGGCCGTGTTCACGGTCTCGACACTTCGTCGAGCGAAGTTCGTCGACCACACGATACGGCCTTGGACACGCCCGTGTCCTTGGGCTTGTGCCTTGTCTCGACACATCGTCAAGCGAAAATGTCGACACCCCGGGTCGACTCGTCGACACGGGCTCGACATGCCCTGAGACACGCCCGTGTATCAGGCCGTGTGCCCCGTCTCGACACATCGTCGAGCGCAAAATGTCGACTTAGCAGCCAAATCGTCGACTCGAGCCTGACACGCCCTGGGACACGCCCGTGTCCCAGGCCGTGTGCCTCCTGCCAAATACCAGATTTGGCCCAAAACGTCTCCCGTTGCTCTTTTGAGTTTCGGGGCGTTACAGCGTGTCCCCCTCTGGTTGACGAACTGCGCTCAAAGATCGTCGAGTGGCAAACAAAGGGTGTACACGACCTATGACACGGGCATGTCACAGGGCGTGTCCTTTGCGGGTTGTCACCAGGAGTGCGTGTGTTGCTAGACACGGGTGTGTCTTGGGGCACACAGCCTGGGACACGGGCGTGTCCCATGGCCGTGTCCCGCTCGGGTGAGTTGATATTGTGCTGGGTGAAGTACACAGATGGTAGACACAGACGTGTCGGGCATGACACAGACGTGTAAGGTGTGACACGAGCGTGTAACACGGCCGTGTACTGGTCAGAGAAGAGTCGGTTGTGTGCCGCTTAAGGGGCACGGCCTGTGACACGGGCGTGTCACAGGGCGTGTCAGGCCGTGTTCAGCCTTTTTCTGGGCAAATCAGGGTCGTTCGTTTCCCTTATCCTGGATCAAGGGCCCAGACTCTTCCCTGCTGAAATAAGGCTAAGAATGAAGGGGGGAGAAGTATTTAAACCCTTCTTCTTCTTCTTCTCATTCTCAAAGAGAGAGAGAGAGAGAGAAAGGGAGAGCAAGGGAGCAAGGAAGGGAAAAGGGAAACCAGCTGCTGGAGGAGCTGCGGAGTGCGGAAGCAAGATCTGAGCTTGGATTTGTGAAGGCAACGCCAAGACGGTGATTTCCATCCGGCTAGGTCATGGCTCCAAAGCGATCTTCAAGGGTAACGATCTCCTTCTTGGACATTGATGTTCTTTTTTTATGCATATGCATGGAATCCTCCACCAAGAGGTGGATATCGCGGAAGTGATTCCTTGGTTGAGTCTGCATCTAGAGCCGGAAGTGTGAAGTACGACATAAGCATGCTGTGTGAAGCAATCTGGACGGTTAGTCTGGATTGGTGATGATTATGGGTAAACCGGAGAAGACTCTGTGTATTTTATGGATGCATGTGATTTGTGCTTGTGTGTATGGATGTGTGGATGTTGATCTTGGATGCTTTGCGTAAGCTCCTTGTGGTGTGAGCGCTAATTACTCTGGGAGAGTGAAAAGCTGCGGCTAATCAGGAGGGAAGGCCGACCCGTATCTAGTGGTGCGCTACTGACGGTTTGAGTACGGGAAAGGCTGACCTGCCCCTGGTTGTTTTGGGAGATCGATGAGTGGCAATGCCTGGGGAGCGTGAGGTAAACCCGGCTTGCTGCACTACTGCGGTGGGTCGATCTTAATGCTCAAGTTTGCCGTGAGGTTATCACCTCTGAGTGGTGTGGGCGGAATGCAACCAATCTGCGGGTTGGGGTGACTAGGACCGGCCAGCCAACAAGTGATTAATTCTCTAATCGGTGATGTTGCCACGGAGTCCGGTACACCGTAAGGTGCCCTGAGTACACGGAGCGTCTGGTTGTGACCGACGTTCGTGATTCTGTTGTGCCTGAGTGCACTTGTTGTGCTTGTTAGCTATTATGGCAATGCATACAAGGAAGGAATCACTGCCCCGGGTAAGGGGTAGGGTCATTATAATTGGTCAGCTAATGCTGACTGTTGCTTTGTTTACCGCTCTTTGGGTGGATGTCTAATTGCAGGTGCTGATTGAGCGGACTAAGTGCATGCTGCTAAAAGGCTCTCGAAGGCCGTGCGAAAATGTTTGGATTTCATGTGTGGCCGGCCTGCGTGCCGATGTATGAAATTGTACATTTGTGTAAAGAGAAACCTGTAAGGCCATAAGTCCATGAGTGCGTGTGTTGTATACATTCCTGGTTATAGATATATAAATGTGGAGTTTATATATTAGTGGACATTCGCTGTGCTGAGTTCATTTAACTTAAAATGCTGCGCTAGAATGTTTTGAGTTACGTACGAGTAGATTTTGATTTCCACACGTAATTCCACCGCTTGTCTGTGAAATATGGCGTGGGGCCCCGGCCGGACCCACCGTTATATTCCATGGGACGAGTGGGGGCGTTACAGTCTGCCCACCTCCAAGTGCTTGACGGGGCTTAGGGCGACTTTATTCATCTAGACGGACCTTGATAGAGTTGCTTGGTGGCGATCCTTCCTAGAGATCCGGTCGAGAGGAAAGATGGTGGAGAGAGAGAGAGAGAGACGGGAAGTAGAGAGAGAAAGTTCAGAGTTCGGAAAAAAATCCGAATGAAATAAAGAAGGGGGCTATTTATAGACTTTAAAAGACGACCCCAAGATTTGGGCAATAATTATCGGGTGGACCAATGGGAATCCCCGGATTTGAGCACGCAGATTGCAATTTTTAGAGAAATGGCGACCCAACCACTTGACCAAAAAAATACCCACCCGGAAAAAGGGGGGCCCGGCAGTTTCGGTGGTCGGGCAAGGCAGGCGACCACCCCACCCATTTACGCCGGCCGGCCGACCGAGGGGCGGGGGGTGGGTGGGGAGTGGGGGGGGGAGGAGGGATTGGCATTCTTGGCGAGGCCCCGTTGTTGGAACAGATGTTTCACATTCCCTGTGTTTTAGAATATCAAATCTCAGGTTGTATTTGATCACGTCTTGTGTTGATAGAGTGTGCAGGTTGACATATTCACACAAAGAAAAAGAAGTCTCATATGGATACTAACACCAAGCGATAGAAGTTACCGCCGAGCGGTAGCCGCGAATGAATTCGACGGAGCGCTCGGGAAACAACCACGCAAGCGTCAACTCATACTGCGCCGCACTAGGGTGATTAACGTCGGCACTAACGCCAAGCGATACCGGAGGCGATAACTGGAGGAATTAATTGGACAGAGATCTCAGGAACCTACCGCCGGATGCTAGACTTACCGCCGATAGTAGCCTATTTTCACGAAGACGTATATAAAGCCATCTCGGTTTTTATGCTTATTATCTACGACAAAAAGAGATCAAGTCCGTGCATTCTAGGGTTTAACCGCCTCTCTGCGTTTCGTTCCAATCGTCTTCGTCGAAGGAAAAGAAAACCGTCTCCCTCCCGTTCGTGAATGAAGAACTTCAGCGATCCAAGGACTACATCGATTACAAAGAGACGACCGGTTGCAAGCACACAAATATCTCAAGCACCGGCCGTAGATCGCTCTACGTAGAAATCGTCAAGAGGTAGATTTCAATCTTAAATTCTTTAAACTTTGCTTTTTTTAATCGTATTTTTCTTTTCATTCTTGTGGTGAGGAAAATTGATCGGTGAAGGTCGTCGGAATCCGGGAAAGATTCCATGGGAAATCGTCCCGGGGTTGGGACGTCTAGATTTGGTGATCTAGTAGGGCTCTAAGACCCTTCCTTGCGTGAAGGTGAAGAGCCGGCTCGAAGACCTTTCTTGGAGGGAAAGGGAGAGAGTCAATCGGTTCGTAGATCGGGTCAGTATAGAAAACAAAAGAGCTTTTGTTTCTCACCGCCTTCGATCTCCGGCGTCACGGGGATCACAATTTTGTAATTGTCAAACAGTTGTTATTCTCATTCCTGCAATGAAGTTCAGTTTTTTTGTGTTATTAAGTATGTTATCTGCTGTAATTGTTAGTTAGTATTCTTCTGTGGGGTGTACAACCAAATCTGCATAGGGAAACGAGTTCTGTAACTTAACGTCGCGCGTTAGCTACCTAACGCCCCACGGTAGCTTTCAGTACTCGATTTTTTGGGTAAAGTCATGTAAATTTTATTTAACGCAAAAAACCTTATTCACCCCCTCCTATAAGGTTGGCCACTAGATCCAACAAGTGGTATCAGAGAGAGGTTATTCTAAAAACGGTTTCACCACCGGGAATAATGACCAACCCTGATCTCGAGTCGACTAGTGAGGATGAAATTTGGTACACTGAAAAATCACTAGCACCACCACTATTCTTATGTAAAAACTACGAAGGATGAAAAGTGTTGATGAGAAATTTCCTTATAAGTCTAGACATAGAGGTGTGGAACATGACGTTTGTAAAGCCGCCAAGTAACTTAACCAAGCACGAATCCCATCTAAACGCTAAAGCTATGAATAGTTTATTATTCTGTGTGCTTGGTCAAGAAATTTTTAAACTCATTTATATTTTTCCCACTGCCTATAACATATGGAATTTTCGTGAGTCTACTTACAGTCCTCTTTCTGCAGTTAACGAGACTGAACTATTTCTCATGGATTTGAGCAAAGAACTGGAGACTTGCTCTTGGAAAAGGACATGACAACCACATCACAGGTAAGAGAACATGAGATCTCAACATTGGATGAGGAGACACATGAAGGAGTCAAAGAAACCCTATACTCCAATCTTGCCTCATCTAAGAGTACTGTAAGGCAGTCACACTCTCGTTTCTCTTGTAATTCTATCTATACATTGTGTGTGCCAAATAATGCTAAACGCAGAATTAGGAAGTTGATGAGCATTAACTCAAAGTTACGTTTAGAAAATAAAAGGTTGAAAGCAAACACCAATATAGAATCTACTTATGGTTTGTCTAGCTCTCCCATAGGCTCTATAGAAAACACCTCTACCCATTGTATAGACTGTAAAACATTAAAAGAAAAACATGAGGTAGTTGAAAAGGAGCTTCTCTCGGCAAAAGAGCAAACTGAAAAACTATGCCTAGAAAACGCATCTTTAAAAGGAAGTTTTGCTGGATGCATTGATCTTAAAATCAAACTTGAGGAGATGAATGAGACTTTTGAAGAATACAGAAATAAGTATGAATCTCATATTAACTCTATAATCTCAACTCTTAAGAACAACACAATTGCCTATAACAAAGCTAGACTGAATCTCAAAAGTAAGAATAAGGATTTGGAAATGAAAGTCAACGTGCTTAAGGAAATTGTAAAGAAAAATTCGTTGAATATAAATTCACACCTATTAGCTAAGCATATTAAGGGGAGTAGAAGACCTCAAGCTAGTGCAGGCGGTAGTCCTAAACATAAAAATAGTAGTCACATGCACAATCAAATTACTCCCTACGTGAAATCGATTTAACGTAAATCTCTTTTTCAAAACCACTACTCTATGAGTCCCTATGGTGAGCAAAATAATTTTAACCTGAAGAACAACTTCAATATAGTTAAGTCTGCAATGCAATATTATTCAATTGAAGATCTTCACATAAACACTCGTAGAAATTTAAATGGAAATTTACAACGTAAGAAGAACATTAATCCAAGATATGAATGGAGGCCCGTTATCCAAAATAGTGCGCCCATTCCACTCAAAAGGGCCTGTTCATCATCATCTCATCAAGATATATCACGCTATATTTGGGTACCCAAAGGAACCGTCTCCTATGACTCCTTTTGGATACCTAAATCTCCTATTAATTAGCTCGCCCAATCTGCGTGAAGTAAGTTCCAAAAGAACTGCATGATATCTTACTTCAAAATATGCTTTCTAGACTGTTCTTTTTCCCTTCAGCTTGTGTAAATAGATTTATTGTAGTGCGTTGTTTTGTGTGACTGTTCCATGCTTAGAACTAGCAAGATGGATGGTTTATAAAATTAAGAAGAACGAGGAAGAATCGTAACGAGAATGAGGTTAACGTAAACTAATCACATCAGAAGTACCAACTATTAGCAAATGTAGACCATCTGTCTTATTACAACATAAGTTTTGAAAATTAAAAATAATACATATAAAAAGCTACTCCTCTGAAGAGGTGGGAGAAATATTGAACTTGCTCATGATCTTCTTGAGCATCTTCTTCATCCCATTCACCTCCTTCGCCGTCTGTTTGATTTCCCGGCCTTGCTCCACCATACCGTAGATATCCCGACAGGTTTCCCTGAGGGACCATGTACGGTGTATCAGTGGCTGTGGTGCATGTACCCGCGTTCGTGAGGAAGTAGGAATCTCACCTACCCTGTAGATCTGCAGGCAGTTGTCTACAGGGTATGCTGACCAATCGATGGTCAGGTACTTCTCCAGCAGGATGCTCTGGATCATACCGCCCAAAGGCAATGTGTTCACCTGCTAGCGGTCGGGGGACTTGAGGCGAAAGGTGTAGCGCATCATGGAGAGGATGAGATCTGATACACTGAAGGATTTCTCAGTCAGGATACAGTATGTCACCATTGACATCTGGGTCGTGACCTTCCTGGGGTCCCCAGCCTTGAACATGAGAGAGTGACGTAGGACATCCTGGATGATGCGGGCGTCAGGAGTGAGTGTATCCACCAAAGTGATGAGATCTGAACGCCCCTCCATGCCGTGAACAACCTCGTTCATGTCCCTCCAGTCCCGAGTAGTTCTGAAGAACTCCACGATGTCGAGGATTGGATAGTTGGGAGCCCAGACATATTTTGTGTCGAGATCAGAGTGGGTTATTGTTACTATCTCAGTCCCGATACAAGACTGCACACCTCCACCCACTTGCATGTGAGCGGGATCTCTGAGATTGTTATAGAACACCCGAGTGAGGACCGAGAAGAATGGAGCACCAGAGGAGATCACCGAGGGCATGCCCACATTCTCCAAGTATCCATAAATATGAGCGTACCGATCATCGATATCGATGATCAGGGGCACGCTCACGGTGGCCTCGTCTATAGCAGGATAGGTGGATGCAGGCACTCGGGAGCGTTTAAAGAAACTGCAGTGAGAAGGTTGAGAGCTGGATGAAGCCATAACCTGAAAAAAAAACACGAATCCTTAAGTTAAAAATAAAAAAAATGAAGAATTCAGTCTCTGGATCCTACCGCGGACGGTAATCTGTTACCGTCACGTGGTAGCGTGACGAACTGCGAGTCATCTTCTTCCACCGGATGATTTCCAAAATTCCATTTGGGTAAAATTTTTTCTCTAAAATAGGTAAACACTTAGATCTAAGGACATGCATGATAGATCGGTGAGAATAACCAAGATCCGTGAAGGAAAAACACAAATCTAACATGAAAATTTGTTGAAATCTACCCGTCTTAGATTCCAATTCTGGATCCCCCGAAAAACTTAACTTTTAAGTAGATCAGTCACTCGAAAGAGTCATGGATGCGTGATCCGAGCTTACAAAAGCTAGATCCGCGGAAAAGTTCATGATCCGTATCAAAACGTCACAAATCGAGCGTAAAAACATCGCAAAACCGCCACGGATCACGCCCAAAATGACTTGATATCTAAAATCTACAACTCCAAAACTTTTAGAACTAGGAATTAGAGAGAGAGAGAGAGATGAAGAAGAGAGTACCTTACACTGTGGATGAGAACTCCAGGGATGGGGCTTTGTCGGCAAAGGGAAGAGGGAAAGTGAGCAGGTGGGCAGAACTAGATCTGACCCGTATTTTTATATATTCTTAAGCTATCGCGGCGCGTTAACTTTAACGCCGGCAGTAGCACTCTTTTTGATACTATTGTCTGACTATCCGCCCCAGTATCTTCATTACTGTGTTAATATCAACGACAACACAAGACTCACTGTGTTGTGTCTCACCTTAGCGGGGGCGTAGGTGTGTCGTCATTAGGATCACTAACCTGTAATCCACGTTGTGCCCTTAACCGGGGAGGGGTTCCAGTGGGACCTTGCGTGACGCTGGGGGAAAAGAGTGTTAGGTTGAGTGGGTTCTAGTATGGGCAAATAGGATTGACACCCCACCCTACGACACTTGTGCATCTCCTCATACCCATCCGTCAATGAGTACAGGGTTAGAGTAATGACACATGGGTTGGGTCAAGCGTGTTTTGAGCATTCTCATGGGTTTTTCATCATAGTGCGAACGTTGTCTCATGTCTAGTGGTATTAAGTCTCATGCATAATACTCTATCGTGCGATCTTATCTTTTTTGCATTTGTTTTTGTTTATTTGCTTGTTTGTTATTTATTTGAGTTCACTTGTCGATTTTTTTCAAACAAAAACACAAAAAAATTATAAAAACCAAAACAAAAAAAACTTTGGATTGATCATGTTTTACGGGCACACATGACCTGAACGTGGACCATAACGAGTACATACAATGTTTGAATTAAGAGTGCAAATCCGTGTGAACATTGTCCCCGGTCATGGTGTGTCGATTCTATAGGTGCGTATCTCCTGAGTGCAACAATACATATTAGTGTATGTCGACTATGCCTCTAGTTATGTGTGAGGACTTAGATAGGGGAATGACTTCACAATATTCACACATCCCTAGACGAAGCACTCATGTACAAATACTAGGTTTACATGCTATAACTCGTGACATTGTATCTTTACACGTTAGAAATACTTTGAATACTCAATGTCACGATATCTTTGTGCTTATATAAAGATAAAAAACTTTGGGCCAAATCTCTAATGTTAAAGTCGGATGTATACAAGTTAAAGTGTATCTATCTATGTGGATAGATTTCGATTTACTCGGGGCTCCTTGAACTCAAAAAAATAAATAGAAAAGGGATATCTCAAAGCAACCTAAAAAAGAAACTTTGAAAGCTATCAAATATCATTTCTAAGACCCTCAAGCACTACTCACTCTTCCTAATAAGTCTTTATGAGCATTGTGAGGATGAGCACCTTGGTTCAAAGAGTCATTTTGATCTTGTGCATCGACTCAAACTTAAGCTTAGTGCCCCTAGTTCAAGTCTTGGTATGACATAGATAGATATGTGACGTGATTGTTCACTCTATTTCTCTTTCGTTAGCATTTTAAAGGATCGAGATAAAACATGTAAAACATGTTATTTCTACTTGGTGTTTTTCTCTCTTGTGATGCTGCACATACACATGTCATTGTCTTATTTAACGCTTCCATGCATAAGTATTGGACTGAAACTACATTATATGTTTTAAGCACATAGGTACTAGTACATGATTTACACTTTTGACGTTTACAATGTTTTAAGGTGATTAACTCTATAACTCTCGTAGCATTGCAGTCTTACTCGTTGTGTGTTTAGTCCACTCTGTGCTGTCCAATCCGTATAATCTCTGCAGAATGATTTTCTATATGTTCGTGTACTCCGCTCTTTTGTGTGGCCCATGTGCTTCATATTCTCTAATGTGCGTTTTTTTGGGTCACCCCTATATTTCTCACTCCTTGTGTTGTTGCTTGTGTGCACTGTCTGCTGTCTATATCATGCTCATCATTTATACTCTCCCTGCATGTTTGTTTGGTCTGGCCCGCCCTTTTGATACTATCAAAGGGGAGAAGAGATTGTTCATGATTATGAGTCACGAGTTAGGAAGGATCACATGTAGGGGGAGCTTGCTTCAATGTGTGCACGTAGATAGAGGGAGCGTGCAGAACATGTAGATAAGGGGAGCGTGTGTGTATGGGAGCTATATAGAGAACCTGAAACCTCAACGTTCAAGATTATCTTTTATATATGTTCAATCTATCATGCACTTCTTTACTATTTCTCATGAACGAGATTTGATATTATCAAAAAGGGGAGTTTATTGGAACCCATGTTTCACATTCCCTGTGTTTAAGAATATCAAATCGCATGTTGTATTTGATCGTCTTGTATTGATAGAGTGTGAAGGTTGACAGGTTCATGCAAAGAAAAATAAGTCTCATATGGATACTAACGCCGAACGATAAAAGTTACTGCCAAGTGGTAGTTGCGAATGAATTTGATGGAGCGCTCGGGAAACTACCGCGCGAGCGTCAACTCATACTGCGCCGCACTAGGGTCATTAACGTCGACACTAACACCAGGCGATACCAGAGGCGATAGCTGGAGGAATTAATTGTACAGAGCTCTCGGGAACCTACAGCCGAGCGTTAGTCTTACCGACGACGATAGTTGGATTTGCTGGTGGCCTCCTCCTCCTTCCTGACAGCTAGCTGCATCTCATAGGAGAGCAGTTTTCCAAACAATATTTGGGGAGGAGTATCAGCAAGATTAGCCACCTCTCTTATGTCATAGATCTTGGTATCCCAGTCTATATTGAGAGATCTGAGAAACTTGTCATTTATTTCATAATTATTGAAGATCCTCCTATAGGTCTTCAACTCATTTATGATCCTGAAGAATCTTTTATAACAAGCAGTTATGTTCTCCTTCATGGTTTGCCTGAAAGCCTCATACTCTTGGTTGAGCAGAGACTTCCTATCATCCCTTACTTCTTCAATCCCCTCCATGTAGACCACAAGTGTGTCCCACATCTCTTTGGAGGTCTTGCAGTGAACTAGATTCAGAAAGGTTGAGTCATCACCAACACTGACAATAATATTTTGTGCTCTCTTGTTTAGTCCAGCAAGGATGATTTCATCCTTGGTCATCTCCGAGTATGTCTTAGGAGTCTGGTCATTAACATTCAGAACAGAGATCTTCATAGGGATGAAAGGTCCCTCCTTGACTGTTATAGAAATCCTAGGATCATAGGCTTCCATGTATAGCCCCACCCTCTCTTTCCATATTCCAAAATACTCCTTCCTGCAGATGGAGAGTTTCATGGAACTCAGCTCTCTCTGGCTCTCTCCAGAGCCCATGATCACGTAACTGTAGCTACCTTTGGAGATCACTGAGATTATTAAATCCTTTTTGAGCAACCTCCCTCTGATACCACTTGAAAGTTCTTGTTTTCAAGATAGCTAGCAACCTACAGGGGGTGAATAAGTTTTTCTAGGTCTTTTGATTTCTTTTTGTTTTTTCTTTAGTTACTATGTGATTGAGAGGTTTTTAGGATCCTGCAAACAGAAAACAAACACAGAAAAGCACACAAGTATTTTATAGTGGTTCTCCAAAATTATGGGTACATCCACTCTCCCCCCACCTTGCCAACTTACTGTTAGTTAAGACACTTCTTCAAATCAATGCTCCAAGGAGCTTACACCTTAGATCCCTCATGACCTCCTAGTCTCCTCCAAGACTAACACCTCATCCACAAAGGCCTACACTCAGTGATACAAGTATCACCTACCTCAGACAATTAATCCCTACTACTCAGGCTATGGAGGACAGCTTTACCTCAGAGCAAACTTGCTCCTACAACTCAGAGAGATACACTCTCATATAGCTCAGACAAATTTGCCCTTCCTCAGGCCCAATGCCCTATAGCTCAGATCCAGAAGGATCCTACAATAAGATATAATTTAATTAACTTTGACACAGAGAAATTTTCATGTGACAACAACTAGAGCTGAGAATTTCTGCTCTATCTCTCCCCACAACAGAGAAAACTTTGCTGGAGGAACTCCGAAGCTTACTCTTGAACTTACTGTAGAAGACTAAAGATCTGTTGATCTTGAGTATTCAAGCAATTAACTGAACCTGCCTCAGACTGAAAGTTCTTATTTCTTCAAAACTATATCTGATCCTGCTGTGCCAGATGGATACGACACATCTATCTGAACTCTTCTTTCCAGAGTGCTTCAAGCTTTTTACATGCAATAATGACCAGGAAGATGAAGTCGGCTGCTAACTCTTTTTGTTGATGAAGCCTAAAAAGTTATCTTGTATCTTGGCTCATATCCTCCTTTTGTAGTCTGTTGATTAACGACTCTTAGAGAGTAGTGGGCCCACCTGCAGCTTCCAGCTGCATCTGGATTTAATGCCTATCTGTCGTACAGTAGGCTTGCAACACCTTTTGTCTTGTATTGTGGCTTTGCCGCTAACAATTTGAATATGGTTGACTTTTTGACATGTTGACATCAGCACCTGAAGACTTAGTCAAAATTCAAGCATCAGTAGTATAGGCGTTGAGTGAATGAGTTTCACTGAATGCCAAATCACTTAGATAGATTTACTGTCTCTTAGCGTTGAGTGAGTTAGCTTCTTTCAACGCCAAACTACTTAGATTATAAATCTGTTTCAAGGCGTTGAGTGATTCAACTTCACTTAATGCCAACTTGCTTTATCAGCTTTCTGCTGCTTGGCGTTGAGTGAGTGAGCATCACTCAACGCCAAACACCTTAGACAAAATTCTGTCTTTACTAGGCGTTGAGAGCATTGAGTGCGTCTTCATCACTCAAAGCTTTTTTCCTTAACCCTTTCTGCAGCCTATTCTGCATGTAAGGCATTGAGAGCGTCGAGTGAGCATGTCTCACTCAATGCTTTCTGCCTTAGCCATTTCTACTTCTTCAACATCTTAAGCGTTGACAGCGTTGAGTGAGCATGCCTCATTTAACATTTTTTGTTTTAACAAATTCTGCGTTATGGCGTTGAGAGCGTTGAGTGACCACGCCTCACTCAATGTTTTTTGCCTTAGTCAAATTTCGGTATTGTTTAAAATACTGGCTTTGACTGACTGGGTGTTACTTAACACTTAAGAGGCTATGACATAGAGTGAATGACCTTCACTCAATGCCTGTGGACTTAGCCACCTTTCTGCCTCTTAAACCTTAGGCATTGATTGTCTCAGCCAACCTCACTCAAATTTGAACTGTGTTCGACGAATGCTGAATGAAGTTCGACGAACAGTGAGCACAGCTCGATGAATTCTGAACTTAGTTCGACGAATTTAGACTTGGCCAAATTTCACAAACTCTGAGCTTAGTTCGACGAACGATTAGCTCAGCTCAACGAACTCTGAGCTTAGTTCGACGAATTTGGACTTAGCCAAATTTCTCAAACCACTTGACTTAGCCACTTAGGCTACCTGTCCCATCATAATCATCTACTGATATGTGTATACATTCACAAGATTGACTTCCTCAAATCTAGAATATTGTGGGCAATGAAAACAACATGTCTTTTACATGTATAGATGACTCAAAGTGGTGCGGGGCAGTCTGCGCCCCAGCATTTTGATGAGAGTACGCCACCAGCTGAGGTGCCTACACCTCCTCCATCTGCGGAGACAGTATGCTTAGTTGTTGAGGCATTGATTGCAATGTTCCTAGCATAGCCTACTAGGCAGGTGCAGCCTGCGGTGATGCCAGGACAAGTTGGAGTGTGGCATGTACCTGATGTGGATGTTATAGATCCACAAGTAGCGAAATGACAACTGAAGCAGTTTATGAGCTTCAATCCTCCTACGTTCGCAGGGGCAGGAACCCCGACGCAGGCAGAGGATTGGCTTGCGCGCGTCAAGAGGATTTTGACGGCGATAAAAACTGAGGAGGAATAGAAAGTCACCTTAGCCACTTTCTTGTTGGAAGGAGAGGCTCGGCTTTGGTGGGACGAAATGGAGCTGCACCACTTAGCGGGCAGACAACTAACAGAAGTCTCGATAGAGGAGTTTTCGAGACTATTCTTGGCAAAGCATTTGCCATCGGCGCAACGCATAGCCATGGAAAATGAATTCCAACATCTAACTCAGGGAGAAAGTAGTGTTGATACGTACTTACATGAGATTACAAGGTTGGGACGTTATGCATGATCTATCTTTGCTGACGAAGAGAGTAAAACCAATAGGTTCTACGAAGGGTTGCGGGATGAGCTGAGATTCCTGCTCTCGAGTTCAGTGAACCCGGGGTTTCAAGTGTTGGTTGATACGGCTCGTGCGTTGGAGAAAGATATGAAGCGGGTATAGAGAAAGAGGGACTTGGCTGTGACAAAGCCTGAGTTCAAAATGTCGCACCCGGGAAAATCAAACTACCGAAGGAAATGGGATAAGAGATCCAAGTCTTCGACAAATGCTCCCTCTACTGTTGCGTCTGGAGCAACTTCTAGGCAAGACCATCGTGCATATTATACTTGTGGTACGGTGGGTCATCTAGCTCGTGACTATCGGGTTGGTCTGTCAAAGGGTGAGAAGAAGACAAGAGCGTCATATGCTGAAAAGGAAAAGACAATGGTGTAGTCCTCTGCATCCCAGGCGCAGCCCCGAGTATTTAATTTTGGCCAACAGGAGGCCATAAAGCAAAGTGACGTTGTTACAGGTACGAGTTAAGATATTGTTTTCCTACTTTTTATAATTCATACCTTGTGTGTAGCTTGTGTATGATGTGTTTGTCTTAGGCTTTGTCCTGATTCGGGATTGTCCGGCGAGAGCACAGTTTGATATGGGTGCTTTGCATTCGTTTCTATTTGTGGACTTCGTGTCATGGATCAGAGTGCCGATTCGTATGGCGGCAGATAGTGTGGAGGTGTTATTACCGAACGGATGTGTGATGTATGCGAATAGGAATTGCTATGTGGAGGTACAAATAGGAAGTCGGGATTTCAGATTGTAAGCATTTGTGCTGCCGATATCGGAATTTGATGTGATCTTTGGTATGGACTGGCTCTCGGAGCAGCGTGCCTTTATTGATTGCAATTCAAAGGATATCACACTGGGACAGAATACCGAGCTAGAGACGAAATTCGTTTGTATGCGAGGATCGAGCAAATTGTTGATGCCAACACTCCAAGTCGTCAAAGCTATTCAGAAGGGCACAAAGTTATTTTTCACGCTTATACAGGCTGTTGAGCCAAAAGCCAGTGTGAGTGATATTCCGATTGTTTCTGAGTATACTGATGTGTTTCCGAAGGAGCTTCTGGGGTTACCATGTAACACCCCCTATCCGTCGCATAGCATATAGCAGTAGGTCCGGCCGGGGCCCGACGCCATATACCACAGACAGACCGGATGGTTACTCAATGGAAACCATCCAACCAATCCAACGTCCTACACAGAGCATTCTAGCGGAAGCAATTTAAAATTGTTGCATTAATAAAGAACCCAACACTAGCATGAATGTCCACTAATACGCCAAAAGGAATGAAGTACAAATACACAAGTATTGGCCTTGAGGCCTTACATTTGTTCTCCTCATATTACATGTTTTCCAAATCTCGGCACGCAGGCCGACCATACTTGAATAAAAGAAAACACTCAAAAACTAGGCCTTCGAGGGCAGGCTCAGCAACTTGGGCTTTAGCCCGCTATTTACCGCTCGGCTCCGCAGCACCTGCAAGCACAATCCACCGCAACGGTTGCAAACCAAAGCAACGGTCAGCCATGCTGACCAAATTATAATGATCCCGCCCCTAACTCGGGGCGACGATGCTCCTTCCCTGTACTTTATTAGCACAACCAAGCAGTATATAAATACATTGCATCACAGGCGTTGACACGCACGGCCACACATCCCGTGCCCTCAGGGCACATTCTCGGTGATCACGGTCTAAACCCGCCGACTCACCACCATCCCCGGGACGACAATCTCTTGTGAGCATTTGGTCTTTCTGGCCAGTGCCTAAGACCCTCCATCTATGCCAACGGTAAGTGCCAAGTCACTTTAGGTCTCTTTAACTGAACGACATAGAGCGGGTATGATTCCGCCTGACCCGTTGCTCACACCGCAACGTTAATTTAAAACATATGCGCGGGTCAAACTCTCCTGAGTCCCAAATCGTTTACAAACATCACATAACCCAGTTATGTTCAAGTTGGCTCCCAGACCCACGTGATGGTAGAACCACACATCCGCCAAGTTTTCCGGGTGCACCTTGGAGTTAATCCCCAAGGCTCCCTGTTGCAATCTACCTCGTAGAAAACCCGAAAAACATACATTCGCACGGAGTCTTCTCCGGCCATTTATGCAATACAACATCACCGATCCAGACCAACTTGTCCGGGTAGGCTTCACACATCATGCCTATATTCATTCTCGATTACAGACTCTACATGTACACAATGGGGACTATTCATGTCTACCCGAAGGAACGCCTCAAACTCACCGCAAACTCGCGAGAGCGGGCTTCCCTATGCAAAAGAAGTAGAGCTTCACATGCTTAAGTAGAGAATCGTTACCCTAGCGTTCTTCCTTGGCGCCATGAAAATGTAAGCGGATGAAAAGCACCGCACTCTCCTTGCCTCCGTAGATCCGAAGTCGGTTCGCGATTTGGAGCTCCGAAGCTCCGCCGGTGACCGGATCTAGGCTTCTTCTTCTTCCTTTGCTCTCCCCTCTCTCTAGACTTAGAAAGAGAACCACTCAAGTGAAATGAGGGTTTAAAAGGCCCAATCCCGTGTATATCCCAGTAGGAACAACCCCCAACCGTCGGATCTCAAAATAAGAAAATGAATGGCTACGATTCGTAGCTGAAAAGTAAAATCTGGGCCGAACACGGCCTGCGACATGCCCGTGTCCAGGGTCGTGTCCCTCATTCGCCGTCAAAATTAACGCGTTATGAAAATTACACGGGTCCCGACATGCCCGTGTTTAACCTGACACGCCCATGTTCAAACTGACACGGCCGTGTGGCTGGCCGTGTGCCCCCATCGACACAGCCTCGAAAACAACCCGAGACTCACACGGGTATTGGACACGCCCGTGTCCTATTTGACAAGCCCGTGTCAAACCCGAACACGCCTGGACTCCAGGCCGTGTTCACTGTCTCGACACTTCGTCGAGCGAAAATGTCAACTCCACGATACGGCCTTGGACACGCCCATGTCCTAGGCCGTGTTCCCTATCTCGACACATCGTCGAGCGAAAATGTCGACTCCCCGGGCCGATCGTCGACACGGGCTCGACACGCCCTGGGACACGCCCATGTCCCAGGCCGTGTGCCCCCTGCCAAATACCAGATTTGGCCCAAAACGCCTTCCGTCGCTCTTTTGAGTTTCGGGGCGTTACAACTCTCCCCCTTTTAAAAGAATTTCGTCCTCGGAATTTACATAAAGGAAAGGAACATAAAACTTAAATGGTACCTGAGTGAAATAACTTCGGGTACTCCTCAAGCATAGTCTGCTCTCGCTCTCAAGAGAGCTCCTCTCGACCGCAATTGTCCCATCACACCTTGACCATCCTGATCTTTTTATTGCGTAACCGCTTGACTTCCGAGTCTTCAATACGTACGGGCTTGACCTTCGTCGTCAACCCACTATCAACCGGTACTTGATCGACCGCGATCACTTGCGTAGGCTCTTGCACCACCTTCCATAGCACCGATATATGGAATACATCATATAGACCACTAAGCTTCACAGACAGCTTCAACCGGTACGCTGCTTCACCAATCCGCTCCAGAACCTCAAACGGTCCAAGGTACCTCGGGCTTAGCTTCTTCAAGCGCCGCACCCGCGAGACACTCTTGAACGGCTTGATCTTCAAGTACACCCAATCGCCAACAGCGAAGTCCATGTTCCTGTGCTTGACATTATAGTACTTAGCCTGGCGGTCCTGAGCGATTAGCAACCTCTCCCGAATGGTTCTCACCAAAGAAGTAGCATCCTCCACCTTTAATCGCTTATATAACTTTGATTCACCCGTTTCCAACCAGGATAACATCGTGCGACACTTTATACCATAAAGGGCCTCGAAGGGCGCCATTTGAATGCTCGCCTGGTAGCTATTGTTGTAAGCGAATTCCACCAAGTATAGGTGATCTGCCCATTGCTTTCCAAAGTCCAGGACACACATGCGAAGCATGTCTTCCATTGTCCTATTGACCCTCTCGGTCTGCTCATCCGTTTACAGATGAAAGGTTGTGCTAAAACTCAGCTTTGTTCCCAACATTTGCTGCACCAGCCTCCAATCATTGGACATGAACCACCCATCTCGGTCACTCACGATGCTGCGGGGCACACCATGAAGCAGTATAATATTATCCACATATAGCTTTGCCAATTTCTCAACCGGATCATCATTCCTATGCGGAATGAAATGCGACATTTTCGTTAGACAATGTATGACCACCCAAATGGCGTCGTTCCCCTTTTGCGACCTTGGCAACCCGTGTACAAAGTCCATAGTAATGTCGTCGAACTTCCACTCCGGAATAGGCAAGGATTTCAAGAATCCTCCCGGCTTTTGGCATTTCGCCTTCACCAAGGCGCAAGTTTGACACTTCGCCACGTAGAGCACCACATCCTTTTTCAGTCCTGGCCACCAGAACAATTTCTTAACATCGATGTACATCTTCGTGCTCCCCGGGTGAATTGAGTACTTGGTATGATGCGCCTCGTACAACAATTCCACCCGCAAATTGCCCACACTTGGAACGCACAGACGACCGTCTTTCCAAAGTAATTGGTCCAGAGCCTCTATCATGAGTTGCTTCATGTGGACATCCATATCCAACGCCTGTCGAATCCGATCATCCAGGTCATATTGGACTTCAGTCCAATTCAATACTGCTTCAGCACTTGATTGCTTATCGACACAAAAGATATCCAACGCCTCCAACTCCCGAACCAACCGCTCGTCATGGATCGACAGCCAATTGGCTTGAGCTGAGGCCCGACGACTCAACGCGTCCGCCACCGCATTGCCCTTACCAGACATGTAATGGATCTTGAATGTATAGTCCCCCAGGAACTCCATCCATCTACGCTGCCGCATGTTCAGATCTTTTTGATCAATCAAATACTTCAGGCTCTTGTGATCGGTGTAGATATCAATCTTCACACCGTACAAATAATGTCTCCATAACTTTAAGGCAAAAATCACAGCCGCTAACTCCAAGTCATGGACCGGATAGTTTCACTCGTGCACCTTAAGCTGTCTCGAGCCATATGCTATAACGCTTCCATGCTGTAACAGCACACAACCCAGACCACTGCCCGAAGCATCTCTATAAATCTCATAACCTTCAGTCCCACTCAGCGAACTCAACAGAGGCGTCGTGGTCAACCGACATTTCAACTCCTCAAAAGCTCGCGCGCACTGCGACATCCAAACGAACTTCTGCTCATTCCTCGTCAAAGTAGTGAGAGGTAACGCTATCCGCGAGAAGTTCTCTACGAAGTGCCTATAATAGCCGGCAAGCCCCAGAAAGCTCCGGACTTCCGCTACCGTAGAAAGCTCCGGCCACTCTCGTATCGCAACAATCTTCGCCGGATCCACTGCAATACCTTCCCCACTCACTATATGACCGAGGAATGCCACTGAGGAAAACCAAAACTCACACTTCAAGAACTTGGCGTACAATTGATTCCTCCTTAGTGTCTCCAAAACCAAATGAAGATGCCTGAAGTGATCTTCCTCACTCTGCGAGTACACCAAAATATCATCGATGAAGACGATCACAAAATGGTCCAAGTACTCCCTGAAGGTCCTGTTCATCAAATCCATGAACACTGACGGCGTATTCGTCAGCCCAAACGGCATGACCGTAAACTCGTAATGCTCGTATCTTGTACTGAACGCTGTCTTAGAGATATCACTCTCCCTTATCCTCAGTTGATAGTAACCAGACTTGAGATCCAACTTAGAGTACACCGTCGACCCGACCAACTGATCAAAAAGATCATCGATCCTTGGGATTGGGTACTTGTTCTTTTTCGTTAGCTTGTTTAACTCCCGATAATCAATACAGAGTCTCAAGCTCCCGTCCTTCTTCTTTACAAAGAGGACCAGTGCGCTCCAAGGCGACGAACTTGGACGCACAAACCATTGCTCCAACAACTCTTAAAGTTGCACTTTCAGCTCCGCCATTTCCTTAGGCGCTAGCCGATACGGAGATCGTGACACAGGCTTCGCACCTGGCACTAGCTCAATCGTGAAATCTATCTCCCGTTGAGGCGTGGCTCCAGGAAGATCTGCGGGGAACACATCAAGGTACTCAACTACCACTGAAATACTATCCAATGTAGGCTTTGGCTTTGCAACCTCCACTAGTGTAAAGAGCAGCTCTGCACGAACCGCCTTCACCACCTGAAGAGCGGACATCAACGTCTTGCTCGACCCTTTCAAGCCCGTAAAAGTCGTCTCATGACTTGCTCCCAACTTGACTTCCTTGCGACTGCAATCAATATAGGCTTGCTGCTCCGAGAGCCAGTCCATGCCAAATATAACGTCGAACTCCACCAACAGTAGTAACGACGCTTGCAGATCGAACTCTTGATTCCCAATGTGAATCTTAACACCGCAGATTTTATCCGCGTGCATCGAACACCCATTCAGTAACAACACATCCAACTTGTCCTTAGCCATCGAAGAAGGTACTCTGATGTGCGATATGAATCCTTCGGACAAGAAGGAGTGTGAAGCTCCCGTATCAAAGAGTGCTCTCGCCGGAAACTCACAAATCAAAACAAATCCTAAACAAGCAGTGGTAAGGTAACATACACATAACAAGTATTTAAAGAAACTTAACTTTCTACAAATTAAATCGTACCTATCACCATATCCGCTTGTTTGATGGCCTCCTATTGGCCAAGATTATAAACCCTTGGTTGAGCCGGAGCATAATGGGATGCGGTTGACTCCACTGCCTTGCCCTTCTCTTCATAAGTTGCTCCCGACTTTTTCTCGGACTTGGGACGTCCGCTCCAACAATCACGGGCAAAGTGTCCCGGCTTCCTACAAGTAAAACATGCACCCGGGGTCCGACCCGTAGTCGCCCCAGAAGCACCAGAAGAAGGAGCTGGACCCGAAGTCCTAGCCTTCTTAAAGAACTTTTGATAGCCGTACTTTGAAGTAGTCGGCAATTTGAACCCAGACTTCTTATCACTAAGGCTTTTCTTCGCTTGGACATTCTTCATGTCCTTCTCCAAGGACCGGGCCGTGTTGACCAAGGTCAAGAAACCCTGCGTCATCGGCCCCGAGAGTAGTAGCCTCAAGTCATCTCTTAGACCTTCGTAGAAACGGTTGGTCTTACGCTCCTCATCTACGATGGTAGAGCTAACATACCGACCCAACCTAGTAAACTCGTGGAGAAACTCATCCACGCTACTCTCTCCTTGTACCAACCTCTGGAACTCATTCTCCAAAGCTATCCTCTGAGTCGAAGGGAGGTACCTAGCCAAGAACAGCCTCGAGAACTGCTCCATCGAGACATTTGTGAGTTGCCTTACTCTCAAAAGATGCAGCTCCAAACCCTCCCACCACAGTCTAGCGTCTCCATCCAACAGAAACGTAGCTATAGTGGTCATCTTCCACTCCTCTGTCTCCGTCGCTGTCAATACTCTCTTCACACGGGAGAGCAAGTCTTCAGCTTGAGATGGGGTTCCCAATCCCGAGAATACCGGAGGATTAAAGCTCATGACATGTTTGAGCTGTCTCTCGGTTGCCCTCCTTGGCACCAACGACTCCACTACTACCTGCTCCACTCTTCTCGGTTCAACCTCTGGAAGAGGTACCTGCTCCATCGCAAGAGCGGGCTGTTGCATTTGCCTTGCAGGCTGCACATTGATCATGGCAAACACTGCTTCGGCCACCAATCGTATGGTCTCAGCCGATGGAGGTGTTGCAGGAGCATCATTTGGTGCACTACTAGCCTCAGAAACTCGGCGTTCCGACGGCCCCGCACCGCTTTTGGTCACCTATAGTGGTACAAAACACCGTTAAGCGACCAAATAATATTACAAAATGCAATTATAGGAATACGCCAGTTCCTCAAACACGTGTATTTTTCATTCCTAAGTGGACATTCATGGGTTCTTTTGCTGTTATAACGATGACGCACACACATGTGCTCACCACTCCTTAAAAGAATTCGTCCACAAATACATTTTAATCCTGACCGAAACCAGTAGTCTGATACCAAATTGTAACACCCCTATCCGTCACATAGCATATAGCAGTAGGTCCGGCCGGGGCCCGACGTCATATACCACAGACAGACCGGGTGGTTACTCAATGGAAACCATCCAACCAATCCAACGTCCTACACAGAGCATTCTAGCGGAAGCAATTTAAAATTGTTGCATTAATAAAGAACCCAACACTAGCATGAATGTCCACTAATACGCCAAAAGGAATGAAGTACAAATACACAAGTATTGGCCTTAAGGCCTTACATTTGTTCTCCTCATATTACATGTTTTCCAAACCTCGGCACGCAGGCTGGCCATACATGAATAAAAGAAAACACTCAAAAACTAGGCCTTCGAGGGCCGGCTCAGCAACTTGGGCTTTAGCCCGCTATTTACCGCTCGGCTCCGCAGCACCTGCAAGCACAATCCACTGCAACGGTGTCAAACCAAAGCAACGGTCAGCCATGCTGACCAAATTATAACGATCCCGCCCCCACTCGGGGAGGCGATGCTCCTTCCCTGCACTTTATTAGCACAACCAAGCAGTATATAAATACATTGCATCACAGGCGTTGGCACGCACGGACACACGCCCCGTGCTCTTAGGGCACATTCTCGGTGATCACGGTCTAAGCCCGCCGACTCACCACCGTTCCCGGGACGACAATCTCTCGTGAGCATTTGGTCTTTCTGGCCACTGCCTAAGACCCTCCATCTATGCCAATGGTAAGTGCCAAGTCACTTTAGGTCTCTTTAACCGAACGACATAGAGCGGGTACGGTTCCGCCTGACCCGTTGCTCACACCACAACGTTAATTTAAAACATATGCGCGGGTCAAACTCTCCCGAGTCCCAAATCGTTTACAAACATCACATAACCCAGTTATGTTCAAGTTGGCTCCCAGGCCCACATGATGGAAGAACCACGCATCCGCCCAGTTTTTCGGGTGCACCTTGGAGTTAATCCCCAAGGCTCCCTGTTGCAATCTACCTCGTAGAAAACCCGAAAAATAAACTTGGTTGCAACTTGGTTACAGATGCATGATGAGCGCCTGATCCAGGAGCTAGAAGCTTTAGAGATTTCTTGTGTTGATAAGAATTCCACAACAAATGTGTGCTTGAACTGGACGGAGGTACATTATGACCTTGCGGACAGGTTCGGTGAGCGACGGAACTTAATGAAAGTTTACGACGCTATGCAGTGGATGGGTCAAATGGCCAATTCTCCTGGGATGATGGCATTTTGCGAAATATGGTCGTTTGTGCATCCCGAATATGGTTAAGCTAAAAGAAGAATTGATGTATGAAGCTCACTTCACGAAATATTCAATTCACCAGGGAGCACAAAGATGTACAAAGACATGAAGAAGCTGTTCTGGTGGCCGAGCATGAAGAAATACATAGTACATTACGTGGCTAAATGTCAGACCTGTGCCTTAGTGAAAGCAGAATGTCAGAAGCCTGGAGGTTTCCTAAAGTCGCTACCTATTCCGGAATGAAAATTTGATGACATTTCGGTGGATTTAGTGCATGGTTTGCCGAGATCTCAACGCAGAAACGATTCTGTTTTGGTGATCATGGACTGGTTGACTAAAGTTGCGCACTTCATTCCGAACAAGAGAGACGATCTAGTGGAAATCTTGGCTAAGCTTTACGTTGAGCAAATAGTACGATTGCACAGTGTGCCCCGTAACATCGTAAGTGATCGAGACGGGCGCTTTACTTCGAATGATTGGAGACTAATTCATCAATTATTGGGGACAAAATTAATGTTCAGTACGACCTTTCATCCACAAACGGATGGCCAGACTCAGAGGACCAACAGAACAATGGAGGACATGCTCCGAATGTGCACCTTGGATTTCAGAAAGAGGTGGGAAGACCATCTCTAAATGGTAGAGTTCGCCGACAATAATAGCTATCAAGCTAGTATAATTATGGCGTCTTTTGAAGCTTTGTATGGTAGGAAGTATTGTACACCATTAACATGAGCGGAAACAGACGAATCTAAATTGTATAAGCGTAAGGAAGTCGAAGAGGATAATTCGACAATACGCTCTATCCGGGAGAGGTTACTGATAACCCAAGATAGGCAGACAAAGTATTACAACACCAAACACCGAAACGTAGAGTTCATGGTTGGCGAGTGGGTATACTTGAAAATCAAACCATTCAAGGGCGTGTCCAGGATTCAACGCGTGAAAAAGTTAAGTTCGAGGTATCTTAGTCTGTTCGAACTAGTGGAGCAAGTTGTAGAAGCTGCTTATCGGCTAGCTCTTTCGGCAGAATTAAGTGGATTGTATGATGTGTTTCACATATCAGTGCTTCAAAAAGCCGTGAAAGATCCAGCTCATGTGATTGCGCATGATCGCGTACCAGTAGAATTTGGGCTAACGACGAAGGTTAGGCCCATTCGGATCGAGGATAAAGCAGTTAAGCAGCTGCAGAAAAAGACAATCCGGATGGTCAAGTTTCGGTGGGACAACTATGACCGTGAAAAGCTAACATGGGAGCGGGAGCAGACCATGCGTGTTGAATTTCTCGAGTTGTTTGTATAAAATGTTATAACAGTTGTTTTGTGAAGAAAATATATGTTGTAACATATTTGTTGCTAGTTTCTGATAGTTGTATTAAATTTCGGGACGAAATTTTTGTAAGGAGGGGAAGATTGTAACACCCCAAAAAAGAGTCGAAGGTAACAGACTAACAAGTCGACCAGAGTTCGACTAAAGCGTCGAACAGGGTTCGGCGAACGTCGAACAGGGTTCGGCGAACGTCGAACAGGGTTCGCCGAACGTCGAACAGGGTTCGCCGAACGTCGAACAGGGTTCGCCGAACGTCGAACCGAGTTCGACTAAAGCATCGAACAGAGTTCGGAGAACGTCGAACGGGGTTCGACGAAACGTCGAACGGGGTTCGACGAAACGTCGAACGGGGTTCGACGAAACGTCGAACGGGGTTCGACGAAACGTCGAACGGGGTTCGACGAAACGTCGAACGGGGTTCGACGAAACGTCGAACGGGGTTCGACGAAACGTCGAACGGGGTTCGACGAAACGTCGAACGGGTTTCGACGAAACGTCGAACGGGGTTCGACGAAACGTCGAACGGGGTTCGACGAAACGTCGAACGGGTTCGACGAAACGTCGAACGGGGTTCGACGAAACGTCGAACGGGGTTCGACGAAACGTCGAACGGGGTTCGACGAAACGTCGAACGGGGTTCGACGAAACGTCGAACGGGGTTCGACGAAACGTCGAACGGGGTTCGACGAAACGTCGAACGGGGTTCGATGAATATGGCTCTATTATGCGTTATGAACCAGTTCGACGAATTTATGCTCGTTCGACGAACTCCCTCCGGTTCGACGAACTCAACCCCGTTCGACGACTTGTCGAAATAAGATATCGCCGAAGTGGCGACTCGTGTTAGATGGCTGGTATTCGACCAGTGAGCGGTGGGTGACTTTTCAGCTCAAACCCGGGCCATTGCTTTGTTTTGATCAGTTTATCATGTTGCTGGTGTAACACCCCCATCCGTCGCATAGCATATAACAGAAGGTCCAGCGGGAACCCGACGCCATATACCACAGACAGTCGGAAGGGTTACTAAATGAATAATCAAACCAACCAATTAAGACTACTCGTCATAATCACAGAGCATTCTAGCGGAAGATTTTTAAAGTTGAAAGAACCCAAAAATAAATCCATCAAAATGAATGTCCACAGCTACAACAACAGGAATGAAACCCCAAATACACAGAAACAGGTACATGGCCTTATGACCTTACAAATGTTCACTTCATAAATAGTGTTTTACATACATCGGCTCGCAGGTCGGCCACACATGAAATATATAAATAAAACTATTCTACGGCCTTATAGGGCCAGCACAGCAACATGGGCTCCAGCCCGCTATTTGGCGCTCGGCTCCGCAGCACCTGCAAGCACATACCACCGCACGGTGGCAAATAAAGCAACGGTCAGCTAAAAGCCGACCAAATTATAACGACCCCGCCCCTTACTCGGGACGGCGGTGCTCTTTCCCTGCATAACATTAGCCCAACAATATATATATAACGCAATTATAATTCGCCACAGGTGTAGGCTCGCATGGCCAAACACCCCGTGCACTCAGGGCACATTCATGGTGAACCCTGACCCATCAGTGCATTCACCACCACCCCCAGGATGGCAACAACATGTGAGCATTTAGCCTTTCTGACCACCGTCTAAGGCTCCGACTATGCCAACGGCCAGTCCCCGTCTTCGGGTCTCTCGCACCGAACCACATAGCCTAGGTCCAATTCCACTTGCCCGTTGCTCACGCCGCATGTCCAATTTAAGGAACTTTGCGCGGGCCAAGCTTCTCTCGGATCCCAAATTTTCCAAAACAATCTCATAACCCAGTTATGATCAAGGCCGGTTCCCAGACCGCCAAGTTAGCAGAACACGTTTCCGCTCAATTTTCTGGGTGCGCCTTGAAGCTAACCTTCAAGGATCCCTGCTGCAATCTACCGCGTGGAAACCCGAAAAATCCAAAGCACGGAGTCTTCTCCGGCAAAACCACCTCAAATACAACATCACCGATCCAGACAAAACACGTCCGGGTAGGCTTCACACACAATGCCTATGCCCGTACTTACGATTCCGGGCTCTACATGCAACATAAGGGGGACTATTCCCGTCAACCCCAAGGAACACCACGCACTCACTGCATACTCGCGGGAGCGGGATTTCCTATGCAGAAAGAAAGAGCTTCAAGCGCTCGAGTTGAGAATCGTTACCCTTGTAGTCCGTTTTGGCGCCATGGAAAAACTACGCAGTTAGAACTCTTCGCAATGACCTTCCCTCCACGGATCCGCTCTCCGATTTCGAAACGGTACTCCGATGCTCCGCTGGCGGCCGGAAACCTCCTTCTTCTTCCTCTCCTCTCTCACTTTGGAAGGGGAGAACTTTGGAGAGAAAAAATGAGGGAATAACTCCCTATTCCCGGCCTTAACAGAGCAGGGTTAAATCTGGGCCATCGGATCCTAATTAAAGAAAATGAATGGCTCGGATCTGCACAAAATTCCCCAGACCTGGGCCGCACACGGCTTGGCACACGGCCGTGTCCATGGCCGTGTGCCTCAATCCAGGCACGATCGTCGAACTGAGAAACGCACACGGGCCAAGACACGCCCATGTCTGACCTGACACGCCCGTGTCGGGTTCCTCGACACGCCCGTGTTTGTGGGCGTATCACGCATAACCGCCACGGCAACGGACACGACCCATCAGGACACGGGTAGGGACACGGGTTGACACACGCCCGTGTCGGATGACACGCCCGTGTCATCTGGCCGTGTTCCTGGCCGTGTCCTTCTCGGGTTGAAAACGACCAAAAAATCACCAGCCAGACACGGCCTTGGACACGCCCGTGTCCTAGGCCGTGTACCCCTACAGGCACCAAAAACTCTTTTTTCCGCGACCAACTCGCACACAAAATTCGGGGCGTTACAAATCTCCCCCACTTAAGGAATTTCGTCCCGAAATTAAGCAAAGGTACACAAAAGCTAAATGATACTGAGTGGAATAACTCGGGGTATTCCTCCAACATAGCTTGTTCTCGCTCCCAAGAAAGCTCCTCACGTCCGCAATTATTCCAACGGACTTTAACCATTCGGACCTCCTTGTTGCGGAGTCGTTTGACTGCAACATCTTCAATTCGCACTGGCTTGACCCTTGTTGTTAACTCATAGTCAACCGATACCTGATTGTCCGCAACGATCTGCGAAGGCTCTTGCACTGCCTTACGCAACACCGATACATGGAATACATCATGCAGCCCACTCAACTCCGTCGACAGCTTTAATCTATACGCCGCCTCGCCAACACGCTCCAGGATTTCAAATGGTCCAAGGTATCTCGGACTCAGCTTCTTCAAGCGTCGAACCCGCGATACACCCTTGAACGGCTTGATCTTCAAATATACCGTGTCGCCAACGTTGAATTCCACATTTCTATGTTTGGCATTGTAATACTTTGACTGTCTATCCTGAGCAATCTTCAGCCTTTCCTGAATTGTCCGTATCATTGAAGTGGCATCTTCCACCGCTTGATGTTTATACAAATTTGATTCGCCTGCCTCCAACCAAGACAATGGCGTACGACACTTCCTTCCGTACAAGGCTTCGAAAGGCGCCATTCCAATGCTTGCCTGAAAGCTGTTGTTGTAAGCAAACTCCACCATGTACAGGTGATCCTCCCAATGCTTCCCGAAATCTAGGACGCACATGCGAAGCATGTCCTCCATAGTCCTGTTGACTCTCTCGGTTTGGCCATCTGTCTGCGGGTGAAATGTTGTGCTGAACTTTAGCTTAGTACCCAACAGACCATGCACCAACCTCCAGTCATTTGACGTGAAGCATCCATCTCGATCACTAACAATACTTCTAGGCACACCATGCAATCGTACAATACTATCCACGTAGAGTTTGGCTAACTTTTCCACTGGATCCTCCTTTCTCACTGGGATAAAGTGCGACACTTTTGTCAATCTATCTACGACCACCCAAATGGCGTCATTTCCTTTCTGCGACTTCGGCAAACCGTGCACAAAATCCATAGATATATCGTCGAACTTCCATTCTGGGATAGGAAGGGATTTCAAGAAACCTCCGGGCTTCTGGCATTCCGCCTTCACCAATGCACAAGTACGACACTTGGCCACATAAAGTGCCACATCCTTCTTCAAACCCGGCCACCAGAATAATTTCTTCATGTCTCTATACATCTTAGTGCTTCCCGGGTGGATTGAGTACTTGGTATGATGAGCCTCATACATCAACTCCTCCCGAATATTATCCGCACTAGGAACGCATAGACGACTGTCCTTCCTTAGCAACCCATCTTCAACTACAAACTGGGAATTTGACCCATCCAAAGCTTCATCCAAGATTTGCTTCATGCTGCTATCCTAAACCAAAGCCCTCCGAACTCTATCCGCTAGGTCACATTGCACCTCTGTCCAAAACAATTTTGCCTCATCACTTGACTGCTTATCGACGCAAGATATTTCCAATGCCTCCAACTCTTGGACCAATCTCTCATCATGTACTGATAACCAATTGGCTTGTGCGGGAATCTTACGACTCAACGCATCCGCCACTGCATTTCCCTTCCCAGGCACATAGTGTATCTTGAAGGTGTAGTCCCCTAAGAACTCCATCCACCTCCTCTGCCTCATGTTCAAATCCTTTTGGTCCAATAGGTACTTCAAACTCTTATGATCGGTGTAAATATCGACCTTCACACCGTACAGATAGTGCCTCCAAAGCTTAAGAGCAAATATCACGGCCGCTAACTCTAAGTCGTGGACCGGATAATTCCTCTCATGAACCTTCAGTTGTCGTGAACCATAAGCTATCACTCTCCTATGCTGTAGCAGAACACAGCCCAAACCACTGCCCGAAGCATCACTATAGATCTCGAACCCTTCGGTTCCACTTGGCGAACATAAAATGAGCGCCGTAGTCAACCGCCTCTTCAATTCTTCAAAAGCCTGTTCGCACTCCGGAGACCACACAAACTTCTGATCCTTTCTTGTCAACGTCGTGAGTGGTAGTGCTATCCGCGAGATGTTCTCTACTAAGCGCCTGTAGTAGCCAGCAAGCCCCAGAAAACTCCGGACCTCTGTCACCGTAGTCAAAGTAGGCCACTCCCGTATCGCCACTATCTTCGCCGGATCCACAGCTATTCCTTCTCCACTGACAACATGACCAAGGAACGCTATCGAGGATAACCAGAACTCACACTTGGAGAACTTTGCATACAACTGACTTTTCCTCAATGTCTCCAACACCATGTGTAAATGCTTGTAATGATCCTCCTCGTACCGCGAATACACCAGGATATCATCGATAAATACTATCACAAACTGATCCAGGTATTCTCTGAACGTCCTATTCATCAGATCCATAAATACGGATGGCGCATTCGTCAACCCAAACGGCATAACCGTGAACTCGTAATGCCCAAACCGTGTACTAAATGCTGTCTTTGGGATGTCGCTCTCCCTTATCCTCAACTGATAGTAACCAGACTTCAAATCTAACTTCGAATATACAGTTGATCCAACCAGCTGATCAAATAGATCGTCAATCCTCAGGATTGGATATTTGTTCTTCTCCGTAAGTTTGTTCAATTCCCGATAATCGATACAAAGCCGCAAGCTCTCATCTTTCTTCTTAACAAAGAGAACTGGTGTGCTCCAAGGCGACGAACTTGGACGCACATAACCTTGCTCTAGCAACTCTTGCAGTTGCACCTTCAACTCTGCCATTTCTCTTGGGGCCATCCTATAGGGGGAGCGTGACACCGGTTTGGCACCCGGTACCAGCTCTATAGTACTAAAGTCTATCTCCCGCTGAGGAGGGGCTCCTGGGAGATCATCTGGAAACACATCAGGATACTCGGACACAACTGGGATGTTGCCCAAACTAGGTTTAGGCGTCGCAGTCTGCACTAGAGTGACATACAGTTCTGCCCCAGACCGAACTTCCTTGAACACCTGAAGGGCCGATATCAGAACTTTCCCTGACCCCTTCATGCCCGCAAAAGTAGTCTCCCGTTCAGTGTCCAGACCCAACTTGACTTCTTTACGGTTGCAATCAATACATGCACTTTGCTCCGAGAGCCAATCCATACCGAAAATTACGTCGAACTCCACTAATGGTAGAACCAACGCCCGCAAATCAAACTCCCGGTCTCCAATCCGAATCTTCACAACACAAAACCTATCTGCACGCATTGAGCACCCATTAGGCAACAACACATCCAACTTGTTTTCTGCCATCGAGAACGGAACTCCGATGCGCGATATAAACTTTTCAGACAAGAAGGAATGTGATGCCCCCGTATCAAAAAGGGCTCTCGCCGGAAACCCAAAGATCAACACAAAGCCTAGCACTAACAAACGTAAGCTAACAAATACAAAGGTAACAACTATAAAAGTTAAACCACTGTAATTTAACTCATACCTGTCACCACGTCTGCTTGCTTAATGGCCTCCTGTAGGCCAAGGTTGTAGACTCTAGGCTGGGCTGGAGCATGATGGGATGCGGTTGACTCCACCGCCTTCCCCTTCTCCTCATAAGTCGCTCCAGGTCACCTCTCAGACTTTGGACGTCCGCTCCAACACTCTCGAGCAAAATGCCCCGTCTTCCCGCAGTTGTAGCAAGCCCCGGGGACTCGACTTGTAGTTTCCCCCGATGCATCAGCCGAAGGGGATGAGTTTGAAGTCCTCCGCTTCTTGTTCCATCTGCGGAAACATGTCTTGTTACTTGGCACCTTGAACTCGGTCTTCCTTTCTCCTGGGTCCCTCTTCTCTTGAACCTTCTTCGCAACCTTTTCCAACGATCGTGCTGAATTGACCAAGGCTAGGAAGCCCTGCGCCTTAGGCCCAGCAAGGAGTAACTGTAAATCGCCGCGAAGACCCTCATAGAATCGGTTGGTCTTCCTCTCTTCTTCTGAAAACATAGCACCAACATAACGACCCAACCGTGTGAACTCATGAAGATATTCGTCCACGCTTCTGGATCCCTGAGTCAACCCAAGAAATTGATTCTCCATATCCAACCTCTGAGCAGAAGGTACAAATCTGGCTAGGAACAATCTTGAAAATTCCTCCATCGGCACATCCGCAAGCTGCCTTTCCACTAGAAGATGAAACTCCAACTCGTCCCACCACATCCTCGCTTCTCCTTCCAAAAGAAAAGTCGCTATGGTGGTCTTCTGCCACTCCTCAGTCATTGTGGCCGTCAACACCCTCTTTATAGAAGAGAGCCAGTCCTCAGCTTGAGTTGGTGTTCCAACCCCATTAAACCTCGGAGGATTAAAGCCCATCACGTGCTTTAGCTGCCTCTCCGTAGTTCTCCTCGGCTCTACTAACTCAACTGCCGCGCGTTCCACCACTCTCGGTTCTGCCGCCCTAACCGGTTCTTGCTCATTTGCAGGAGGTGCGCGATGCATTTGCCCTGCAGGTTGGGCATTTATCATTGCGAACACGGCTTCAGCCACCATCCTGATGGTTTCCGCTGAAGGAGGTGTAGCAGGCACGTCCCTTGGTGCACTACTTTCCGCTGATTGCGGACGCTCTGACTGACCAGCACCGCTCCCAGCTGCCTAAATTAGCAAAGACACACGATTAGACAACAAACAAATTGCTAAAAGCAATCATTGGAACACTCAGGTTCCACCAAACAAGTGTATTTTTCATTCCTAAGTGGACATTCATGGGTTCTTTTTGATGTTATAACGATGACGCACACATGTGCTCACCACCCCTTAAAAGAATTCTCCCACGAATTCATTTAAGCTTGACCGTAACCAGAAGTCTGATACCAAATTGTAACACCCCCATCCGTCGCATGGCATATAACAGAAGGTCCAGCTGGAACCCGACGTCATATACCACAGACAGTCGGAAGGGTTACTAAATGAATAATCAAACCAACCAATTAAGACTACTCGTCCTAATCACAGAGCATTCTAGCGGAAGATTTTTAAAGTTGAAAGAACCCAAAAATAAATCCATCAAAATGAATGTCCACAGCTACAACAACAGGAATGAAACCCCAAATACACAGAAACAGGTACATGGCCTTATGGCCTTACAAATGTTCACTTCATAAATAGTGTTTTACATACATCGGCTCGCAGGCCGGCCACACATGAAATATATAAATAAAACTATTCTACGGCCTTCTAGGGCCAGCACAGCAACATGGGCTCCAGCCCGCTATTTGGCGCTCGGCTCCGCAGCACCTGCAAGCACATACCACCACACGGTGGCAAATAAAACAACGGTCAGCTAAAAGCAGACCAAATTATAACGACCCCGCCCCTTACTCGGGACGGCGGTGCTCTTTCCCTGCATAACATTAGCCCAACAATATATATAGCGCAATTATAATTCGCCACAGGTGTAGGCTCGCACGGCCAAACACCCCGTGCACTCAGGGCACATTCATGGTGAACCCTGACCCATCAGTGCATTCACCACCACCCCCAGGATGGCAACAACATGTGAGCATTTAGCCTTTCTAACCACCGTCTAAGGCTCCGACTATGCCAACGGCCAGTCCCTGTCTTCGGGTCTCTCGCACCGAACCACATAGCCTAGGTCCAATTCCACTTGCCCGTTGCTCACGCCGCATGTCCAATTTAAGGAACTTTGCGCGGGCCAAGCTTCTCTCGGATCCCAAATTTTCCAAAACAATCTCATAACCCAGTTATGATCAAGGCCGGTTCCCAGACCGCCAAGTTAGCAGAACACGTTTCCGCTCAATTTTCCGGGTGCGCCTTGAAGCTAACCTTCAAGGATCCCTGCTGCAATCTACTGCGTGGAAACCCGAAAAATCCAAAGCACGGAGTCTTCTCCGGCAAAACCACCTCAAATGCAACATCACCGATCCAGACAAAACATGTCCGGGTAGGCTTCACACACAATGCCTATGCCCGTACTTACGATTCCGGGCTCTACATGCAACACAAGGGGGACTATTCCCGTCAACCCCAAGGAACACCACGCACTCACCGCATACTCGTGGGAGCGGGATTCCCTATGCAGAAAGAAAGAGCTTCAAGCGCTCGAGTTGAGAATCGTTACCCTTGTAGTCCGTTTTGGCGCCATGGAAAAACTACGCGGTTAGAACTCTTCGCAATGACCTTCCCTCCACGGATCCGCTCTCCGATTTCGAAACGGTACTCTGATGCTCCGCCGGCGGCCGAAACCTCCTTCTTCTTCCTCTCCTCTCTCACTTTGGAAGGGGAGAACTTTGGAGAGAAAAAATAAGGGAATAACTCCCTATTCCCGGCCTTAACAGAGCAGGGTTAAATCTGGGCCATCGGATCCTAATTAAAGAAAATGAATGGCTCGGATCTGCACAAAATTCCCCAGACCTGGGCCGCACACGGCTTGGCACACGGCCGTGTCCATGGCCGTGTGCCTCGATCCAGGCACGATCGTCGAACTGAGAAACGCACACGGGCCAAGACACGCCCGTGTCTGACCTGACACGCCCGTGTCGGGTTCCTCGACACGCCCGTGTTCGTGGGCGTGTCACGCATAACCGCCACGGCAACGGACACGACCCATCAGGACACGGGTAGGGACACGGGTTGACACATGCCCGTGTCGGATGACACGCCCGTGTCATCTGGCCGTGTTCCTGGCCGTGTCCTTCTCGGGTTGAAAACGACCAAAAAATCACCAGCCAGACACGGCCTTGGACACGCCCGTGTCCTAGGCCGTGTACCCCTACAGGCACCAAAAACTCTTTTTTCCGCGACCAACTCGCACACAAAATTCGGGGCGTTACAGCTGGAGTGAAACCCGAGGCCACATATGCAGAGGGCTTGGAATGAGGAAATCATTATTTCCTTTTCTCTCTCTCTCACTTCATTGCATCGCTACAGAGAACTCACAGCTGGAGCTAGGGTTTGGGTGGAACTTGTTGAATTTGCTGGAGAATATCTTGTGGCTGGAATCAAGATCCGAAGTTAGAATCGCGAAAGGAAAAGTGAGGCGCTCCTTTCCATCCGCGTAGAAAAGATTTGCCATGGCTTTGAAGAGAACTCCAAAGGTAACGATCATCTTCCTCGAACATGTGAAGTCCTTATTTTGATATATACATAGAATCCCCCACCAAAATGTGGAGTGTCAAGGGAATTCCGTTAGGTTGATTCATGAAATCCCTAGTCAGTTTTGCATATAGATCCGGAAATGTGTAGTACGAAATAAGCATAATGTGTGAAGCCCATCTGGACAGGTTGGTCTGCATTGGTGATGCTTTATTTTGCGCATCGGAGAAGACTCTGCATATAAACAAGTATTTTGTGGAGTCGGTGGGTTGTGCCTGTGAAGTGGAGTAATAGGAAGTACTGGAGTGGAGTTGAAGGAAAATACCCTCAAATTCATGTGATGTATGCTATGAAAGTCCAGTGTTTTTGGCACTGCAGGTGACTGCAGGGTTTTCTGGATAGTTGGTTCAGTTATGGTTGGGGATATGTACAGAAAGAGTGTTCTGTCGCTAATGCCAGGCGATAGTGGTTGTCGCTGGCTGTAACACCTCCCTTGTAATGACCGTATAATATGGGTCCGGCCGGGGCCCCACAACATACGGACGCCACAGCTTTAGTATTATAAGTTGATATAGCTACCCACACTCAAAACACTTTGCACAACACAACAGAAACATAATCAAGACTAGAAGTTATCCACTACTACAAGAGTAAAACAAATAGCCTTATGACCTTACAACATAAGAGTCCAAACGCAAAAAGTACAACAGTCATGAAAGTGCGTAAACACTCCTAGTCTACCTCGGCGTGCAAGCCGGATAACAAGAGTCTCATACATACAACATCATATGAGTAGAGCTACAAAAAAGAGAGACACTTCATGAGGCTTAGGACTTTCTGGCCGGCGAGCTAGCTCTTGCATGCGATCCTTGCCCTGTAAAATTTATTAGTAACGTGGGTCAGCAAAGGCTGACCTCAAACTGTGTAACAACACATCTCCTCCCGGCTGCCCCTAACGGACCCCGGGGTACCCCTCCAACCTGCAAGTTAGCACTTCGTATGCAATAATCATAAGCAAGAAAAGCAACTACAAAAATAGGCTTGGATGTCACACACATCATACATGTTCTCTACGGGTTGAGCATGTAATAAAAAGGGCCTACTTATGCAACATGTATGCAACAACCCGGGTTTCACCCAAGGCACCCTATCTCGTATGCATCTAGCACAACATCACATCACATGGGTACTCATCATTTCCCCATTGGCATAAAGCCTCAAACAAAGGGGAGACACAATTCCCCCCAACGACACACAAGCCGCCACATGGAACTCTTGCCTAGGCCCCACCCGCTCAAGGTCTTAGACCCGGGCTTGCCTGCAAGCTCTGACGTCTCTTGTCAGGGTTCCAACAAACACAAACTGACCGATTCTAAGAAGCCTTGCCGGACCCCACCCGCTCATGGCCTCATTGCCCGGGCTTGCCCCCATGCTTGGCATTCTCGTCAGTCTCACAGAAGGGGACTAGTCTCGCCGGGACACTCTCCACACATGACGTGAACGTCACGGAATAGCCAGCCGACCACGGAGACATAGCCACGCCTTGGCATATCACAAAACAAGACAATTCCACCCCAGTCCCTCATTTGTACTGCAGCATTCCCGCGCACCAAGGAAACCATCTACAACTCATGCGGAGCTAATCTTGTCCACCAAGGAAACCATCTACCGCCACGAGGAGCTAACCTTGTCTGGTTCCGACTACACGTACTCACTCGAGAAAAAGGGGAAAACAACAACACATCACAAACGATATCTTGCCGCAACGGAAACTCTACGAATCCTTAAAGTTCGTATGCAACATCACCGAGTCGGACTAACGGTCGCGACTACGGCTTCACCTACCATGTCTAATCCACTAACGGAGCGTATCTCTAATGCAAATCATGCCGGGGACGGACTCAATCGACCCGGAGGTTCCTATTGAACCTTGGCGACCCAAAACCCCTCTCATTTGAGAGTTTGGTGCCCAAGAACTAGAAAAGAAAAGATGCTAAAGACATGCATCCTAAGACCGAGAGGAGAAGTGTCGTTACCTTCCGACTCCTCTTCCTTGCCATGGCAAAATAGCCGGATGAAAACCTTTGCAAAGATCTAGCCTCCACGGATCTGGACTCGGCTCGCGATTTGGAGCACTGATGCCTCTCCTACAGCCCAAACCCTCCTTCACCTTCTTCCTTGCTCTCCCTTCTCTCTAGAATGTAGTCAGAGAAAAGCTTGAAGAAGAATGAGGGTTTACAACCCTATTCTCGGACTTAACTCCCCAAGAGCAGTCCTGAACCATCTGATCCTAAAATCAGGGAAAGAAAGGCCACGATCCGACTGAAAAATAAAACACCTGGGTCGAACACGGCCTGACACACGCCCGTGTCCCTCATTCGCCATCACAAATCGACGCGCCTGGAACAGCACACGGGCATCCGACACACCCGTGTTCGCCCTGACACGCCCGTGTCCCCACTGACACGGCCGTGTGGTCGGCCGTGTGCCTCCTTCGACACAGCCCCGAAAATAACCCGAGAACTACACGGGTACTGGACACACCCGTGTCCTTGCATGTGTCTACCTCAACATGCCTGGGCTCCAGGCCGTGTTCACTGCCTCGACGTTTCGTCGAGCGAAGATCGTCGACCAAGCGGGACACGCCCTGTGACACGCCCATGTCACAAGCCGTGTGCCCCTGTCTCGACACTCGACACTCGTCGAGTGAAAATCATCGAGCGAAGTTCGTCGACTGACGGACACGACCTTGGACACGCCCGTGTCCTAGGCCGTGTGCCTTGTCTCGACACATCGTCGAGCGCAAATCGTCGACTCCCCGGGCCGATCGTCGACACGGGCTCGACACGCCCTGAGACACGCCCGTGTCTCAAGCCGTGTTCTCTGCTCAACGATCGCCGACTCCAAAATCGTCGACTTCACGACCAAAACGTCGACTGTAGCCTAACACGCCCTGGGACACGCCCGTGTCCCAGGCCGTGTGCCCCCTGCCAGAAACCAAAAATTTGCCAGCAACGCAAATCGACCCTCTCTCAAAATCTGGGGTGTTACAACTCTCCCCCCCCTTAACAAAATTTCGTCCCGAAATTACAAAACAAAAGGGAACAAAAACTTAAATTGTACCTGAAATGAAGAGTTTTGGATACTCTTCTAGCATGGCTTGCTCTCGTTCCCAAGATAACTCTTCTCGACCGCAGTTGTCCCAGCGGACTTTCACGAGTTTAACCTCTTTATTCCGCAACTGCCGAGTCTCTGAATCCTCTATAGCAATCGGACAGACTCGCGTCCTCAAGTCTTCCTCTATCGGCGCCGATGCCGGCTCAATCACCACACTAGCCTCCACCAAGGCTTTCCTCAAAACAGAAACGTGGAAGACGTCGTGCAATCCACTCAGTTCCGCGGACAACGCCAACCGATAGGCTGCTTCTCCCACCCGTTCAACAACTTCAAAAGGCCCCAAAAACCTTGGACTCAACTTCTTGAGTCGGCGAATCCGTGAGACGCCTTTGAACGGTTTGATCTTCAAATAGACCCAATCACCTACCGCAAACTCCAACTTCCGGTGACGAGCATTAAAGTACTTTGCTTGCCGGTCTTGAGCCACCTTCATACGCTCTTGAATGGTCCGTACCAACTCACAAGCGTCAGCTACCACCTCCTTTCCCAAAATTTTGGTGTCTCCCGCCTCTGCCCAAGACATCGGTGTTCGACACCGTCTCCCATACAAAGCTTCGTATGCCGCCATTTTTATACTTGCTTGAAAACTGTTGTTGTACGCGAATTCCACCATGAAGAGGTGATCCTCCCACTTCTTGCCGAAGTCAAGAACGCACATTCTCAACATATCCTCCATAGTACGATTCGTCCTTTCAGTTTACCCGTCAGTTTGAGGATGGAACGCCGTACTGAACTTTAGCTTCGTGCCCAAACTCTTCTGAACCAATCTCCAGTCCTTGGACGTAAACCGTCCATCTCGATCGCTAACTATGATCTTAGGAATCCCATGCAGTCGCACAATGTTGCGAACATACAACTCCACCAGCTTCTCCACGCCGTCCTCTTTCCGATTTGGGATGAAGTGGGCCACCTTGGTTAAGCGGTCCACGATCACCCAAATAGCATCATTACCCTGCTGCGATCTAGGCAACCCATGTACAAAATCCATGGAGATGTCATCAAATTTCCATTCAGGGATTGGAAGGGGCTTCAGGAACCCGCCCGGCTTCTGACATTCGGCCTTCACCAAGGCACAAGTTTGGCAACGATTCACATACAAAGCTACGTCCCGCTTCAGCCCCGGCCACCAAAAAGATTTCTTCATATCCAAGTACATCTTTGTACTGCCCGGGTGAATGGAGTACTTTGTGAAGTGAGCCTAAAATATCAACTCCTCACGGAGTTTGCCGAACTGCGGTATACAAACCCTTCCGTCCTTCCTCAGAATCCCATCAATCATCTCCCAGGCGCTGCTCTCGCATGTTTGAGCCTCCAACACAAATGGTTGAAACTCCACATCCAACCGAGTCGCTTCCCGAATGCGATCGGTCAAGTCGTTTTGCACTTCAATCCAGTTCAACTGAGCCACGCTGGACTTGCCTCTCGCCACACATTCCAAACCAAGGGACTCCATTCCCGTACCAACCGCTCATCATGAGCTTTGATCCAATTCCCTTGCCCTGAGTACTTTCTACTCAAAGCATCCGCCATTACATTGACTTTACCTGACGTATACTGAATCGCCACCTCGTAGTCTCTAAGAAACTCAACCCACCTGCGTTGCCGCATGTTCAAGTCTTTTTGATCCAAGAGATACTTCAGACTTTTATGATCCGTGAAGATCTCCACCCTTGCACCGTAAACATAATGCCGCCATATTTTCAACGCGAAACTTACCCCCGCCAACTCCAAGTCATGGACGGGGTAATTCCTCTCATGAGGCTTCAGCTGTCTAGACCCAAAAGCTATCACCTTACCATGTTGCACCAAAACGCAACCCAAACCGCATCCTGATGCGTCACTGAAGATCTGAAATCCCTCGGTCCCTTGCGGTAGACTTAGGATTGGAGCCATCATCAGTCTCTCCTTCAGTGCTTCAAATGCTTGACTGCACTCTTGAGTCCACACAAACTTATGATCTTTACGAGTGAGTGAGGTGAGGGGTAGAGCTATCCGCGAAAAATTCTCCACGAACCTCCTTTAATACCCGGCTAGTCCAAGAAAACTTCGGACCTCCGCCACGGTCCTCAAAACCGGCCAATCTCTGATGGCTTCCACTTTTGTTGGATCCATTGCCACCCCATCCCCACTAATCACGTGGTCCAAAAATGCCACCTTCTCTAACCAGAACTCGCACTTGGAGAACTTTGCATACAACTGATTCTCCCTCAACACTTGCAAGACCACTCTCAAGTGGGTCTCATGCTCCACTTCCGATCTGGAATACACTAAGATGTTATTAATGAAGACAACCACAAAAGAATCCAAGTATTCCTGAAATACTCGATTCATAAGATCCATGAACACAGATGTTGCGTTCGTCAGCCCGAACGACATCACTGTAAACTCAAAGTGTTCATACCTTGTACCAAAGGCAGTCTTGGGTATGTCCTCATCCCGAATTCGCAGCTGATAATAACCTGACTTCAAGTCCAATTTTGAGTACACCACCGACCCCACCAACAGGTCGAACAAGTCATCTATCCGAGGAATCAGATACTTATTCTTGACGGTCAATTTATTCAGCTCTCGGTAGTCTATGCACAGTCGCATGCTACCGTATTTCTTCTTTACAAACAACACCGGCGCACTCCATGATGAAGAACTGGGTCTGATATACCCTTGATCCAACAGTTCTTGCAACTGTATTTTGAGTTCTACCAACTCCTTTGGTGCCATCCTAAACGGAGGACGTGACATCGGTCTAGCCTCCGGCAGTAACTCGATCGAGAAGTCGATCTCTCGCCGAGGAGGCGCTCCAGGAAGTTCATCCGGAAACACATCCTTGAACTCTGCCACTACGGGCACTTCCTCAATAGACAGCTGGGAGAGACGAACCTCTAATAACGCTACAAGTGCTACACCACCCTGGTTAACCGCCCGCATCAATTGCATGGCCGAGATCAGGGAATAGGCCACTCCACAAAGGCCCTCAAATTTGACTTCCGCTTGCCCTTTGCTCCTTAGGGTCACTACCTTAGAGAGGCAGTCAATACTGGCGCGCTGCTCTGCAAGCCAGTCCATGCCCAAAATGACATCGAACTCAACCAATGGCAAAATCGCTGCTACCAAAACGAAGTCAACTCCGTCCAACTCCCAACAGATGCGCCCTTTGGCCTCGGTGGTCATGGATGACCCATTGGGCACGCGCACTTTCAGCTCTACGTCCGCCGAGAAAGACTCAACTCCTATTCTCCGGATGAAGCTCTCCGCAAGAAAGGAGTGCGATGCTCCCGTATCGAACAATACCCTAGCGGGGTATCCGGAAACTAATACGAAGCCTACAACATAGACATCACACAAAAAGGGTCTAAAAGTATGAAGCACAAAATTTCAACTTAAATTTTCTTCATACCTGTCACCACATCGGTTTGGCGGATCGCTTCTTGCGGTCCAAGGTTGTAAGCCCTTGGTTGCACCGGTTGGAACCGAGAAGCGCTCGACTCCGCCATCTTCCCTTTCTCTGCAGCACTGGGGCCGGAGCGCACAGTCTGCTCCTACCTTGCCTCTTGCCCCGCTCCTCCTTGGGTACAAACACGAGCTATGTGCCCCACCTTACCGCAGTTGTAACACGTCGGCGGTCCCCTAGAGTGAGAACCTCCAGGCGTCCAATTGCTCTTCTCGCCGGACCTGGATGTGTGAGGCTTCTTCCTCCACCTACTCCCTTCAGGCTTTCCATGGGATTGGGAAGGCTTCCCTTCCCCTTGCTTGGGATTGAAACCCTTACGACGTTGGGTTCGCTCCAAATCACTTTCCAATATCCTGGCAGCCTCAACTAATTCATTAAATCCAGCCCTCTTCATAAAAATGAGGGGTTGCCTCAGATTCTCCCTCAGCCCCTAGTAGAAGAGGTTATCCCTCTCTACATCATACGCCATCGTCGTTCCCGCGTACCGACCCAAACAGGTGAACTCCTGCACACACTCATCCAACGTCTTGTCTCGTTGTATTAAATGCAGAAACTGTCTCTGAAGGGCCAACCGTGTCGAAACGGGAATGTACCTCTTTAGAAACACATCCCCAAACTCCTCCATTAGCGGGGTGCGTCCAGGGAACTGGCGGCCGCTATGGCTCACCCACCACAACTTGGCGTCTCCTTCCAACATGAAAGCCGTATACTCAGCTTTCTTTTCTTCTGGCGTCTTTGCCTCCCTCAAAATCTCTTGAATGCGAACCCATCAATCCTCCGCATCCGTTGGCGTACCAACTCCCTTGAAAGACGGGGGATGGAAACTCAGGAAGTACTTCATGTGTCGGTTTCCATGTCCGACAACTACCCTTTCCGCCAAAGGCTCCACTCGCCTGGCTTCTCCTTCTGGCACGGCCGTCGCCGTCTCCGGTGTAGCAGGGGTTGCTACCTGGGCTGCCGCTGCAGCTTGGGCTGCCACCATCGCTTTTGCAAGCATGTGGCAGAAGTCGGCCGGGTTTACACCCGTGCCCAAAATACCTGGAGCAGTGGCACTGCTCGCCGAGAGTTCCTCTCTTGCTCTCGACGTACCCGCCTCGTTGCTTGCACTCTTCAAGAAAACAAGAAACAAGGAATCAGTCTCAAATCTCAAGACTTAAACATAAGGACACTCATGGTCCCGCGTTACTCTTATGTGGATAACTTCTCTACGCATTGACCTTGAATCTAACCTCGCCTCTGATACCAAATTGTAACACCTCCCCTGTAATGACCGTATAATATGGGTCCGGCCGGGTCCCCACAACATACAGACGCCACAGCTTTAGTATTATAAGTTGATATAGCTACTCACACTCAAAACACTTTGCACAACACATCGGAAACATAAGCAAGACTAGAAGTTATCCACTACTACAAGAGTAAAACAAATGGCCTTATGACCTTACAACATACGAGTCCAAACTCAAAAAGTACAACAGTCATGAAAGTGCGTAAGCACTCCTAGTTTACCTCGGCGTGCAAACCGGACAACAAGAGTCTCATACATACAACATCATATGAGTAGAGCTACAAAAGAGAGAGACACTTCATGAGGCTTAGGCCTTTCTGGCCGGCGAGCTAGCTCCTGCATGCGATCCTTGCCCTGTAAAATTTATTAGTAACGTGGGTCAGCAAAGGCTGACCTCAAACTGTGTAACAACACATCTCCTCCCGGCCGCCCCTAACGGACCCCGGGGTACCCCTCCAACCTGCAAGTTAGCACTTCGTATGTAATAATCATAAGCAAGAAAAGCAACTACAAAAACAGGCTTGGATGTCACACACATCCTACATGTTCTCTACGGGTTGAGCATGTAATAAAAAGAGCCTACTTATACAACATGTATGCAACAACCCGGGTTTCACCCAAGGCACCCTATCTCGTATGCATCTAGCACAGCATCACATCACATCGGTACTCATCTTTTCCCCATTGGCATAAAGCCTCAAACAAAGGGGAGACACAATTCCCCCCAACGGCACACAAGCCGCCACATGGAACTCTTGCCTAGGCCCCACCCGCTCAAGGTCTTAGACTCGGGCTTGCCTGTAAGTTCTGACGTCTCTTGTCAGGATTCCAACAAACACAAACTGACCGATTCTAAGAAGCCTTGTCGGACCCCACCCGCTCATGGCCTCATTGCCCGGGCTTTCCCCCATGCTTGGCATTCTCGTCAGTCTCACAGAAGGGGACTAGTCTCGCCGGGACACTCTCCACACATGACGTGAACGTCACGGAATAGCCAGCCGACCACGGAGACATAGCCACGCCTTGACACATCACAAACCAAGACAATTCCACCCTAGTCCCTCATTTGTACTGCAGTGTTCCCGCGCACCAAGGAAACCATCTACAACTCATGCAGAGCTAACCTTATCCACCAAGGAAACCATCTACCGCTACGAGGAGCTAACCTTGTCCGGTTCCGACTACACGTACTCACTCGAGAAAAAGGGGAAAATAACACCACATCACAAACAATATCTTGCCGCAACAGAAACTCTACGAATCCTTAAAGTTCGTATGCAACATCACCGAGTCGGACTAACGGTCGCGACTACGGCTTCACCCACCATGCCTAATCCACTAACGGAGCATATCTCTAATGCAAATCATGTCGGGGACGGACTCAATCGACCCGGAGGTTCCTCTTGAACCTTGGCGACCCAAAACCCCTCTCATTTGAGAGTTTGGTGCCCAAGAACTAGAAAAGAAAAGATGCTAAAGACATGCATCCTAAGACCGAGAGGAGAAGTGTCGTTACCTTCTGACTCCTCTTCCTTGCCATGGCAAAATAGCCGGATGAAAACCTTCGCAAAGATCTAGCCTCCACGGATCTGGACTCGGCTCGCGATTTGGAGCACCGATGCCTCTCCTATAGCCCAAACCCTCCTTCACCTTCTTCCTTGCTCTCCCTTCTCTCTAGAATGTAGTTAGAGAAAAGCTTGAAGAAGAATGAGGGTTTACAACCCTATTCTCGGACTTAACTCCCCAAGAGCAGTCCTGAACCATCTGATCCTAAAATCAGGGAAAGAAAGGCCACGATCCGACTGAAAAATAAAACACCTGGGTCGAACACGGCCTGGCACACGCCCGTGTCCAGGGCCGTGTCCCTCATTCGCCGTCACAAATCGACGCGCCTGGAACAGCACATGGGCATCCGACACGCCCGTGTTCGCCCTGACATGCACGTGTCCCCAATGACACGGCCGTGTGGTCGGCCATGTGCCTCCTTCGACACAGCCCCGAAAACAACCCGAGAACTACACGAGTACTGGACACGCCCGTGTCCTTGCCCGTGTCTACCTCAACACGCCTGGGCTCCAGGTCGTGTTCACTGCCTCGACGTTTCGTCGAGCGAAGATCGTCGACCAAGCGGGACACGCCCTGTGACACGCCCGTGTCACAGGCTGTGTGCCCCTGTCTCGACACTCGACACTCGTCGAGTGAAAATCGTCGAGCGAATTTTGTCGACTGACGGACACGGCCTTGGACACGCCCGTGTCCTAGGCCGTATGCCTTGTCTCGACACATCGTCGAGCGCAAATCGTCGACTCCCCGGGCCGATCGTCGACACGGGCTCGACACGCCCTGAGACACGCCCGTGTCTCAGGCCGTGTTCTCTGCTCAACGATCGCCGACTCCAAAATCGTCGACTTCACGACCAAAACGTCGACTGGAGCCTGACACGCCCTGGGACACGCCCGTGTCCCAGGCCGTGTGCCCCCTGTCAGAAACCAAAAATTTGCCAGAAAAGCAAATCGACCCTCTCTCAAAATATGGGGTGTTACACTGTCGATAGCTCTTAGCTAACCTGTGATAGTGGTGCGACCGCATCTCCCTCTCTCTCTATCTTTCTCTCTCTACCTCATTTTTCTTTGGTTGCACGATCGGCGAGGCTGTCGGCCTCAAAGAGGATCGCCGTCTTGGAGGGGTTGTCATCAGCCTTACTGGATAGCGGCGATGTTGGTGGAGAGCATGGAGTGAAGGAGGAGATTTGTCATGGAGAGAAGAAGCGCGGTTAGATTTGGCTTGGAATCCCTCGCCGTGGTGGCGTGGTCTCCGTTGGTGGTGTTGTTAGATGTCAGACTTTGACGTTGAATGTTTTGGTGATCATTGTGCATCTGCTAGGCGGATTGTGGTCCAGATCTGTTACTCTCTCGTGGATCATGGGTGTCCGGAGCATCCGCGTGCGTTTCATCGAGTGGTCAAATTTTCTCATGTATTTGTATTTATATTTTCATTATATAAATTGTGTAGCTATGTTTTCTTGTTCTTGATTACCTGCGTTTATTCTAGCTATACTTTTGTTGTGTACTGGATTTTACAACAAGAGTGCAATGTAGACAAATCTTACCAAACATTTTTGCAAGAGGCTGCTTTCAGGGCTCGAACCCGTAACCTCAAGGTCACACGACAATACCTCAACTGGTGTGCCAAAGCTCCCCTTCTCTACCACAAATCAACTACTAATGGAAAAAAACAATTGCAAAGTCATTGAGATCATGGTCATTATTAATCAATTTGACTTTTGATGGAGAAGATGGGTTGCTAAATCTAGAACTCGGTAAAAAGATGATGGCTAATCACTAAAATCTTTGGCACAGTTGTGAGATGCGAAGACTTAGGCTTCGTTTGGCACTGCGGTAGCGGTCGTGAACACGCGGTGGTTATGAACCGTCTGTCGTGAACACCCGACAATGATTTGACTACGTTATTTTTCACTCTTTCTGCGTTTTCCACGATAAAAAAGCCTCTAGTCATTGCTGTTGAATTTTCATTGACTGTTTGCGTGCCCGATTCGTCTCTGAGTTAAGACGGTCTGATTTTCTAGACCGGAAAAAATACGGTGACTCACAGCAGTTTGGTGTCGTATGTGGTAAAGTATTCTCAAACTCTACAATAACTTTTTAAAGCAGCGCTTGCCTCGCCCAAGCACCTTCACGCGGTAGTAATGGCAAAAAGAAGTGCATGCACTGCTAATGGCTCGTTCCGGAAGAGCGCACTAGACTAGTCCCAGCCAACTTACCTGCAAGCAACACTCCGCTACTTGAAGAAGCCACTACTGTCGCACCTACAAGCTCATTGGAGCAGCGCGTCCAACTGATGGAGGAGCTCCCGACAGAAGTACTCACCATTATGCAGTATCTTGGAGTCTCCAATCCTCCCAACCTAGTTGACGCGCATGGGACATGATCAGCAGTCACGCTGGAGCGCATTCTGTCTCAAAATGCATCTCCCCCTAAGGATCCACTTGCCGACGAGCTTTTCGATAAAGCAAGCTCTGTGCACGCCGCCCGAAGACCAGAGTCGCTGGTAAACACTCAACTCAACACTTGCACAATGGAGGTCGACGAAATGTAGGACGACTAGAGGCTCATTCACTAAGAAGTAAGGGATATGATCGAGGAGGAGTGTGCCCCGGGACGACGCCCCCCCGAGAGCGCGCGATGCCCGTTCCATCATGGGTCCCTGCTCATTCCGCAGGTCCTGACACACCCAGTACCACACGGGTTCAAGTTGTCACACTTTGAGTCCTTCGATTGGATAAAGGACTAAATGGAGCACGTAAATGACTTCGAGACAATCATGCGCCTCTTCAGCGCGCCAAATCAATTATTGTACCAAGTGTTCCCCACAACTATGAAGGGGTAGGCATACATATAGTTTTACTCTCTGTGGGAGGGGAAGATCAACAACTTTGCGGAGCTCGCACGCCTCTTTATCAACCAGTTCATAGGAAATCGACAGATTTCCAAAGAGCCCTCTCACCTCTCCAATATTCGCCAGAACAGGGGGAAGTAACTCAAGGAGTTCTTTTGTCATTTCACTACTGAGGCATGACAAATCTCGGGAGTCGACATAAAGATTTAATGCAGACTCGTATGGATCTACTCAACTGGATTCTACTTCACATTAATGCGCGAAATAGCGCCGAGCTACGTAGACCTTGTTCACCGGGTCGATACACAAATCGCAACAGAAGAGACTATCGAGGCTCATCTCCAGCAGTTTAAAGGGACCTCCAAATAGAATAGGGAGCCATAGCTCGCACCCCCAGCACATCACAGAAGCGATGACCACTATAACAAGCGTCACAGGGAACAAGGATCTCGCCAACACTAAGAATTCACCCCTCTGAATGCCACTCGGACGCAAGTGCTCACGACCATACAGGACTCTGGTATGCTCCGACGACCCAAACTGTTACCCCCGAACCGGGGGACGAAACACAGTAATGCGAGTTTCACCGACAGAACAAGCACGACACATGGGACTGCACCCGAATGAAAGAGGAGATAAAAATCCTCATCTGATATGATCATCTGGGGAGGTACTTGCAAAACCAAGTACCAAATCGGCCTCTGTCATGCCAGACGGGACGAGAGCATCCCCCTGGCATGCCAAGATATGCAGGGGGCAGGCAGATGGTCGGGGAAGTTGAAACCATCGTCAGCTCTCCCTTCCTCGTCGCCCATGACCTCTCTATCGCTTAGTTGGAAAAAGATCCAAAAAACTCGAAGACACAATCAAGCACCGTCATCAACTTCAGACATAAAGACCTAGAGGGAGTGCAGACACCGCACCAAGATCCCCTCGTCATTTGTGCATGAATCAAAAATCTATGATTTAGGGTCAGAAGAATACTGATCGACAACGGAAGCTCGATGGATGCTATATTCACATCTATACTGCTCAACATGAAATCCCTAGGTGTGCCTTGAGCTAGATATAGAGACATTGTACGGGTTCGACAATAGCCCCGTTTTGATACGAGGGGCGATCACTCACCTAGTCACACTAATGCAATTCTCAAGACAGGTCACCCGAGATGTTCAGTTCGTGGTAGTAGACTACAACTCAGCATACAACACAATCTTCGGTCGGCTGTTCCAAATCCTCTTCAAGGTTATTCCGCACCTGACTATGAAGTTCGTCACTCCTGTAGGGATAGGTGTTGTGTGGGGTGATCAGGAGGCGACACGACTTTGCTACCTGTAGCAGTCACACCCCGACCAGGAACCGGACCATGAAGGTCCACACGGAGCTTAAGGTAGACTTGGGGGGCAAATACTCTCAACATTATCAATTATTTTTCCTACTTTCGCAAAAATAGGTTGCGGGAATAAATTCGTGAGCACATGTACCTTCCCTTACAACAATGAATCATCTACTTTCCCTTTCACGACAGATGGATCTCCAAAAGATGAACGAGCCCCGTGATTCCCTATTGCAAATACTAGATATATGAAAGTACTTTTGCATCTCCTAGGTGAGATGAAAAAAAGATCATTCTGCACCTTCATTCGGACGGACCGCAGTCCTCATGAGGCGTAAACAAGCAAAACTTCTTCGCCACTTCCACCTGGATGGACCCTGGTCTTTCTGAAGCGCAAACAAATAAAGGTTCTTTGTCACCTCCACATGGACGGACCCATGTCCTCCTAAGACGCGAATGAACAAAGGTTCTTCACCACCTTCACCTGGACGAACCCCGGTCCTCTTGAGGTGCGAACAAAAAAAAGTTTGTCCACCACCTCCACTCGGACGGACCCCGGTCCTCCTGAGGTGCTAACGAATAAAGGATCTTCGTCATCTCCATCCGGAAGGACCCCGATCCTCCTCATGCGCGAACAAACAAAGGTTCTTCACCACCTCCACCCGGACGCCCCCAGTCCTCCTGAGGCGTGAACAAACAAAGGTTATTCACCACATCCACTTGGACGGACCCCAATCCTCCTAAGGCGCGAATGAATAATGGCTCTTCGCCACCTCCACCAGATGGACCCCGATCCTCCTGAGGTGTGAACAAACAAAGGTTTTTCCCCACCTCCACCCGGACAGACCCTGGTCCTCCTGAGATGCAAACGAATAGAGGTTCTTCACCACCTCCACCCGAACAAACCTCGGTCCTCCTATGACGCAGACAAATAAAAGCTCTTCACCACCTCCACCCAAACGACCCCCTGAGGTGCGAACGAACAAAAGTTTTTCGCCACCTCCACCTAGACGGACCCCGGTCGAAGCTCGAACGAACAAAGGTTCTTTGCTACCTTCACCCGAACGGACCCCAGTCACCTTGAGACATGAACGAACAGAGGTTCCTTGCCACCTCCATCTGAACGGACCCCTGTTCTCCTGAGGCACAAACAAACAAAGATTTCTCACAACCTGCACCTGGACGGACTTCGGTCCTCCTAAGGCATGAAGGAACAAAGCTTCTTCGATACCTCCACCTAGACGAAGCCCATACCTCCTAAAGAGCGAACGAACAAAAGTTCTTCGCCCCTCCCACCAGACGGACAAATGTCCATCACCATCACCAATAGAATCGACCCCCAATTCCTTTTGAAATGCGAACAGACAAAAGTCCTTAACCTCCTCCAATGGAATGGACCCCGAGACCATCCACTTCACCAAGGCAAATGGGGCAAATGTCCCCCTCATCACGCTTAAGCAATAAGTCCCGGACACCAACACTCGACGACAATTGCTAGAGATAACACACAACGTGCAATGAACATAAAACATAAGATACATGTGGCACCACCTTGCTCAAAGGCCCTTGGATTCCATGTATTCTGCAATCGTGAATGCTCACATCATTCCGACATCCTGATGCACAGATGCCATCAACGGTTTCCGCCCTAAAAGGCTCAGTCTCAACTTTTGATAAGAACGAGCACCAAGTCCTTCCGCATCTCCTAGTAGGAATGGATCCACCAGTCCTTTTGCGACACCAAGACAATGGTGGGAAGAGCGTCCATCCACGCCATGTCCAAGAATCCACCATCAATACTAACACCAAGCGGCAACTGCTCAAGCTAACGCGCATCGTCCTACCCGCGCTCGAACAAGGGGGAACATGAAAAACAAAGATATCCGACCAAGCGCCACATAACAGGAGGACGTTCCCGCAACAAGCAGGGGCAACGCACGTGCAATCAGCTGCAAGGATCATCGTCTAGTCATCGACCGCAAAACCTTCAACTCACGAAGCCGACACAAGTAACACAAAGTGATCAACACACATCCAGATCCAGGTCTAAAAAAAAACTTCTCACGCCGCAAACAAAAAATAACTTATGATGCACGCTTGAAGAAGTAATTCGAAGTTTAAGACCCTAAGACAATGTATTCATGGTCAAAAATTTCCAACCTCAATAATTTGCGGATCACGACCCCCAAAATTTTGGGGGAATTTGACGGGGTTCCCCCGAAATATTCCCAAGTCAAATTAAAGATATTCTACCAAACAAACGTAAGAGGGCATGCCCGATGAAGCAAGCCGCGCGCACGGACCATGTTCGCTCGTAGAGGGCCAAATGCACCCCCCAAAGGCACGCGCACACCCCGAGTACGGGAGCGCGCCGCCCAGGCACGCACGACGAGAACATATGATATAGATTGTTTCTGCACTTAAAATTCGCTCCGCTCCCTGTCGAGCTTGCACAAACCTTGACGCTCACTTGGTCGCTTCTGTGAGCTCGGGAAAATGCACCTGAAAATTGCTCCCGAAGACGAATGCTCACGTGGACGTTCTCATACAAGCTTCATGGACACTTTCATCCAAGTTTCGTAGACACTTTCATCCAAATTTCGTAGACACTTTCATCCAAGTTTCGTAGACACTCATGTCCAAGCTTCGCATATTTAGTTTATTATTCGCTTTTTCTGTATTCAGAGCTTGTAACAGAGTGATGTCCTGTCACCATCCGAGTAAACTACCAATACTTATAAATTCAAAACTAAATAGTAGATTTTGGCGGACAACATGATTTTTCGTCTTTTCCAAATTTTTTACTGTAAAAAATCTCTCATCATTACTTCTAGATTTTTATTGAATATTTTCACGCCCAATCCGACTCCGTGGTAACACAATCCACTAGAGAGAAACGGGATGACTGGCAAGTCCGCAACAACCCTATATTTACAAATCTTTTTAATCACGTGCGTAACTACCACATCAGCGTGGTAAACGAAAATAAAAATAATATTTATAAAGCGGCGAACCACCTAACCGGCGGCAAACCCAGCTTCGTCTCGGCCACCCTCCGATCACGGGAAAAGCGAGGGATAAATCTGTAACCGGGCTCTCCTACTAATCTTCTTTACCAAACAGCATTCCAAAGCCCCTCTCCGCTTCTCGATTCGGGGAGACGCTTTCAACAAACATGTCTCCTTCCCCCCTCCTTCCGATCTAATGGGCTCCTCCTCCCCTTGACGCTCTCATTCCAAACCCTAACCCTAGAATCGGAAGCCATGCCGAGCGTCTCTGTGAAGCTCTACAGCGTCTTCTTCAAACTCGTCCTCAAGCATCGCCTCCAGTCGCGCTTTGACGCCGCGGCCGACGAATTCGGCGTTACTTCCCGCCCTGAGGAGTCTACGGCTCCCGCCAATCCCTCCTTCGCCGCTGACGGCGTTGCCACCAAAGACATCCATATCGATCCCCTCACGGCACTCTCTCTCCGTATCTTCCTTCCCGACTCCTTCCTCGAACCCAGATTAGCTCACGCGAGACCGCCCTCATCGTCTGACTCCGAGCTCACCCTACGCTCCAACGGTTCTTCCACCGCCGTCGCCGTCGCTGCTCGTCGTAGCTACGACGGCACAGGATCTGTAGCCGCCTACCGCGGATACCTTCCCTCTCCCGGCACCCACCACCGCTCCGCCTATCGTCGTCTCCCGGTGATATTACAGTTCCATGGGGGTGGATTTGTATCCGGGGCCAACACTTCCACCGCCAACGATTTCTTCTGCCGGAGGATCACCAAATTGCTGGATGTGATTGTCATCTCAGTGGGGTATCGGCTTGCACCGGAGAGCAGGTATCCGGCGGCGTTTGATGATGGGATCAAGGTACTCCATTGGCTTGCGAAGCAGGCCAATCTGGCTGAATGCAGTAAGTGGATGGGGAGTGGTCGTGGTGTTGACGCCAGAAAGATGGACTCACAGCGGCATATTGTAGATGCGTTTGGTGCTGCTACAGTGGAGCCGTGGATTGCAGCTCATGCTGATCCCTCGAGGTTGGTTTCTGTATTCACTCACTAAGATAACTTAGTTCGGCATTTCCCATTTGTTTGTAGAGATTTGTGTTATTTTACTAAAATAATTTAGTTTAATTTTTGTTTTTGTATTATGCCATGCCCATAATTTCGATTTACCTTCTTTGTCTGAAAAATTTGGATTATGATGTTATCATATCCATACATGTTCTCAGTGGCAGATGCAAAAACTTTTTTTAGTATGGACGAACTAAAAAATTGCTTGATTCATACTATTAAACCACTCTTAATACTTTTTTTTGAACAATAGGGTATTAGCCACCAGGGGCGAATCCAGGATTCGAAGTAAGACGGGGGGGGGGGGCAAAAAAATTGTGAATTAAAATATAATAAGCAAAAAAATTTCTAATTTGAAATTTTAGCATTAACAATAAAAGAATTTCCCCAACCCAGCACAACCGACGTCGCCCAAATCTCGCTATAGCTGACTGGATTCACGCCAAGCAGCACAACACAGCTTTGATTCCGCCGAAGGAGGCCTCCAAATCCCCAATCGAGGGAAGAGCTCTTCCTAAGAGGCTCTCAGCGAGCCCTAGCGGAAAGGGGAGAGTGAGACGACTCAGACGAGATGAGAGAAGCGAGAGAGACGATCTCTTTCTGTGTAGAAGAGAGAAATTGGATCTGAAAATAAGTTCACAGTAGTTATTAACTGTATATACATATATATATATATATTTATATTATATGCATAACTTATATTTTATAATTCATAAATTTCATCACTTATATTATATACATAACTTATATTTTATAATTAATAAAATCTAAACCTACATCAACTTCAAAATCCTTGGGTGGGCCCGGACCCCCCTTGCCCCCTGGATCTGGCACTGTTAGCCACGGTTTAAATCGTGACTAATACTATAATTTTTTTAAAAATAAGGTATCAGACACGGTTTAAACTGTGTCTAATACAGTTAATTTTTTTAAAAATAAGGTATTAGCCATAGTTTATAGTTTAAGTCGTGGGTAATATAGGTAATTTTTTTAAAAAATAGGATATTAGCCACGGTTTAAATTGTAGTTAATAATATTAATTTTTAAAAAATAGAGTATTTGTCACAGTTTAAACCGTGACAAGTAGTATTAAATTTTTTTTTTAAAAAAGTGAGTGTGGGCGGCCGCTCACTCTCGCCCCAAGGTGGTTCCTCCCCTGCCTATTCTATGCTTGAATTTAATGCACTCTTAAATCTTAAGCTATTATTTTCTCTAAGAAACTTTTTTTGAGGTTTTCTGGAAGTTATTTATGTTATCCATTATTTTTTATGATTCTAGAGTCCTAAGGAGTGGGGGTGGGGATGAGGGTGTCGTTAGTATTTTGTGGGTGTGACTTGTGAGGGTGATATATGATGGAAAAATGCTTTGTCTATCCTAGATATGATGCTCTAAGCCTCTGATACAACTCTGATGCATGATGAAATAAATTTTATTCTATCCTACCAAAACCAACTTTACTTGAATTATTGTAGCATAATCTTTAAGTTAATTACTAGAATGATTCTTAGTGAATTTAAATATGAGTTAGATGTTTTAATTAGTTTGTCTTAAAATTATAAGAAGTTTATCATTAATGAATAAAACAATTTCTTACTCATTGACTCATTGCAACTCATAACATGTGGCGTTGTAGTGATTTAAATGGCTCAAAATACATAAAAATGTACTCAAATACATATAAAATATTCACTGTGAATGAGAATGTCATGCTAAATACTTAAAGTGGTCGCATAAACAATTCAAATATGCTTGAGATTTTAAGGTTTCTTTGTCTCAATTGAAAACATCTGAAGCGAAGATGCCTAACATCAACACTCACAAACGTTTGAAGAATTTGGCTTTGTCAAATGAAGATCCAGATATTTGTGCATATATTTCCTAATTTACCGCATCAACTCCAGGCGTCAACCATGAATCTTTGAGAGGTGGGAGTCCTCTTCCTTGAGCAAGGTATCTGTTACGAACCTATTTCTGTAACAATGGTAACTCCCCGGAGTAGTGGCCGAAGTCGGTGATGATGGTGGTGAAGGATACAATGGAGCCTTAATCACGGCTGCCTAAGCGAGGTTGCTCGTTAGAGAAGAGAGCCACCAAAATCTCACAAAAAGGGGACAAGAACTAGAACTTCATTTCTTGATACATGATACAAGATTTTAAGGGTTTATTTATAGACCCCTCGGGTGGCAAATCTGTAAATACATGATGACGCATGAAATATTAAAAATACATAAATATTAATATAATAAGACTTGACTCCTAATACGAACTCCATACAATATATAATATAATAAACGGCGATGGATCCGAGACTGATCCGTAACATCTCATCCACCCTCAAAGAACTTCGGCAAGGACAAGATGCTCCTCCCGGGTTTTGACTGCAAAACCGACACTTATACTTTTACGACTGGGTAGCCATACCCTCGTATCCGCCATAGAAGAACACTATGCTACAAGAGTTCCACTCCTCACCAGTGGGGGGGGGGGGGCATGCAGGAGTTCTACGTACCTTACAGCAGATCAAAGCCATTGTTTTCTGGAAAGGCCAACAAATGGATGTCCAAAGGTTTGTGCAACAATGCGGCATTTGTCAACGTCAAAAATACAAAACCACCTCACCAGCGGGCCTTCTGACTCCTTTGGAGATACCGCGGCAGATTTGGGACACCGTGTCTTTCGACTTCATCGATGGGTTGCCGAAGTCCCAAGGGAAGAAAGTCATCTTGGTAGTGGTGGATAAGTTATCCAAGTACGGACACTTCTTGGCCCGGAGCCATCCTGACACAGATGAATCAGTAACAAACTTGTTCGTGCGGGAGATAGCACTTTACGAAATCCCACGGTCCATCATCTCTGATCGGGATACCGTCTTTGTGAGCAACTTCTGGAAGGAACTAATCAAGCAGCTGGGTACGCGCCTATATATGAGCACCGCAAACTATCCATAAACAGATGGTCAGACTGAGGTACTTAATCAGGGAGTTGAGACATACTTACAGTGCTTCGTTATGGATGAGCCCCGCACATGGACACGATGACTGCACTGGGCTGAGTATTGCTATAACACCTCTACCACACGACCAATAAGTTTTCTTTTTTTGAGATTGTCTACGAGCGCCCCGCCCCGAGTCTGGGTACATATGAGCCAGGGGGAATGATGTTACCGATTGTTGATCGCGAGTTGCGCGATCGCGACCATATCCTCGCCATATACGAGAAAACCTTCTTACTGCCCAAAACATGATGAAAGTACAAGCAGATAAACACCGGTCCGAACGTCAATTTGCAATCAGTGATGAAGTCTTTTTAAAACTCTAGCCCTACAGACAAACCTCAGTGTCCTGGAAAACAAATCAGAAGCTGACACCTCGCTATTATGGTCCCTTCAAAATTATTCAGCGGATATGACCGATTGCTTACACCTTGGACCATCCCGCGGGCTCGCGCATTCATCCCACATTTCATGTCTCCTTGCTAAAAAAGAAAATTAGGGAAACGACTCATGTGCGCTCTACCCTCCCGAAAGCAATAAACGAAGGGGAATTACGGCCACTCCCTGAAGAGGTGCTGGTCACCAAGTGGAAGAAACACGGTATGGAATACCGTCAGGAGATTTTTGTCAAATGGAAGAATTTATCCACAACACACGACACCTGGGTCGACCTGCTCGAGTTCCAGAAACTATATCCAGAATTCCAACTTGGGGACAAGCTGGTTCGTGAAGTGGACGAGAATGTTATGAATCCTCAGAATGGCCGGTTCACGGGTCAGACATACCAGAGACGGCAAAAGGATGTGGGATCAAACGGGGCTGAACCGTCCTGTTCTGTCCTCCCTAATTAAAACAAGAAGACGGTTGTGGGCTGAACCTGGAGGGTTCAACCCCTATGGGGGCGGGGGAGCGGCCTCTCCTTAACCCGACGGGTATAAATACCCCTAGGGTTTCCTGTCAGTGTACAAACAAGTATTCTCGGGTATTTCTTCCCCCTTTCTCAAAACCCTAGCTTTCTCTTTTCCCTCGCAAATCCCTTCTCATTCCTAACAACTGCAAGGTGGTTCCACATGAGGGGTAGTGGAGGTAGTTGGGAGAATGGGTGATTAAGAGTTATTTTAGGATAGTGGAGAGTTATGATAGTAGTGGGGTAGTGGAGGAGGTAGTTAATGTAGTTATGAGATAGTAGAGTGGTGGATGACCGAAGGTGGTCGCGAGAGGGGTTGTAGGTGGTGATGACAGGTGGTGTTTTCCGCCGATCACTCGAAAATTGAAAACAAAGGAAATTTGAAGGGTGATGGTGGAGGTTCGTCGGAGGTGTTTGTGGAATATTTTTCGGTAATTTCCAGAGTCCGAAAATGAAGGGGAGTTGGAGGGGAAAAAAGGTCTATTTTGGAGGTATTTGGGGAGGGGAATGTTTGGTGGCGGGTCGGTGGTTGGAGCGGTGATTTTTGGGCTGCTGGTTGGTGGTGGTATGGATGGATTGGGGGTTAGTTGGAGGTGATGGGGAGAGCTCAGTTTGGAGGGGTAGGAGGGGGGGGGGGGTATTGGCCGTCGGCAAGGGGGCGTGTGGGGAGGTCCAGGCTTCGCACCTGTGGGTTTCATATTCAGCACCGGTTGATCAAAAACCAGACTTCTTTGCTTCAACATTCACAGCCTCTTTGTAGAGCCCTACTTCTATACATGGACTAGAGAGGGGTAACGAATGACCATGATTCTCCTCTCGCTATCTCCTTCAAAATAAACAAACTTACAATGAAAAAAATGCAGGGAGCGAAAAATGTTAAGATCTGTAATTCGCTTGAGAGGAGCAGTCCCCATCGTTACTGGGCCTTTGGTCAGCGTTAATTGACCCTAACGGGCCTTGTGGCTTGACCCCCATCACGATTGAGTTCAGAATGGTGATAAAAGCTAAGCTTGGACTAGTAGTTAGGAGAGAAGGCGGGACTCAAAATAAACATTCACAGCCTCTTTGTGGCTTGACCCCCATCACAATACAAACTACAATTCCGCTAGAATCAATCATAGGTTGTGGTTTGGTAAGGAATCATGACTTGCCCTTCTTTTCGAAACAGATAAATTGTTCTTGTTTCGAAAAATTGTGCATGATGCCATTTATCGTGCCTTTCGAAAGTATAGATATACTCGTTTGTATTTGTTGAAGTTATCACATTTCAGTTAACATTTTATTCCATGTAATAGTCTTTAGGTATGTGTGTTTAGTCCCACATTTTGAGTTTGAGTTTGTGAGTTATTGTAAGTCCTATAAATTGTCCTTTTGATGATGAATAAATTACACTTTCTATTTCTGTATATTATTTCAACATGGTATCAGAGTGAGGCTAATGTTTCCTCCACTTGGCCCGCTTCCGCTCACGTGAGCCTTAGGGCTTTTCGTGGGGACTCGCAGCTCCCATAGCCGATGTATTTCTGTTCTCCTGCTGCTCCCGATTGTGCATGAAGTTCGGGGTTTCTTACACTTTAAAAATGCAAAGTGCATTCAATCATCACGCAACATGATGCAACAAAAAAAATATAAAAGATGTAAAAAAAATATAATACGGAAAGCAAAAATACATTAAAGCAAATAGGAGTTTTCTTTTATTCTGATACTCCACAGGACACATCACCTACCAATTCTTAAAGTGAAAAATGATGGTGCAGCAAAGGAAGGGGATCCTTGATTTTTTTTTCGTGAAATATGATGGTTAAATGCTTGAATAGCAATAACTTACTGAAATTCCCACTCAATAACTCATTGCAACTCATAATACGTGGCATTGTGGTTATTCAAATAACTCAAAATACATGAAAATGAACTCAACAACAACACTCAAGCCTTTATCCCACCCTAGTGGGGTCGGCTATATTGATATCTTTAGTTATACTCTCACTAATGCCCAAGTACTCGAAAATAAACTCAAATACATATAAAATATTTACTACATAGAAATAAATCACACTAAATACTTCGAAATGACCATATATACAATCTAAATATACTTGAGATTCTGTGAAAATATTTTGACGTGAAATGCCCCGCATCAACACTTACTGGTATTTGAAGAGTTTGACTTTGTCAAATTAAGATTCAAATATTTGGGAACATATTTACTGTATCACCTCCCAACATCAACCATGAATCCTTAGGAGGTGAGTGTCCTCTCGATTGAGCAAGTTATCTTGAAACTCCCTATCGAACATGCATTCTCAAGCGTCAAGTTAGTGTTGGTAGTACTCAATAGCCATATTTCTTGTGTTGGAGAAGTTGATGGAGATTATTTACAAAAAGTAAATAATGTATGTGATATTCCTTGGAGGATACAACTCCTTGATTAACTAATTGACTTTCATCCTCAACACTAACTCAATGATATTGTGATATTCCTAGGAGTTGGATGCCCTGCCTTTTTCACTTTTATGTAGAAGTCATTATTATTAGGATGTCTTGGCATTAAGATGTTGATATTATTCACTCTTATATGAATTAGTATTGTCCGGTTCATATTTACTTTAGTTTTTCTTTTTCACGTAGTTCCACATTGGGTTTATGTATTATAGTTGTTATCCTTTATCTATATAAAATGGTGTTAGATTGTAGCTAAAGGTAAGGTTGTAAATATCAGATGTCGATAATATGTCAGTTTGAGTTTTTAAATGTCGGATGTTAGAGACACATTAGAGATATTTTAAAATATCGGATTTTCATATCTTATAAATAAGAAAATTAATTTTATGTATATTAATTATAATTACATATTCTAAAAGGAAAACAAACATAACAAATAAATGAATAATAAGTCTTGTATATCCCAAAATAAATTCGAAAAAATACCCAAAGTAAAATATTATAACAAGTACAAATTAGTACAATGTAAAATATATTTTGGCTTTGTTTGACTTAGCTGCAGCGACTGGAGAAACATTTGATTTGCAAAGTGGCGAGAAAATCAACTGATTTGCAAAGTGGTGAGAAAAACAAGCATCATATTTTTCTAAACAGAACAATGTATTTTTAAATATATTCTACCGACATCATAAAATTATAGTTCTAAAAACATCATAAAATTAAACTGCATCATATTTTTCTTATATAACAATGACATTACACCCCTGCAGGGCTGGAGCCATGATCTTTAATTGCATAATGGACAAAAATATTTAATCAATATTTACTATTTAAATTAATCACTATTTTAACCATTAAAATAATGTATTTTTAATTGCCGAGGATGATTTACCACAATCAGATTGTAGAGGATCAAAAATCTAGGAAGATCGGCCCGCCACCAGCAATCACTGGCCTGTAAATCACTGGGATAGGTCAGGGAAATCACAACAATTCTAAACAGAACAACCCTAACATGTGCTGGGTCGAAAAAGTTAGGGAAATAACTACACATGGAGATTCGTCGGCGAACTCAAGTTGTATATAGGGAATCGTCGATGGTAAAGACTGTCTACTACGAGATCTGGTAGGGGAAGGAGAGCATCTACATGCTTAGGGACGACACTTGTAGGTTTTCTCGAGGATATGAAGGGGGCAGCGATTTTCGGCGGTGTGTCGTGATCTCTTGCGAGCTGTGTGAAAAGTGGTTAAAAAGCTGAAAAACTGCCATCGGCGGCGGGAGTAGCAGATGGATTAGGACTCGTTTGTTTTGATTTTTGCAAAATCGATGGAGTGTAGCAACAATTAAGTCGAATCAAACTGAGCCTTAATATTATATAAGAATTTATTTTGTTTGTAATTAAGTTTATAGCAAATAAATAAGATTTAAAAGCTAAATATCATTGATTGATTTAGTGTTGTTTTCGAATGATTTGGGTTTGGCTCGAAATCAAAATTTTCGAGTCAAGCTCGTCTCGAAATCGATTCGAAACTGAAATTAATTTCGAGTCAATCTGGCTCGACTCGAAATGGCTCGATTCCGAGCCGACTCAAAATCGAATCGAGTCGGGTTGAAATTGAGTAATTTTTCTCTTTATTCCTAATTTATTCGAAATTAAATTGGGTAATCTATAAATTAGCAAATAAAACACTTAAAGAATCTACTCTTGGTTTAAATTTTAGCATTTTTAATTTTAAAATAATATTATACTAGTAAATACATAATATTTTTAATCAATTCGAGCCGATTTGAATCATATTTTGAGTGATTCAGGACTAACTCGAAATCGACTCGAAATGTGTTTCGAGTCAAATTGAGTCGACTTAAATTGTGTTGAATCAATTGTAATCGATTTCAATTAAGCTCAATATTCGAGCGAATTTTGATTTTCTAATAATATGTCCAACCCTAAATTGATTATAAGCATCTTCATACTTAATAAGTTTATGATAAAATCATATAAATATCAACTAATAAATGTCGTTAACTGTTTCATATTTTTTTGTAATATGAAATAAGAAAATATAGTATGAAATAATTATACAAAATTGATTATAAAAATAACACATTAAAATGACAAAACAATATGCCTAATGATTTAAACATACGTTATATATATATATATATATATATATATATATATATATATATATATATATATATATATATATATATATATATGATTTAAGCATATACGGTTAAACAACTAACATAACATAAAATAAAATAGCGAACGATATGATCAAAATTCGTGTCGGGCGATATATCGGAAAAATTCGGATATTTCAACCTATATTTTATAAAAAGGCATCGGTTTTTATAGAAAAAATATCGTTTAACCCTAAAAAATGACATGTCAGAGGACATTTAAAGTAGTGGCGTACATTTAAATAATAACACTCTCAGACTTTGCATGGTATCAAAACTCACTCTAGGTTAATTCAAGCAGTCATTTTTTTCGCTGATTCTGTCGACCATTTCACAACGTTCGTCTCTTAATGTTCTAGTCGACTTTTGTTGTTCCCGTATGGAATCAAGTCAGACGCTCTACATCATCCAGGAACGCCATGGTTGATCACGTCTGGACTCATCGTCGATCCCGTCCAGGATTTCTTTGGTGTGTCTCAACCTCATCGATTATCCAAGACACTCGCTCACCTTCGTCGTTCGAGGTCACGTTTCTTGAGACCAGACACTGCTTTTGTTCCAATTTCTGCTTTTATTGCTGGGTTTGACAATCTATTGGCCTTATTCAACTTTTGTTTTCTTGATGATCCCTTATCAAGCTCATATCTTGCTACCTGCTCCATCATGGTCCAACTCTCTGTTCGGACAAGAACATCATCTAAAACTTGCCGATCAAGTCTCCAACTTTAGTTTTTTTTGTTTGTGCGGCTTCTGTATATGACATCAAATGCTCCTCTAACGCCCATGAACAATGATTCAATGTCACTCACTTAGGCTTCCTTTGGTTTAGCAGTGGCGGGAGGAGCAAGCGAGTCCAAACAGAGCTTTCGAACCGGAGGGGGGGAGGTGGGGGTCGAAACGGAGTGGTGGGGGGGGGGGGGGGGGCGTTTCCTCCTTGCTGCGGGTGCAAACGGAGACGGAGTTTCATTTGGTTACCCTCCGTCCGGTGGCGTTTGCTCCAAATGCCGCCCGAAAACGCTAAACCAAATGAAGCCTTAATCTCACAATCCCTCCATACCATCGGAGAAATGAGCAAGAACTACATGGATTAACACTGCGATTGAAATTTGGTTTCTTAGTCAAGGTCTTTCTTATCATTTAATCAAGAAAGCAGAAGTTTATGATATAGTTCACAAGCTTCTCACCCCAAAAATGTCAAATCACGGCCTTCCATCATATGTAAACAAAGCTCAATCTACTATGAAAGATGCAAAATTGATCTTGACTGATGAAGATCTCCCCAAAATATTAAAGGATCAACAATATGTTAGGAATCAGATCTGCACAAACCCAAGTCTTCCCACTATTGAATCTCTTATTGATCGATTATTGAGAGTTCCTTCGCCAAACACATCATGGGCTAGTCTCCAACCATATCTTGACTATTCTATGTTTATATCAATTCTTGGAGGACAAGGTCATGATCGAGGAAGAGGTGGTTGCACCACAAACAATCGACCAGTGTACTTACTGATAACAATGGGCCATAGTGAGGATATGTGTTACTCATTGGTTGGGTTTTCTGATAAACCTGCTAAACTTGTCTACTCTCAATGAACTTGTCAGGGGAACACTCATTATAATGTCTTAAATGGCATTGAATTCAACGAGTATTTTCAGTACAAGGCCAGACTGCAGAGTACCATTCCTACTACCACAACATATACTAGTAATCCTACTGTCTGTCTTTTTAATACCTCTCCCGTCGTATCTTGAATTTTAGATTTCGGTGCTTTTGATCACCTAGCTGGTAATTTCTCCTTTTTCTCCAATCTATCACAGTTAAACACAACTCATTGCATCACTCTTGCCAATGGTTCCAAAGCTAAAGATACGGGTGTTGGCAAAACAATGTCATTTTCCTCTCCACCATTACACTTTGTTTTTTTATTCCTGGATGGCCATTTAACCTTGTTTTAGTTAGTTGAGTTACTCGAAATCTTCATTGTTCTATAATCTTTATTGTGAATTTCTTCTCTATACAAGACCAGTGTACGTGGAAGATGATTGGAGCAAGAACCAAATCACATGGACTCAATTACTTCCAACAACCTCCTCCTCTTACTTGCACTATATCTGAATTTCCTTGTCTTCTGGATCGTCCTCTTGGTTATCCTAGCATGAATAAATTGAAGATAATGAATCCTCATTTCTCTCATTTACAGTTCCTAAAGTGTGTCATGCCAACTTGGTAACTTGATTGTATTTCTTTTCATGGGGTCGTTCACCAAGCAGAGTCTCTTTTTTAATTGGTTCACTCAATTTTTTGGGGTTTCTATTTTGTCCGTTCTATTTTAGGTTATTTGTATTTTGTTATCTTTTTTGATGATTTTTTTACGATGCACTTGGATTTAATGAAAGTTCGTTCTGAAATATTTTCCATTTTCTGGAATTTTTGCAATGAAATCCATAAACCAGTCCAAACAATTCATTCACATATTACGCAGTGACATCGTCAAAGAATATTTCTCACTATCCCTCACTCAATTTATGACAACCCATGGCATTATTCATCAATTCATATGTCCACATACTTCCTAACAAAATAGGATTGCAGAACGGAAGCATCGACATATTCTTGAATTGAAACGGCACACAACCTTTTGACATATGCTTATACCTCTCAAAATTTCTAGGGCGATGTTATTCTCACTACTGTCTATCTAATCATTCTCATCTCCTTAACTAACTCTATGTTGTTTCGCTTCATTCAAAGTTCTTCGGGTATTTTGATCTACTTGTTTTGTTCAAGATCTCTAATTGGTCTTAACAAGTTATCTGCTTGTGCTATCAAATGCATTTTGGTCAGCCACTCTAGGTTCTAAAAGGAGTATAAATGCTACCACCCATCCACTCATCACCACTGTCTCTAACAATGTCATTTTTTTCAAAGATACCCCCTATTTTACGTTATCTCCTTCCATACATTAATTTATATCTCAGGTTCTTTCCATTTCCGTATCTTTAGTCACCTTGTTTCTGGTAGCACATTTATTCCAAATTCTCATATCATTCCTCCTGTTGTCACCTATCAATGTTGGTCACAACAGATGCCAAAGAAGGAGAGTACTTGTACAAGTTCATGCGATTTAACTTCCTTTTCCACATCTCAACATGCATCAGATCCAAGTCTCAGTGATGTTCACAAAGGTATTAGCTCAACGTGTAATCCTTATCTCGCTTATCACTTCTTAAGCTATCATTTAATCTCAGCTTCCCATGATAGCTTGGTTTCCGCTATCTTTTGTTTCTGTCCCGAAAACTGTTTAGGAAGCATTTTCTGCAATATGACAACATGCTATTGTTCACCTAGAAGTCGACAATCACCCTCAGAATGCCTGAACCAAGCACCATCGTCATGGGCGATTTTCGTTGGCCTTTTCGCGGCGTCTCCAGAAGTGCTCGCGACCATCTCAAGAAGTGTCCACAACCGTCTCTAGAAGTATCCGCAACCGTCTCCAGAAGTGTCCGCAATCGTCTCTAAAAGTGTTTGCGGCCGTCTCCAGAAGTGTTCACGGCCGTCTCTTTGGGAGCCCTCGCGGTCTCCCAGGTGTCCGCCCGCTTCTCCATGAGTTTGCCCGGCTCTCTAGGAGTCCGCCCGCTTCTCCAGGAGTTTGTCCGCTTCTCCAGGAGTCCGTACGACCTCTTCTCTCACCCCCACCGCCCGACTCTTTGTGTACCTCGGGCGGTTGCGCATTTAATGCCATGTTTAATACGACATTAAATGTCCGTCTTTTCGTGAATCGTCCGAGCAGCCTACCCTCATCTATATATAGAGGGCCATGGGTGCTTGGAGGAGGAAATCGGACTGGGGCCAGAACCCACCCCGTTGTAGGTACGGTCACCAAGTTCTGTCCGCGGTTGCTCTCTACCTTGCTCTCCTTTTCCCTTTGTATTCGCCTACTTGCAATCACTGTTTGAGAGTAATATAGAGGCCCGTCGCAAGAGAGACATTCACTATGGCGGGTTAAATCTGGTGTTTGCCGCTGCCAGCGACACCCCTTCTTTTGAGTTTCTTTTCTGTCCGCCGAGCCCTCGCAAGGCTAGTAAGCAGCCGATTGCGGTCTCCAATATATCCTCCGAACTCCCCTAGACGGTCGCTGAGTGTTGAAGTTTGGGTGACAAATTTTGGTCAAATAGTTCCAACACGCGACCTTCAGATTCAAGCAGTTGCTCAAATCGCCGAGGAGTGTTCGCCCACTTCAGGGAGTGTTCACTTTAGGAAGTGTTCGCCCACTTCAATGTTCGCCCACTTCAGGAAGTGTACACCCATTGTGCGGATTCTAATCCGCAAGATGACGGGCTTGCGGGTTTTCCCCTAAAGAGCACCCAATTTTAAAACAGACATAACTTGTGATCCGTTTGTCCGTTTCCAGTTCGGAAAAGCCTATTCGAAAGATCTCGGAAAAATCTATCCGTTGGCAAACCGGGTCCCCCTTACGAGCTCTTTTCGCATCCTCAGATTGCCCGAAATCTGCTTCGTTTGAAAATTATCGCAGTTTTCCTCTTTTCGACAATTGTTGTATCGATGGAAATGTCCTTAAAGTCTTCTGAAAACTCTCCCGATGATCCCGAAGTGCCAATCAAAAGTAGCGACTTCAATCTTCTATTAGCCGCGGTTGTTGATCTCTCAAAGCAAGTAGAATCCATGACCAAGGGCTTGGAGAATACTGGCGTCTTAGTGGACGGATCACAAGAAAGTCTTCTCAGGTTGGAAAGGAATTTTTATCGTCAATCTCCTTCATAGAATGCCTCACATGCAAAGCATTTAAGATCTCATTCCCCTCTTCGGGGCATACACGAACTACTTCATTCGCATTGTATGTCATCTATGCATATGGAATCATTACCCGTCCAGCCTTACATTCCCCAATCTCTTGCGCACGGTGACCATTCGGAAGAGCATACCAATCTTGGCCCTCCCACGGGAGAGGTTTCCCGAGTTAAGAAAAAAATCAGGACTTAACGGATCCTCTTGCGCACGGGACAAAAGGTTGGAAGTTGCGATAAGAAGCTCTTTTGTAAATATCACCGAGGAAAAGGTCACGATACATGGAGCTATCACGTTCTTCAAAACATGATTGAGGGAATATGAAAGACAGATGAAATGCAGGAAGATATAGTTCGAGAGTCTGATCATTTCTTTGACAAATGCAAAGAGAGAGTCAAAAAATATCACCCTCAATAATAGAGTTTAGATCCACAATGATTAAGTTCTGGCCTATTCGACATGTTTCTAAAGAGGAGGCATTCAATTTAACGTCAAGAAGTGATTAGCCTATTTCGGCCAACACCAATTGACACCAAGACCAATTGACACCAAGACGATCGCCTTGAGTAGAGAAGGCTCGACACTCACTAGTCAATTCAGACATATGCGCATTGACACGCCAATGGGCCATGAACTCACAGGTATCTTTATTTCTTTAACTTTCCATATTCAGTTTACAATTCTTGCTTATTGAACAACGAACATGTTTTTGAAAAATCCTAACGCCTTTTTTGCGCTGAAAGATTTGTGAATTGCCTAAAGGGCCAAGAAGAGAATGTTATCCCACTTGAGCCCACGATCAAATCTGGGTAGGTGAGGATTGTTCTTCCACCTTAGCCCACGATCAAATTCGGGCGGGTGAAGAACATCTTTTTACCACCTCTGCCACGATAAAATTCAGCCAGGTGAAGAACGTCATCTCACTTTAGCTCCACGATCAAATTCAGACGGGTGAAGAGCTTTACCACACCGTAGCCCACAGTCAGGAACCCTGGGCTGGTGAGGATCTTTCCTCCTCCCAATCCCATAAGCAAATTCGGGCAGGTAGAGAGTGCCACCCCACCTGACCCCACAGACAAATCCGGGCTAGTGAGGGTCGTTTGTCCGCCTTAGCTCCACGATCAAATTCGGACTGGTGATGAGCTCTACCGCGCTTTAGCCCATGGTCAGGAATCCTGGGCGGGTGAGGATCTTTTCTCCTCCTGACCCCACGATCAAATTTGGGTAGGTATAGAGTGTTAACCCACCTGAACCCACGATCAATTCCGGGCAGGTGAGGTCCATTATTGTCACCTGAGCCCACAAACAACTCTGGGCGGGGGAGGATCGTTGTTGAAACCAAAAAATCGGTGTCTGTGGAGTTCGACCCTTGGGGAAGGGGTGATCACACACTTCTCTCTCACAAGCTAAACGACCAAAGACTTAACACAAGGAACAGACCCATGGCTCCAGCACAGAGGTCTCACCACACACCCGAAAGATCTTAGAGCGTTTCTCCTCCTTAGCCAAGTGCTGAGCTAAGGATACCTCAAAAAACGCAAGAAGACCAGGGCACAAGTAAGCATGCCTTCTGAGGTACCCCCTTGAGTCTATTTATAGGTTTCTGAAAATGGTCTGCCAATAGCAAACCTTCGCTGTTTCAAACAGCTATGTGCAGTCCAGGTTGGTCTGCCAACAACGTAGCTTCGTTGTTCTGAAAGCTTATGGGCAAACCAGCGGGAGCAAAATGATTAAAATACAACATACAACACTGGGCGAGTGGCCCCTGAAAATCTCCACTCGCACGGGGTGGCGAGTGCTCGATGGTGTTGACACTCGCCGCCTCCCTATGACCCTGGGCGAGTGTGGGTCCGACCTACTCCACTCGCCAACTACCTGCCGAGAGCCATGGGCGAGTGCGAGCCTGCTGCTCCACTCGCCCCCGTTCCGCTCCACCCCACCTGGGCGAGCCGACGGATCTACCGAGATGTCATTCAATGCTAAGTGGCGTCGAGTGAACAAGTCTCACTCGACGCTGGGGCGGAAAACGCCGAGTGGAATCGACGCCAGGGGGCCCGACTCGCCTGGCTTGGCTAGTCTGGCTCCTGTCGATCCCCACTCGCCGGATATGAGGTTGTACAATCGTTGTTCCATCTGAGCTCACAATTAAATCTGGGCAAATGCGGAGCAATATTACATCAAATGGTCTCGACGGGGAAAAGCTCCATGGGTATTACTACCCCGTCCTTTTAATAGATTGATATAAGTAAAACCTCCGATTTTCGGGTGTCTAGAGTTTGTGTTGGCAGAATTGTCGGTAAGATGAGATGTCAAAATCATATTCTTTGGATTTCATATCATGAGCGGTTGCATTGTGAGTAGCCGCACCAAGATGGAATTCTCTAACTTATGAACAACCGGGGTTTTATATGGCGGTTGCACTGCGAATAACTGTGCAAGTTGATATTCACTACCACATTTTCTACTAAGAAGACTTATGAGTTGTGCGGACTTTAAGTTGGAGATCACGCGTCTTTCGACTACTCTCTATATTGACTAATATAATGTGCAGTTTCCCCCATGGTGGGCACACCGACTATCGATGCTATACTAAATTGATGGATCTCATTACTCTTTGCTCGTTATACTAATAGGTAGACACCCGAAGTGGGGTTGCCTGGTCAGTTTTCTCGTATAAGGATATTCATGTAGGCAAGTGCCCGCAATAGATTCACGTACTCTACCTTATTACCCATTATAATAGGCGGACAACCGGTGTGGGGTCGCCTGACTAGTTTTCTTTCACGGTTATCCGTATTGACCACTGCCCGCATGTCGATTCACGCACTCTACCTTATTCACCATTATAATAGACGTACATCCGGTGCGGGGTTGCCTGACTGGTTTTCTCGCGTGCGGATGTTCATACACATGAAATGTAGGGGTGAGGAATGAAAACCGACTAAACCGACCGAACCGTACCGATTTTGAAACCGAGTCGCACGGTCCGATGTCAGTTCGATTTGGTGCTTTTGAAAACCAAAGGCTTATCGGTTCGGGTCTGTTTTCAAGTTGTGAAAACCGACTAAACCGAACCGAACCGAACCGAGCACTGTTTTAGAGTGTATTTGATCGAACAACTTTCAGATTACCTTTGGGTCTACAACCAAGTTCACTTTCCCAATCTCCGTGCTTGGTGAGATTTTTCTGACTCTTCTCCTTAGGTTTAGAGAGTTGTTCAGATCTTAAGTAATTTTGTTGGGAAAAAGTTTTATTAACAATTTAGTTATTTGGGATGTTCTGTACATTAAATTGATTTAATAACGACAATGATTATCTATTGTGATACTCCAATTGCTCTGATTGCTTATTGTTGGATCTATTAGTATTAAATTTGTCCAAGTTATTATAGAGAATTGTGAGATGTCATAAGGAAGGATTGCCCCAATATACCCAAACTCTGCATGTCTAAAAATGGGTGAATATAATAGTTATTTGTGTGTGTGATGTGAATTTAATAAACCTTATCTCTGAATTGTACTCAATAAAATTGTATGCTATTTATTTAATATAAACCTTTAGTTGATAAAGATTATGAAATTAGTAAATGGATGATGACCGATCCAACAAATAGCACTTGATTATGTTTGTTCGCAGAAAACCGACACCGAACCGCAAAAAACCGATTAAAAATCGAACCGACCAGGTTCGGTTCGGGTCGGTTTGGACAAACCAAAAACCAAGACATGTCGGTTCGGTTTCGGTTTGGGTCCAAACCGAACCGCTCGTGCCCCTAATGAAATGATCGCACAAAGTTCGCACATTTCGTCATATTCATTATTCTAATGGGCGGACACCGATGGATGCAACAGTGCTATGGTCATCATATCTCTAAGTTTGGCTTTATCACTGATTGAGCATCTTCATGCTAATTAGTCACAGATACTACTCATTCAATCGCGCAAACATGTTACAAAAACAAATAATAAATAGGAGATCAATATAATAATTCATGCGTTCGGTACTTGCACAAGTCGTTCGACAAAGGTGCACCTTATGCTAACAAGTACATTATATAAATGAATAATGCATTTGCAGGTGCAACGATAGGTGCCACACAAAATGAGTTTTTATAAGAAAAGATCATCATTTTGTCATGCTCACAAAGGTGCTGAGGTCACGGGTAAACAAATGATCGGCGTGAACACCCAACATAGGGGGTCACCTGGTCGGTTTTCATACGATCGTTCAAGATTGGCGAATGTCCGCAGAAATTCGCGCACTCCGCTCTAAGCATTACTTTAATAGGCTGGCACCCTGAGTAGGGTCTCCTGGCTGGTTCTCACAAGGTTGTTCATAATGGCAAGTGCACACGTGTCTGTTCGCACGCTCGAACCTGATTCATTGCTCAAATAGGCAAATACCTGTGGTACTCGCGGGAACAAATGTGTGCATGCACAACCATTACTTTACTGGTGGATGCCCTGCGACTAGTGCACCATCTAAAGGAATTTGCGCGAACGAGGTATGAAGCAATTGTTATCATTTCTTTCTAACACCTATTACAGAAGTTCCAGAAGCAGATGCAGCCAAAAACATGTAAAAAGGACAGTAGCGCGGCTGATAGACCACGAACTCAAGCAAGTACGCAACCGGTGATCAGTCTCCAATAAAGTCTTCTTCCAATTTGAGACCGCAATGTCATCATGAATCGTAAACACTGCCACATAATCAATTTTCGCACTCCAGCTACAAGGAGCCTCTCTCCTTCAGAAGATGAGAATTCGCCGCCAAGGTGTTGTCGAGGGCGCGCCAAGTAGCACTGTTGTAGGTGACGACCGAAATCGCCAGTGCATGTGGAAGAACCCGCTCAAATTCCCCTCGGATGGAAACCCTATGCTAAACGTTACAGACTCGGGCCCCCGAACGGTCAATAGGTTCCATATCTCATCAAGAAGATCCCCCTCCGGAGCAAGCCAGGCGGATGCGTCAGCCTTCGCTTTCCATTAACGTCGGGCATGCCACCCGATATACCGCTTCTTGGCTGCGGTCATTGCGTTCTCAGATGACGCTTACGGCTTTGAAGCAGGCACCATCAGAACAACTACAAATGAAAGGGGAGTTAGTCTTGGTACGCACAAGTATAACATATAAATTGTTATTCTTACATTATGTGGCAGGCGCGCTCTGCACCCCCCTTTCAAGGCAGACATAATGTTGTGTATCCAAGAACTCGCTATCTAAGAAGCGGGCTATCCGCAAACTAATGGAGGATAGCTTGGGATATAGAAAAATCTTTTCATCTCAAAGGTCAGAGACGGGGCTGAGCCCGCTGAAGCCGCCTCTGAAGATGCAAAGCTCGCGCCTTTACAACAGCCCGCCGCATTACCCAGACAGTCCAACTACCTAACCTCCGCTTCTGGTACGACGATCCACCCCTTCATGCCCACTACTGCATCGTGCAGGGCCTCCGGATCCATCACGAGATCCTGCGCCACTGGAGGGGGTCCTGTAACAGCAATCACCATACAACAGATGCAGACACTCCTTCGGGTACCAGCTCTTCATCGCCGAGCACAACGGACCAAGTGGTCGCTTCCCAGGATTCACCCTCATATGTGAAGGGATGATACAACAAGCCGCGCCTGAGGTTTGCAGATGTACGACTTAATCCCTGCGGTAATCGACCAGGCCCGCGACGAAGTGGCCCATCTGATCCAACGCCCCCCACAACACCAGGAGTTGGGACAAGATCATTCCAAGATTCTGGCTGCAACCCACCGACATCCGCGTCACGGGAAGGTTCCACTTGCCTCGCCCGTTTCGGTGGCGTTGCCCTTTCAGGAAAAACACAAAAGCGGTGGATTGAGACTTCTTTAGGTGGTTCTACTTTTTCAAAATTTCTCGTGAAGTTAAAAACGTGCGGAGATCTGTTCACCCAGAAGTCGGCAATCAACCTCAGAATGCCCGAACCAAGCACCATCGTCCAGAGCGATTTTCCTTGGCCTTTTCTCGCCGTCTCCAGAAGTATTCACGTCCATCTACAGAAGTGTCCGCAACAGTCTCCAGAAGTGTCCGCTATCGCCTCCAAAAGTGTTCGCGGCCGTCTCCAAAAGTGTTCGCGGCCGTCTCTCCGGGAGCCCTCACTGTCTCTCCAGGTGTCCTCCCACTTCTCCAGGAGTTCGCCCGCTTCTCCAGGAGTCCGCTCACTTCTCCAGGAGTCCGTCCGCCTCTCCAGGAGTCCGCCCGCCTCTCCAGGAGTCCCCCGCTTCTCTAGGAGTCCGCCCGCTTCTCCAGGAGTCTGCGCGACCTCTTCTCTCACCCCCACCGTCCGACTCTTCGTGTATCTCGGGCGGCTGTGCATTTAATGCCTTGTTTAATGAGACATTAAATGCCGGTTTCTTCGTGAACCGTCCGAGCAGCATACCCTCATGTATAAATAGAGGGCCATGGGTGCTTGGAGGGGGACATCAGACTGAGGCCAGAACCCACCCCGTTGTAGGTGCGGTCACCAAATTCTGTCCACAGTTGCCTCTACCTTTCTCTCCTTGTCCCTCTGTATTCGCCTACTTGTAATCAATGTTCAAGAGTAATATAGAGGCCCGTTGCAAGAGTGGCATTCGCCGCGGCGGGTCAAATCTGGTGTTCCCCACTACCAGCGACACCCCTTTTTTTGAGTTTCTTTTCTGTCCGCCGATCCCTTGCAGGGCTAGTAACCAGTCGATTGCGGTCTCCTATATATCCGCCGAACTTCCCCAGGCGGTTGCTGAGTGTGGAAGGTTGAGTGACAAATTTTGCTCCAACAACTATGGTTGAAGAAATGACTGTCTTAGAATCTAGTTATGCATGAACGTTACCTTAGTCCCTCATTCTCTGGGGAAAGTAACCGTCAATGCAGATGAATCTTTATGATCAAAGTTGGTCAAGATGGCCAGATAGATCACCTGAAGGCGATTGGTAGCTAATTGACATGCACAAATATTTGAACCGGAAAATGTGGACACCTTCACTCATGTCGCAAAGATCGTCTCTGCTCGTCTCTTCTTATACATGGCAGCAATGCGCAAATTGCCCCGTATACATCAGTTGGATATCAGGAACGCATTCCTTTACAGTGATCTTATGGAAGAAGTATACTTGGAGCAACCACCCGGTTTTATATCTCGGGAGGAGTCAGTTAACCTAATTTGTAAGTTACATAAGGCTTTATTCAATTATACGGACTCAAACAGTCTTCCTGACCATGGTATGAGAGATATAGCTCAGTTTTCCAATAATTTAGAATGCTTCGAATTGGAGCAGATCACCATGTCTTCTACAAACACGTCTTGATGGACACAATATTTATCTTGTAGATGTAGATTACATTGATTACTGAAGATAATCATGAAAAAATTAAACATCTCAGCGGGATATTTATCAAGTAACCCATTACCGCCTCTATACTCGAGTTATTAATGTTGAGGGTGGGAATTTGGAGGCATGCGTGAAGAAGAAATCCTATATGGTAAATTGGTAACGACTGAGCAAAATAAAGGAATCACAACAATGCATTTGAAAGACAGAAGCCTACAGTTGGATGAATTTCCGGGTAAACTGAAAGATAGCTGATGGGGGAGGGGTCCATAGGGCTGTTTGTTCTATAGTGGATCAAATAGAGAGGCAGTTGAAAAGAATCAAATTGAAATGACCACCAAATTTTGAAGCTATTTATTTCAGATTCTCAAGCTATAATCTTGAATCCTTAAAAATACATCATTGGTTGGTAAAAGCATTTTTGCAAGTGAGTGCATGCTAATGGTCAAAGCATCTTGGGGGGAAATAAAATTCAAGGACTGGAATTGTTAAGACCTACGAAAGCATTATGTTATTCTCACATCAGGAGGAAAAATATATATTGGTGTAAAAGTAATATATGGTTGGCCCTTACTCCGAGCTTAAGGTCTTAAGTTTATTGTTGAAACCAGGGTACCAGTTCAACGAAATTCGGACTAAGAGGGGACAATTTGAGTTACTTGACTCGTCGTCGAGCGCTCTAGACCGAGATTTTCCGAGTTTGGTGCCGACCCTCACTAATTGAAAATTGGTTGCCTACACTCAGGCGCTTGAGCTGCAGCGAGGAGGTCCCGCCACACACCCAAAAGTGTTATTCGCAACTTTCCCTCCTAAAGCCAAAAACTAAGTTTGGTACCTCAGATGGCACGAAGCTAGAACTCGCAAAGGAAGGAGCTCTAGGAGGCTGAGTCTGCCTTTCTGAGGTGCATTTGATGTCTATTTATTGACAAACTCTTATCGCGGGTAAAATAGTCTTTTATGGTGTGCAAATAGCGGCCTCCGCTTTTTCGTTAGCGTTAATGGCAGCCCAAATTGGCACGCGAACAATGAAATCCCATTGTTTGAGAAAGCTATAATCAGACCCATGTGGTCTGCGAACATCTAAATGCGCGCCCTGGGATTTCCTCAATCTGGCGAGTTCCCTGACCAGAATAGTCGGGAACTCGCCAAGGGACGAAACTCGCCTGGCGTGAGGTCGTCGGGGAGGGGCTCGAAGTCGCCATGGTGGGGCTCGCCGCTGCGCTGAGCTCGCCAACCCTGGGCTCGCCGGGGTCGATCTCGCAAGGCCCTGCCCGCGACCTGACCACAGTCTCTTGCTCGCAAAGCTTGAGCTCGTTTGACCTCCTTTGGACGTGAGTTGGGCTGGGCTCGCCAAATTGAGATTATACACAATCCCCGCTCTTTGCGAGCTCGGTAGAGATCAAAAAGAAACGTTGAATCCATATTTAGCGAGCGTTTCACTGCACCTCGACAGATTTGTGTGCGGGCCCTACTCCTATAAATACTGGGGGTAGGGCCTGACTTCTCTATCCATCATTTATTGCCGACCGGCTACTCTTTCGCTCTTGATGGATTCGCTTGAGCAAGATGATGCTGACATCGTTGCCCTTCTCAGCCTGATCGGTGGACCCCCTCCGAAGCAACAACGGGAGCTGGGAGGCGAAATTTCCAGCAGGAAGAAAAAACACAAGACAATAACGATACCCCCCGACGAGGCAGGCTCAATCCTTGCGGCAGCGCCATCACGACGCGAGCCCTCCCCCGAGAGGCCTTCGTCAGCTTGCGGCGCGGGCCAGCTTTCCGTAGATTTCCGGCCCGCACCTTCCAAGATGAGCCAACTTACCTTTTCTCTACCTTTCGTAGGGGATAAATCATCTTAATTGCAATACCCAATGTGGTGTTGTAGGCTGCAGCGATCTCGCCGTCGTGATGGCTCTGCCGAGCTCTCAGTGAAAAGACGACTCAAGATCAATAAAGATAAGACTCTACAAATGCCATAAATCGCCTCGCCTCATTATTTTCGATAAGATCCTCTATTCATCCAGATCTGATGAGATTACTGCGAACTCTCCTTCTCGCCCTGCATTGCCTTCCTTCCGCGCTTCCCGGGGAGGGGCCGTTCATGATGACACGGCTGTGCAAAGCGCGCCTGACCTTTCCAGGGCCCGGACTCCACCTCTGGTTATTGCCTCAGAACCCGCGTCTCCGATCCGACAAATCGAAGTCGACAAGTCGAGTCGTCCACGCACTGGCGGGAAGTCCCTGACGTTGATGCCGCCTCGCCCCCAGAGGGAGGAGCCACATCTTTGCAAGGTGACCGCTAAACTTCGGCCGAATTACCTTTTTGTATTGCCACACTAAATTTTGCTGACATTTTCGTTGTAGGTCTAGGCTCCCCCATCTCGCAAGAGCTGTCCTCGCTGGGGACCCTGCCTGGGCCAACACCTCCTCAGATGTCGAACCCCCTTCACGAGTTGATGGCTGACCCACGAGTAGAGAGTGTTGACTTCAGTACTCGCGGTCCTTGCGTCTTATGACACTGTCCTCTCCGCCGCGCCTCTGCTCAAGACTAAACGAGAACTTGACGAGCTCCAACATCGCATTGACATGGTGGTGAACTACAACACACAGTTGGAGGGTGAAGGTGGACTCTTCTTGCGATTGCTAGACACCGAGGAGAGGATATATACAAATTGGAGACCCTCCAATTCGCCACTGAAGACCATCTCCATAAATTTGCTCTGGTCGCTGGGATTGTTGGCGAGGCGAGTAGGCTGGAAGAGGCCATGCACAAAAGCAAGGAGTGCATTCGCCGAGCTCAGGAGAAGTTCCACGAGTCCATGAGCATAACCTAGAATGCTCGCCAGCCAACTCGTTCGCGCCGCCAGGGGAGCGGACTGCTCCGCCGCGAATAGAGGATTGTGCTTTTATTTTTTACTCTGGTTGTTTATTTTTTCTCTCCACATTTTGTGATTTTCGCTTTTTTGGACTCACACTAATTTGTATTCGCTTCATTTATGCGCTCAAGATTGTTTGTACTCGCGTTAAACGTCGAGTAATAATGAAAAAAAATTCTTGATTTTTTTGTCTCTGCCAATCATCAATTGAATGCTCTTAACATGCGGGTATAGGGTCGTGCGAGTTCGACATCCGCGAGTGTACGATTATGAAAGTGCCATCCCCGTGAATTAGAGCGCGGGGAGTGTCGACGCCCCTGCAATTCCACGAATGTTCATGCTGATTGGTGTGGCCTCGCTAGTCCTAAGACTATAAATAGGGAGGGGGTCGGGCCACTAGGGCACGCTTCCTGGCTCACAAGCTCATCTGCCCCTACTATCCATACATCCTTCAACTCGCCTCGCTCACCCCCAGGATGGTTCATGAAGCTAAGGGTGATGAAGGGCCCCCGTACTGTGTCGCTAACTTCATCTACCACTGCTCTCCGGACACACAGACCACCGCTGCCGAGTTCGGTGTTCGAGGCGCGCTATGTCCCCGAGGGATTCTTTGCGAGACGACTTGCTCCAGGAGAGAGCATCAATACTTTCTTTAGTGACTAGCTCGCCTTTCCTTTGGCGCATTTCCAATCGGGGTTGCGACTCCCCCTGTGGCCCGAGGTGAACCAAGTGTTCAAGTACTTTGGTTTGATCCCGACGCAGGTAAACCCAATGGCATCATCGCCCTAGTCGCATTTGCGTGCTACATGCGCGAGGAGGGGATCGAGTTCGGTCTCACGGTTTTCCACGAAATCCTAACTCTAAAGGAGACCAGCGACAACGTTGTCTTCTTCTCCAGCGCATGCATCAAGGCCGTGGAGACTCTGAACAAGGTACATCATTGGACGGACAAGTTCATCTTTGTGCGAGGCGCGTTCGGATTGCTATCGTTCGCGCCTATCCAGAAAAGCGAGAGCGTGTACAAACCGCCTCGCATGGAGGGTGATGCTCTCTACTACCTTCTATTAGGTAAGGAGTTCGACGTCCTGTACTTGCGACGACGCCTGGATCAACTCGCCTTTGTCATACCTGAGACAGGTATGAACTTGCAAACTTATCGTTTATTCACACAAGCTTAGGTATTAGTTCAGCGCTAAGTTGGCACTCACAGGCATTGGAACCTGCCGGAGAACATGCCGTCAGATCATGCGAGGGTCCCTACCAGCAAGACCCTCGCTTCCCGCCCTGCCGAGATCTCCATGGTGCGCACCGGTGGGTCCTCGTCCGCTTCTGCCAAGTGAAAAGAGTATCCATCGTGAGGTTGCCCCCTCCTCTGAGCTGAAGAGGAAGAAACCCAAAGTCGGCTAGGCGAACCCCGATGTCCCCCAGAAACCGGAGGTCCCCAACGCCCACCTTAACTACGGGTCGGTGATGCGTGGCGAAGACCTAGAAGGTGACCTCCTCTAATGGCACGAGGGAATGTATCAGGTGAGCCTGAGCTTGCGCCTGCCCTCCTGAATGGAGGATGAAGATCCTGATGATGACACCTTCAATGTTATGTTCGGCCTCTATGGCCGGGGACGCTGCGGTGTTGGCGAGTATAGCCGTCCACGAGCTGGCCAACCGTGGTAGCCGATCCGCCCTCCGCACCGCCGAACTCTTCCACCAAATTGCGAGGAGAGCCCTCAGCTTGACCCGCAAGCTGGCGGCGACCACAAACGTTCTTGGCACCGCCAAAGACCAGCTGACAAAAGCTAGCGAAGACCTCACGTCTTCTAGAGATGTCGCCCCGCCTGCTTACAACGAGGTATGTTCTTTCGTGTTCGTTGTCACTCTCAGTTTATCTGAAAGTCCAACGTTATCCCTGACTCAGCTTCTTTGCAGGAGGCCACACTTGCGTGGGCTGAGAAGATCTCCAAGTTGGAGGTGGAGCTAAGGGATGCTTGGAACAACAACGATTAACTCGCCAACCGCCTTGGCGAGGCCGAGTTCAACCTACTAGAGTGCCAACATTAACTGATGGAGAAGTCTTCTAGTGTCGGTCCTCCTCCATGTCGCGTGATTGTGGAGACAGAGGAGGCTCGCCGAGCGCTTGCGGTCACCATTGCCAGAATCCTGCTGAAACGCCTTCGGCAGCGAGGCGCCTTGAATGAGAAGTGGTTGGCGACCACTCCAGAGCTGCTGCTTTCAGATCTTTCCAGCACTTGCGAGTTCTCCCGAGGCGGGTTTAGACGAGGAAGAGGAAGGAGAATGAACGTTACAATATTCTTTGATTGTTTTTGTTTTTATTTTTATATTTGGCGTGCTCGCCTATTTATATGACCGAATATTTAACTGGGCGTACTTGCCCGCGCTCTTAATTCTTCTTGACATGTTTTTCGTTGCTTGCATGTATGTTTTTACTGAATGCACTTTATTTTGTTCATCGTTTTCATCCACCTGTTAGACTGCTCGCCTGACTGGACTGTTGAGTTCTTCAAAATTTAGGCGTTGCCTTGCTCAGACATTATTTTCGCTAGGCTCTTGGTACCCGACTTTGCTTCGCTCTAGGCTCCTGAGTACTCGTCCTCGCCTCGCGCTGACCCAGATTTTGTTAGAAAACCAGGTAGCTCAACCGAGTGTTTATTCGCTGGACAATTTCTTGTAGCGAGTCCATTGCAGCTCGCGCCTCGTATTTCTCTTGCCCAGCTCTTATTCTCGCTTTTCACGTGCCTCGGCTTTAGTCCCCGCGAGGCGAGTTCGTAAAGATCCTTTCATCATCCTTATGCAAACCTGTCCTTTGCACCTTGACTTCCACTGTTTTAAGAGATGAACTTCTCCCTCGAGGGGGGCAAGTAACCGATATTTTTGGAGAAGAGCTCGTACATAGATCCGGACTACGACAACCACACAACTCGAGGTCTTCGACTCACTCGAGGGGGCAAGTAGCCGATATGAAGGAGAGGAGCTCGTGCAGGGACTCAGACTACGATAATAACACTGTTGGAGGTCTTTGACTCACTCGAGGGGGCAAGTAGTCAATATGCAGAAGAGGAGCTCGTGCAGGGATCCAGACTACAACAACAACATAGCTCGAGGTCTTCGACTCACTCGAGGGGGGAATTAGCTGGTATACAGGAGAGGAGCTCGTTTAGGGACCCGGACTACGACAACAACACAGCTCGAGGTCTTCTACTCACTCGAGGTGACAAGTAGCCGGTATGCAGGAGAGGAGCTCATGCAGGGATCTGGACTATGACAACAATACAACTCAGGATTTTCGACTCACTCAAGGGGGTAAGTAGTCAGTATGCAGGAGATGAGCTTGTGCAGGGATCTGGACTATGATAACAACGCAACTCGAGGTCTTCTAGTCACTCAAGGGGGCAGGTAGCCAGTATGCAGTAGAGGAGCTTGTGCAGTGATTCAGACTACAACAACAACACAGCTCGAGGTCTTCGACTCACTCGAGGGGGAATGTAGCCGGTGTACAGGAGATGATCTCGTGCAGGGACCCGGAGTACGACAACAACACAACTTGAGGTATTCAATTTTCCATTTCTCATTTTTCTCTAGAGGACTCATCCCTATAACACCTATTAACATTCATCACGCAAAAAGAACTATAATAAATAATCAAGAAAATATAACTGGGATATATCATGAGTTAACAGGGGACTATGAGTAAAAATGCTTCAAATCGTCAACACTCCATGTATTGTTAAGGAAACCCCCCCCCCCCCCCCCACACACACACACACAATTATGAAGTTGATACCCACCGGTATTTAGTACTTCTGCCACCACATATGGGCCTTCCCAGTTTGGCTGGAGCTTTCCGACAGCCGCAGATCTTCCGACGACATCCACGTTTTTGAGGACCGGATCACCTTTGTCGAATTGCTTGACCCTTATGTCTTTGTCAAGATATCCCACCATCCGACGCTTGACTTCTTCCAGGCGGATTGCGGCAAGGTCTTGGAGTTCCTCCACAACGTCCAACGAGAGTCTCTGCTCCTCATTCCCCATCCTCCACTCTTCATCTCCTTTTTCTGCGGCTACCACCCTTGGGCTCCTGACGTCGAACTCTACCAGGTTAACTGCTTCCGAGCCATGTGACAACTTGAATGAAGTTAGACCCGTTGCAGTGTTCAGGGTAGTTCTGAGGGCCCAAAGGACAGAGGGGAGTTGCTCAACCCAATTTTCTTTTAGGTTCTCCACTTTCTTCCTCAACAAGTTGACAATGACATTGTTGGCGACCTCGACCTGACCGTTACTCTGGGGGTGATGAACGAACGCAAAACAGAGGTTAATCCCTAGTTGGTTGCAAAAGTTGATGAGTTATGAGCTCACGAACTGCGGGCTGTTATCCATGACGATTGCGAGAGGTAGCCCATGCATACAAATGATCTCTACCCAAATGAAGTTCTTCACGACTTTGGAGGTAGTATTCACCAACGCTTTCATCTCGATTCATTTGGAGAAATAATCGACCATCACCAGAATGAACCTCCTCTTCCTACTTGCTTGAGGGAACGACCCTATAAAATTCATTCCCCAAATTGCGAAGGGCCACTGAGCTGTAATCGACCTGAGTCGTTGAGCGGGCTGCAACTGGAGAGGTGCATGGAGTTGACACCTCAAGCACCGTTTGGCGAACTGTTCCGCGTCTTTTCGAATAGTACTCCCGAAGTATCCCTGCTTTGGCACTATTTTCTCCAAAGTCCTTCCTCCAGAATGGCTTCCACATCCCCCCAAGTGGATTGCATCTACTCGCGGCACTCCCGCCTTGGCGACGCATCGTGCCAAGGGGCCAAAAAGAGTCTTCCAGTAGAGGCTACCTTCGTGGAGTAGGTAATACGCCAATTTATACCTGAATCGCCGTTTTTCTTGGACCCCCCCTTCCCCGTGGTCAAAAATTCAACAAAGGGGTCCATCCACGACGACCGTTGATCAATCTCCATAAGCTCCTCTTCCTCGATGGAAGTTCGGAACAACTCGGTCATTGCACCTCCCTTTGCGGGACCATTGTTGGCTAAGCGGTCTGCCGCTGAGTTCTCATCCCTTGGCACGTGCTGGATGGAAAATGAATGGAAGGTGATGACCAACTCCTTCACCTTTATCAGATAACGCTGTAGTGTCTGCTCCTGGACCTCGAACTCCTCATGAATTTGCGAGGCCACCACCATGGAATTTGTGTGGGCCTTGTGATCTTGAATTCCTAGCTCTCGCGCTAGGTGGAGCACGGCGATCACGGCCTCGTACTCTGCCTGATTGTTTGTGACAGGGAAATGAATGTCAATGGCCTGCTCGATTCTCACCCTCTGAGAACTCATTAGGACGACCCCGACTCCTACCGATTATCTTCCCGATGCGCCATCTTCGAACATCTCCCACGACTCCCACCGGGGAGGCTCTGGCTCGCTCGTCTCCACCGAGTAGTCTGCCAAGAAATCAGCCTTCACCCGAGCCTTCATTGCTAGTCGAAGACAAAGGATACATCAAACTCGCTGAGCTCCATATCAAACTCGCTGAGCTCCACCGATCACTTTTCCAACCTCCCCGAGTGCTCGACTCCCTCTATTGCACGGTGAAGTGGATGATCCGTTACCACCTTTATCGAATGGGCCTGAAAATAAGGCCGAAGCTTGTGGGCCGAGATGATAAGGGCAAACACCAATTTCTCCATAATAGGATAGCGCAGCTCTGTATTTCAAAGAATCTACTCACATAGTACACATGGAGTAGCTTTTTTCCTTCTTCGCGCATCAGGACCGAACTCACCGCCTCTGCTCCTACCCCGATGTACATGAAGAGATCCTCCCCCACTGCAACAGGGGTGCCTGCGTCAGTTGGAGTTTTAAGTTCTAGAAAGCTTCTTCACACTCCGACGTCCACTCCAACTTCTTGTTGTCATGCAGTGCTCGAAAAAAAGAGAACACTTCTCTCCCGCACTTGAGAGAAACCTGCTCAACCCCGCGAGCCGGCTCGTTAATCGTTGCACCTCCTTCATATTCCTTGGCGCTTCCATTTCCGCAATTGCCTTGACCATGTTCGGGTTAGGCTCCACTCCCGCCGGGGTTAAGAGATGACCAAAGAAATTTCCTTTCCCCGCGTCGAAGACACAATTCGCCGGGTTATGCTACATCTTGAACTTTCAGAGGGTGGCACAAGTTTCCACTAAGTCTCAAAGATGTTCCTCCACGCCCTTGCTCTTCACCAGGAGGTCATCTACATACACCTATAGGTATCGCCCCTTTTGCTGTCTGAAGGCCCTATCCATCATTCACTAGTATGTTGCCCCCGCATTCTTGAGACCGAACAACATCATCTTGTAGAAAAAACATCCGCCATTCGTGATAAAAGAAACATTTTTAATATCGGGTGGATGCATGCATATTTGAGGATAACCAAAAAAAGCGTCTAAAAAACTCATCATAGGGAATCCGACGGCCGAATCTACCAGTGCATCGATTATAGGCACGGGGTAACAATCTTTGGGGCAGACTTTATTAAGCAAAGAAAAGTCAATACACATATGCCACTTTCCCTCTCCCTTCTTCACCATTACAATGTTAGAGACCCAGCCTGGATACTGAATCTCATATACAAACCCTTCATCTAGCAGCTTCTTCACCTCCGTGTGGATGAGCTCAGCCATGGTAGTGGTTGTCTCCCTCTTCTTCTGGAGGATGGGGCGGATCTCCGGATCCAGATTGAGATGATGAAATGCGACGTCCTCTTTGATGCCTGACATGTCCTCCACGCTCCATGCGAAGACGTCCACGTTCTCCTGGATGCAAGCTAGGATCTTCTCCTTGTCCTACTCCGTGAGCTCCCCGCCGATCTTCACCTTTCCGGGCCTCCCGCCCTCAGCCTCTACCTCCTCTCTTCCACTTTCTCTGCTGCCTCCAGCCTCGTCATCTCCTCCATCACTCTGTCGACCACCTCAACCTCCTTCTAGCTGACTGTGTTGACTGCATTGAGATAACACTCCCTCGACACCTTTGGGTCGCTCCTGATTCGGATCCGCAGCCCCCCAACGTTATATTTCAAATATTGGTGGAACGATAAAGACACACATTGGAAGACATTGATGAGGGCCTCCTAAAGATAGCGTTGTAGCTACTAGGCACGTTAACTATCGCGAAGCAACAATTCTTTGATGTTCCTCCTAGGGTGACGAGGAGCTTCATTCCTCCTTCGACCTCCTTCCTCTCTCCCGAAAAACCAAAGAGGGGGACCATCGGTTGCCGTAACCCTCTTCTCCATCGCCATGACATCAAATGCCTTCTTGAAGAGCACGTTGACTGAGCTTCTGTTGTCGACGAGTTTGCGAGAGACCGTGAAATTCTCCACCTCCGCCTGAATCACTGCCACATCATGAAAAGATTTTCATTTCCCAACTTATCTTCAGTCGAGAAGGTGATCTCTCTAATTGGAGATGGGGTTCGTGAAGTGGAAGCCACACTCCTGCGATAGACCGCGTGCAAGCTCCCCTTCTTGATTGCCTCAAATCCAATTCCTCCATGGATCACCCTGATCTCTCCCCGAACTCCCTGATCCACTCGGTCCTCGCACGCCCTCTGCACCCATCCTCCCTCTCCTTTGTTCCTTCCTTCTTCCCCGGCTCCAAGTTCCTGACGCCCCTTCCAGGATCTCTCTTCCGCTCCTCTTCTCAGTTCTAGGAATTCTGGGCAAGCTGCGGTGGCGTGACCCTCAGACTGATGAAAGTCACAATAAAGGGCTACCCTTCGCTCGCCTTCCCTCCTTGGCTGCCTCGGCCTCCCTCCGCGCACCCGGCCTGGGTCGATTGTATACGCCGCTTGTCGGGGAGCCTGCCCCTTCCTCCATGGTTCACACCTCCTCTAGGGTGAATGGTGGCGGACCCGACGTTCGGGAGAAAATCTTCACCCCATCCTACCCCGGTAGCCTCCCCCCGCCGGCCTCCGCGCCGGTCCGGCTGGCTGTCTCAGGAACCTTTTCTCCCGGTCTCGCCGATCTTTGTTCTCCCGAGGTCTCCCTTCCCCTCGCCTTCTTTGCTCCTCTCTTCTCCCGGACTCCTCTCCTTCCGCTGCTTCCTTCACCTCTCCTCCTGTTAGCTTAGCTAGCTTGGTCACAAATCCATGACTCGTCAACTCCCCCTCGATGTAACACCCCGCCCGGTCGATCAGATATTCGAAAGATACCGAGGGAATTCGTGTCAACTCCATCTTGAACAACCCGCCTTGCAGGACCAAGCTGAAAGTCAGCATGAGGGTGTGCCTAGGCACCTCTTGGTCCACGAGGATCTCCTCTTGAAAACGATCTACATACGACCCCAACGACTCCTGCGGCCCCAGTTTAATATGAAAGAGAGCTTCTGACCCCTTATTCCTTTTCTTCGAGGTGGAAAAACGAAGCAAGAATCCCCTGGTAAGGTCCTCAAAACTGTAGATCGAACCTGTCGGTAGCTGGTGGAACCAATCCTTTGCCTTTCCCTTGAACGTGATCGCGAACAATCGACACTTGAACGAGTCCGACATCGGTCAAATTGAGACCATGTCCTCAAACCACGGTAGGTGCTTAACAGGATCGCCCCTCCCGGAATAGAAATTCATCGTGGGTTCAGTGAACCTAGGCGGGACAGGGACAGACAACACCAGCTCGCAGAAGGGACTCGCTGGCCCGATGCGGCTGCCCGGGCAAGCTCGGTCGTACTCACCCTCCGAGCAACGAGTTGCTAGAGTACTCGTGAAGAGAACTCGCGGCTGCAACACCTGATCCTCCGCTTCCTGGACTATCTCCTTGCTGGGTCGCTGACTGTGCCCCGCCTTGCCAGGAGAAGTGACGACTGGCGGAGTGGGTATCGCGACCTCGCCACGCTGCGCGAGTATTCCTTTAACCATTCCCTCCATTGACCACATGAACTCCACAAATTGACCTTGCGTGAACAAAAATGTTGAAAATCGGATACCAGTTCAACGGAGTTTGAACTAAGAGGGGCAAATCGGGTTACTTGACTCGTCGTCGAGCGCTCTAGACTGAGATATTCCGAGCCTGGAGCCGACCCTCACTAATTGAGAATTGGTTGCCTACACTCACACCCTTGAGCTGCAGCGAAGAGGTCCCGCCATACACCTAGAAGTGTTATTCACAACTTCCCCTCCTAAAGTCAAAAATTGAGCTCGACTCCTGTGATGGACCGGAGCTGAAATTCGTAAAGGAAGGAGCTTTAGCGGCTTCCACCTTTTCATTGGCGTTAATGGTAGCTCAAATTGTCCTGCGGACAGCGGAATCCCACTGTTTGAGAAAGCTGTAAGCAGACCCAGGTGGTCTGCAAACATCTAAATGCGTGCCCTGGGATTTACTCAATCTGGCGAGTTCCCTGACCAAAATAGTCGGGAACTCGCTCGCCTGGCGCGAGGTCGCCGGGGCGGGGCTCAAAGTCTCCAGGGTGGGGCTCGCCGCTGCGCTGAGCTCGCCAACCCTGGGCTCGTCGGGGTCGACCTCGCGAGGTCTTGCTCGCGAGCTGACCACGGTCTCTTGCTCGCAAAGCTTGAGCTCGTTCGACCTCCTTTGGATGCGATTCGGGCTAGGCTCGCCAAATTGGGGTTGTATATATGTGTTCATTCAATTTGGTTCCTTATTTGCTGTCACTCTCCAACAAATGGTATTGATGGTTTCACTGAGATCAAATATGTTCATGCGTTTTGTAGCTCATGGGTCTTGACTCCTTCAATTGTGGTTAAGCAAGGCTCAAGAGAGGGATGCTTCTACGACTAGTAGATCTAAATGGCGCTAAAGGTTAAAGTTACTTTGGGTGAGGTACGATTGCCACTTTAGTGGAGAAGTACCAAATTGCTCTATTAAAGTGAAAGGAGGCAACTTGCCTGAAAGGACGAGAAGGGAAAAAGTAGTTCTTGAGACCCGCGTTCCAATGTGCGACGATGGTGCATGCGAAGGGCACTTGGGGAAACTGTTGAGCATGAAAGATTCATTTATTCTCATATTAAATAGTTGAAAAATATGTTGGCAAAGAAATACTGTGTTTGGCAGACATCTAGGAGCTTTAGATTTTGTGTTGAATATGTCTTTGCTGCTGGTGGATTTGACCCAACTTCGATCTCATTTGGTTCGGTTTAAGGGTTTGGCCTTTCAATTTAGGGAGGGGTTGGCTCGGTTTAAGGGTTTGGCCTTTCAATTACTCAATTTTTCCTGCCATGATTTTGTCAATGAAATTTGTGAAATTCCATTTCTTTAAAAAACATATGGAAGTAATTGTTATGCATAACATACGTTATTATTTGTGAGTTAATAGTCTTGGTATAACTGTATCTTCTCATGATTAAATGATTAATATGTACTATCTACGATAAAAAATAATAAATCAAATATTCAGCAATACAATTATAGAGACAACATTGTCATATTCGTCTCATGCATACCTGCATACATGATTTGCAATAAGATTTAAAAAAAGACATTTTAAATGATAATGGAAAAAAAATAAAAAACAACCATACTTAATCCTCATTTTCTTCCCTATGTACTTCCTCCTCGACATCACTTCGTGGTGCTTCTTATTCCAACTCTACAAATAAAAACATTACATATAAAAATAGTAATGATCTATAATGTTAAAAGCAATGTTCCACAATTCTCTTATTGGTGCATTTGTTGATAGTAATATTTGGGATCCATGCCACATTGTCATTTTTTAATGTAGTTTGATATAGTTATCATCCATATAGCCAACCCCACTATAATGGGATAAAGGCTTGAGTGTTGTTGTTGATATAGTTATCATACATAAATTATCCATTTGGATGTGATCATCCATAACCACAATCCCGTCTTATATAACATCCTGAATCCTATGAAGGCAGCGAGTGTCATTGTAGCTGAGAAATGTAGACAACGATAATTCTTAGCAGGCTTCCATAATAACGCGCTCTAGGGAAAAGGAGGTGCGAGAATGGATTGAATGTCATATCAGAATTGTAGAAGTATTGGGCTCAAGTAATATTTTACACTGATAATATTAATCAAGTTCTTACATATTATGTGTATGCGAGACAATTTTAAGCACAACATACTACCATTACCGCGTAGATAACAAATTATTTAGTGTTGGTTAACCTGATTCCATCAGTGTCGTTTCGTGTGAGACTGTCTTGCGGGACTGCCCCATGTACAAATTATCTGCCTTAAATTATCCCTAGTGGACCTTATTGCTAATTAGTACCATATTTATATGAAGATGGTCGCTGCGCAATTTCTTGATAGTGTATGTAGCCCTTGGGGCATTATCGTATTTATGTATACCCATCCCGCCCATGTAAAGGAGTGAGGGAGAGTCATTTGGGTTATCTGTGAGATCTTGTTTAGTGCTAAGCTCTCTTAGGTGAGAGAACTCTTAGAAGGAACCAACACTCAAGAGTTCAGGTCGAATTTGTCTTGACAATTGCTTCTTTATTTTGCGTTCAATCATATAATTTTAGATTTTGATAGCGTGCACCTATCAATTGGTCTGACTTGCTCTCACTTGGGGTTCCCTCATCAACCCTAAGATCTTGTCATTCCCTGTTCTCGGAAGCCGCCGTTCGCCTGTTTCTCTCCCCTTGGAAATCTTACTGAACTTGGAGTAGGGCTCCCCTCTCCAGCCATCCTTTGTTGCGATAGTCAAGCTGTCATTCATATTGTCGAAAATTCTGTATTCCATGAGCGCACTAAACATATTGATGTTGATTGCCATTTCATCCGGGATAATGTTTAACTACGTAAATTGGATTTGCGTCATGTTCCTGCTGTGGATCAAATTTCTGATGTTTTCACTATGGTCTTACACTTTTACCTCAACCACTGTATCGTCAATTCATTTACAAGTTTGGAGCCTACGACTTGCACACTCCAGCTTGCGGGGGAGTGTTGAATAATTAGTCGAAGACCCGTTACAAAAGCCCATGTATTGTCCCATTGTTCACTCCAATTTAGTCCCACATCTTGGTTTGGAATTGAGAGATAGATCTCTCTCTTCCTCCCTATAAATGTATATACATACTCATGTATTTTTAATTGAAAAATTTAGAGAATTTGATATAATAAAATTATTCCTCCAAATTTTCTATTTTCTCACAAATATCATAAACATTCATTTACTAATAATATGCAGACGTTTTTGTAACACCCCTTCCCAGTATTACAGAAATCAGCCGTCCGGCCGGGTCAGCGATATAAAGAAAACTAGGAAGCAGTATTAAAACTAGTAGCAGCAGGTAATAAAAGCTCAAACTAAACAGATTTAATACTTACAGCGGGAGTAAAAATTAAACTAAGGTTAACCACATACCTGATGTCTGGATTCACAGAGCCGCTAAACAAGAATGAGACTGCACTAACTGAAAATCTGAACTATCAAAATAAGTCTGATACAAGATATATAAAATATTAATGAGTTACACTGTCCACAACTACAAGTACATGCTGAAATGGAGTAAACTGAAAATAATAAAAGTACTACACTCGGACACCACCATGACGCTCATCCTAGACGAAGTTTCTCACCTGGGTCACCTGAAAAACATTGCCCACGAAGGGTCAGAGTAAAGAAAAACAATTCCCCTTAGTGACACTAAAATAGATTTACACATAAATGCATGCATGTCTTTAAAACTAGTCTCGTGCACTGAAAACATTTCATGATATATGATATGCATGCTTTTCCTATACTTACTGGTGAACACTAAAATTCTATACTCATGACTTTTCGTTCATTTACCCAAGTCCTGACGTTCACTAACTAGTGTACTGTCTCACGTCAAGTCTGTACTTGAGTTCTAAGTGGCTTCTAGCCTACACGTTTACTGGGAAGGATCTAGGCAGAGTAGCTCCTAACGCGCAAAATTTGAAACTTACGACCCGAGACCATCTGACGAACTCAATTGTTCTAGTGCCACACAGACACGGTCTCGAATCTGCTAACTGTCTCAAAGGGGAGTCAACTCCCAAGACTGTAACTCATAGGATACCATATGCCCTATGAGGATGGTAGTGCGCCTCTACCAAGCACGAAAAGACTGGTGTGCTTCTGACTTTTTTGGTCTGACGCTACTCTGCATGAGATATCTTTTCTGGTGTACTACTGAGCGACCCTTGACTTTCTCGTGGTCGACTTGAAAGGATCTTCGCATCCTTAAGTGGACACTTTCCAAACTTACGTACACGTGTGAAGTTTCGCACTTAACTAAAAGTTCACGACTTTACTAACGTGGTTATGGAACAAGACGTTATCATACGCGTTTCCATAATTATTTTCCTACTGTCACACTTCTCTATGCATGCTTATGATGTTATACGAAACCTACTTATGCGTATAAAATACAATTACTTGGTATGTCTAACTAAAAGAAATTAGGATTCCCTTACAGTGGTGCTGCGACGTTCGTATACTCGGCGCGACGACATTTTCTTTTCCAAAAGTAAATCCTGCTGTTGGGGACCTTCAAAAGCTGCCCCGACCCCGCCAAAGTCCTGAAATTTACCGTAACCCTAATTTTAGAATTTCCCCTATACGATAATCTCATGGAAAAAATTATAAATAACAGGGTTACAAAATTTATGCGTTACCCTTCAAGTATTACCTCTAAGTATAGCGTTTGAGGCTACCCAGGCGTTCCACACAAACTCCGTGGTGAACTACGAACACCAAAACCTAGAATAGGGCAATCAGAACGAAAACCTAGGTTAAACTAGTTTCCAAAATGAAGGAAATCCAATCAGAAAACGAGAAAAAGGAAGGGATCGAACTCACCGAAACCAAAACGTTCACTTCCACCGGTTAGGGTTGAATCCGGCACTTTCACGGCCAAGGAAGGAAAAGGAATGTCTACCGGTGCTCGTAGAGGAGGGAGGAGTGGTCGGAGATGGGTTCTGGAGAGGGATCGGACGGCAGAGGAGTTCGCGGGATGCGTCGGCTCTGCGTGCGGGAGACGGAGATGTCGCGGGCCTGCTGCGGTTTTTCTCCCGTGAGGAATAGGGTTATGCGGGGTTTGGCTTGCGATTTTATGTATAAACCGCATGAGAGAGTGGGGGGGGGGGAATCCTATTGGCACCCCAAGGTTATTTCCTCACACAAAACTTCATCCTCACTGCGCGCCACTAAAAGAACGCGTCACGCACTAAAATTTATGCACTTACCGAACTAATGGTCGCTAACAAAAGGAAAAGTAACATTATACCTTGTCAACGCGCCGCCTCGATCAAAATTCGTCGCGACTTTCCCCTACAATTTTAAAATAAAATCGCGTCAGATCTATGGATGTTACAAATCTCCCCTCCTAACAAAAATTTTCGTCCTCGAAAATTGTAATCATACCTGAATCGAAGAGAAAAGAATAGTCTGCATTGCTCTTAAGCTCATCCTCTCGCTCCCAAGTATACTCTGGTCTGCCACAGTTCATCCAAAGGACTTTGACCATGCGAATCTCTCTATTTCTGAGCTTCTGTATCCTTGAATCCACTATTCTGACTGGTCTAACCCCAATACTAAGATCTGTCTCAATTGGTGCTTCCTCGGTACTTATGATCTGACTGGAATCTCTGACTGCTCTCCTCAGATAAGAGACGTGGAATACATCATGTACACCACTCATTTACTCAGGTAAGGCCAATCTGTAAGCAACCTCATCAATTCTTTCCAGCACCTCAAAAGGACCAACGAATCTGGGGCTCAGCTTTTTCATCCGCTTTATTCTAGAAACTCCTCTGACTGGTCTGACCTTCAGATAAACGTAGTCTCCAACACAACTCTACTGACCTGTGCTTCTGATCATGATACTTGGCCTGGCGATCCTGAGCTGTCTTCATACGCTCCTGAATAAGCTTGATCCTATCAGTGGTCTTATCAATCCATGACTCCCTGATTGTGGATCTCTCTTCACTTTCAGCCCAACATAGCGGTGTCCGACAACGTCTGCCATAGAGGGCCTCGAACGGTGCCATCCCAATACTTGTCTGAAAACTATTGTTATAGGAGAACTCCACTAGTGTAACATATTTCTCTCACTTTCCTCCAAAGTCCAAAATGCACATCCGTAGCAAATCCTCCAAAGTCCTATTTGTGCGCTCAGTCTGTCCATCTGTCTGGGGATGGAATGCGGTGCTGAAATGTAATCTGGTACCCAACCGCTCCTGTACGTAACGCCACTCCCTGGAGGTGAATCTGCCGTCTCGGTCTGAAACTATAGTCCTGGGAACACCGTGAAGCCGAACTATCTCGTCCAAATATAACTGTGCCAGCTTCGGACCTTGATCCGTCTTCCTAAGAGGAATGAAATGGGCGAGCTTAGAAAGTCGATCAACTATAACCCACAAGGAATCATTCCCACTCTGCGATCTCGGCAACCCATGAATGAAATCCATGGATATATCTTCGAATGTCCACTCAGGAATGGGAAGTGGCTGCAACTTGCCTCCAGGCCTTTGGCACTCGGCCTTAACCAACTTGCACGTCTCACACTTCCCTACGTAAACTGCAACATCTCTCTTCAAGCCTGGCCACCAGACTAACTTCTTGAGATCTGCATACATCTTCGTGCTACCCGGATGTATAGAATATCTGGAATTGTGTGCCTCAAATAAAATATCCTCGCGAAGGTGACTAACATCGGGGATACACACCCTGCCATCAAACAACAATAAATCATCCTGCATAGTGAATCCCTCCTTCTGTCCTGATTGTACTGAGCTCCAAATCTCTGCCATATTTGGATCCAACGGTAGAGCTGTCCTGATTCTGTCATTGATATCGCAGGTAATCTCCATCCAACTTAACCTTGTAGAGCCAAAACTACTGCGTGGCACAACGGTAATATCAAGTCTCTCCAGCTCTCGCACTAACTCCTCCTGCTGAGTGAGGAGAAAGAAACATGAACCTCTACGGCTAAGGGCATCAACTACAACGTTCGCCTTTCTTGGATGGTATTGAATGTCTACGTCGTAGTCTGATAGAAACTCTAACCATCTGCGCTGCCTCAAATTGAGCTCTCGCTGATCAAAGATATACTTAAGGCTCTTATGATTAGTGAAGATCTCACAACGAACACCATAGAGATAATGTCTCCAAATCTTTAGGGCATGTATGACTGCTGCAAGCTCCAAGTCATGCACTGGATAGTTCCTCTCATGAACCTTTAATTGTCTCGAGGCATAGGCTACGACCTTTCCATGCTGCAAGAGAACACATCCCAAACCCTGACCTGATGCATCGCTGTAAATCTGAAACCCGTCAGGCCCTGATGGTAAACTCAAAATCGGTGCGGTCATCAACCTGCCCTTCAAGTTCTCAAAAGCCAACTCACACTCAACTGTCCAATCCAAGCCCTTACCCTTCCTGGTGAGGGAAGTCAGTGGTGAGGCTATCTTCGAAAAATCTCTGATAAATCTCCTGTAATAACCAGCAAGACCCAAAAAGCTGCGAACCTCTGAAACTGTCGTCGGCCTTGGCCAACTCTTAATGACCTCTATCTTCTTCGGATCAACACTAACTCCTTTCTGACTGATGATGTGGCCTAAGAATGCAATCTCTGAAAGCCAAAACTCGCACTTTGAAAACTTGACAAACAACTGATTTTTCCTGAGTGTGTTCAAAACAATCCCGAGATGTGCTGCATGATCTTCTGCACTCTTAGAGAACACCAAGATGTCATCTATAAAGACGATGACAAAGCGATCCAAGTACTCCCGAAATACCCTGTTCATCAGGTCCATAAATACTGAAGGAGCATTGGTCAGCCCAAACGGCATGACCACGAACTCGAAGTGTCCATATCTGGTGCTGAAAGCCGTCTTCTGAATATCCAAGTCACGAATCTTTAACTGGTGATAGCCTGACCTCAGATCTAACTTGGAGAAAGTGTTCGATCCCACCAACTGGTCGAACAAATCATCAATCATGGGAATCGGGTACTTGTTCTTTACTGTCAGCTTGTTCAACTCACGGTAGTCTATGCACAGTCTCAGACTACCATCCTTCTTCTTCACAAAAAAGCACTGGATCACTCCATGGTGAAGTGCTGGGGCGTATAAAACCCAAATCAAGTAACTCCTGCAACTGACTCTTCAACTCTGCTAGTTCCCTTGGAGCCATCTGATAGGGGGATTTGGCTACCGGTGTAGCCCCAGGCTGCAAGTCTATCGGGAACTCAATCTCTCTATCTGGAGGGGCACCAGGGAGCTCTTCCGGAAAAACATCGGGAAACTCCTGCACCACTGGTACCTTTGACAAATCAGCCTTATTCTCTGCATTCATCAGTACTACGAAGGTTTCACAACCCTTACTGATGCACCTTCTCGCTTGGACTGCAGATATAATCATTTTCACTACTCCCTTCAAGCCCTGAAAAGAAAAAGAAGTCTGATTGGGGCCATCAAACTGTATCTGCTTCGCCCTACAGTAAATCCTGGCGTTGACTGCCGAAAGCCAGTCCATTCCAAAAATCAGGTCGAATCCTGCAATAGGTAGCTGCAAAGCTTCCACAATAATCTCGGTGTCACCAAACTGTACCGGTACCCTGCACCTATCTCTGGTCTGCAGAAGGGATCCATTCGACATCATTACCTCCAGCGCTACAGTCTCTGAGAATACTTCTAAATTCAACTTACGCACTAGAGATTCTGCGATAAACGAGTGCGAGACACCCGTATCAAACAGAATCTTAGAGGGTAAATTACGAATCATAAGGATGCCTACATGAATGATTTTCAAAAAAAAGAGTGTCACTACGGAGGATTAAATAAACTTATCAGGCAAAGTAAACACTTACCTGTCACTACATCTTCCTGCCCCTTAACCTCCTACTGACCAAGCCCATAAGCTCTGGGCTGCACCAAATCTCGACCCTGCTGTGGTCTTCCATCGGTAATCATCAACGTTTTGCCCTTGTCTGCTCTGCTAGGGCCACCAATCTCATACTTCGACTGCAGGAACAAAATACATTTGTCATCTACCGAAAATTTATAAATGTACAAAATACATCAAGGTTGATTACCTGATTCGAACCGCCTTCCTGACAGAAACGAGCAATGTGTCCAGGTTGACGACACTTGTAACACACGCCCGCGCTGGCCAAACACTCTCCTGGATGGCGACGCTGACACTTGGGACAAAGGGGGTAGTCCCTGCTCCTGTCACCAGATTGACCATACTTCCTCGCATCAGGCTTCTGCTTCTTGTTCCAGTTCTTCCCCTGATCATTCCTGCTCTGCTGCGACTGATGCGAATCCTGAGATCGCTTTGCACGGAAATTACTTCGCTTTTGAACCTTCTGCTGGTCAGCCTCCAGCCTGCGAGCCGTATCCACTAAGCTCCTGTAATCAGCATTGACCATAGTCATCAGCGGCTGTCTCAATGAGTCACGTAAGCCATCCACAAAGCGGACGCACTTCTCAGTCTGGTCTCCCTGCATTACGCCCGCATATCGAGCCAGATGGGTAAGCTCTTGCTCGTACTCAGCAACAGTCATGTCCCCCTGAAAAAGCCTAAGGTATCTCTCCTGTAGACCCCGTCGTGCGGAAGGAGGCACGAACCAACTCGCAAGGGCTCTAGAAAATTCGCCCCACGTAAACATGTCTGGCGTACGACCTGGCCAAAAACATAATCATACTATTAAAAGAGAGAACATATCACTTCCAAACTAATTAAAGGAAATTTTCATAACCATTTACCTGCGGGATCATCCGCCCGGTACTTGTCCCGCCAGACCTTTGCCTCACCTCGGAGGAGGAAAATTGCCAGAGGAACCTTCTTATTCTCTGTGCACTCCAAAACATCCAGCAGGTCTCTGGTGTTTGCTACCCAATCATCTGTATCCATCGGGGTCTCATCCCCACTGTAGTTTGAAGGCTGAAGTTCTCTAAAATTCCTCAAATAACGCTCCAGGGTCATCTCCACGGGTGCTGGGGCAGGAGCTGGTGCAGGGGCTGGTACGTGTACTGGAACTGGAAATCCCGCAGCCAGTCCTCTCTGGAACTCCATCAAGGCAACAGTAACCGCCTTGGCAATCTGAGACGCTATATCAGTGCCCTCCGAAGCTGCTGGAACTGGAGGTACTTGTGGCACTGCAACATCTCCCATAGAGGCGTTAGGAACAGGGTCCTGACGTGAAGATTCACCTGGTTCACTTACTCGAGTTGCCTGATAGAACATATAAGAGAAATCTGGTTATTTATCAAGCATCTGTTAAAACTGGCTTGACAACTATATTCGAACTCCTGCGAAAACTAAGTCTTAAACGCAACTTAAAATACTCTACTAACATGAGTTTACTCTTACACAGTTCTATGGCTCTGTGAAAACCTTCTAGGGTCCAGAGATCCTAAACCTCGCTTTGATACCAATTTGTAACACCACTTCCCAGTATTACAGAAATCAGCCGTCCGGCCGGGTCAGCGATATAAAGAAAACTAGGAAGCAGTATTAAAACTAGTAGCAGCAGGTAATAAAAGCCCAAACTAAACAGATTTAATACTTACAGCGGGAGTAAAAATTAAACTAAGGTTAACCACATACCTGATGTCTGGATTCACAGAGCCGCTAAACAAGAATGAGACTGCACTAACTGAAAATCTGAACTATCAAAATAAGTCTGATACAAGATATATAAAATATTAATGAGTTACACTGTCCACAACTACAAGTACATGCTGAAATGGAGTAAATTGAAAATAGTAAAAGTACTACACTCGGACACCACCATGACGCTCATCCTAGACGAAGTTTCTCACCTGGGTCACCTGAAAAACATTGCCCACGAAGGGTCAGAGTAAAGAAAAACAATTCCCCTTAGTGACACTAAAATAGATTTACACATGAATGCATGCATGTCTTTAAAACTAGTCTCGTGCACTGAAAACATTTCATGATATATAATATGCATGCTTTTCCTATACTTACTGGTGAACACTAAAATTCTATACTCATGACTTTTCGTTCATTTACCCAAGTCCTGACGTTCACTAACTAGTGTACTGTCTCACGTCAAGTCTGTACTTGAGTTCTAAGTGGCTTCTAGCCGACACGTTTACTGGGAAGGCTCTAGGCAGAGTAGCTCCTAACGCGCAAAATCTGAAACTTACGACCCGAGACCATCTGACGAACTCAATTGTTCTAGTGTCACGCGGACACGGTCTCGAATCTGCTAACTGTCTCAAAGGGGAGTCAACTCCCAAGATTGTAACTCATAGGATACCATATGCCCTATGAGGATGGTAGTGCGCCTCTACCAAGCACGAAAAGACTGGTGTGCTTCTGACCTTTTTGGTCTGACGCTACTCTGCATGGGATATCTTTTCTGGTGTACTACTGAGCGACCCTTAACTTTCTCGTGGTCGACTTGAAAGGATCTTCGCATCCTTAAGTGGACACTTTCCAAACTTACGTACACGTGTGAAGTTTCGCACTTAACTAAAAGTTCACGACTTTACTAACGTGGTTATGGAACAAGACGTTATCATACGCGTTTCCACAATTATTTTCCTACTGTCACACTTCTCTATGCATGCTTATGATGATGTACGAAACCTACTTATGTGTATAAAATACAATTACTTGGTATGTCTAACTAAAAGAAATTAGGATTCCCTTACAGTGGTGCTGCGACGTTCGTATACTCGGCGCGGCGACATTTTCTTTTCCAAAAGTAAATCCTGCTGTTGGGGACCTTCAAAAGCTGCCCCGACCCCGCCAAAGTCCTGAAATTTACCGTAACCCTAATTTTAGAATTTCCCCTCTACGATAATCTCATGGAAAAAAAAAACATGGTTACAAAATTTATGCGTTACCCTTCAAGTATTACCTCTAAGTATAGCGTTTGGGGCTACCCAAGCGTTCCACACAAACTCCGTGGTGAACTACGAACACCAAAACCTAGAATAGGGCAATCAGAACGAAAACCTAGGTTAAACTAGTTTCCAAAACGAAGGAAATCCAATCAGAAAACGAGAAAAAGGAAGGGATCGAACTCACCGAAACCAAAACGTTCACTTCCACCAATTAGGGTTGAATCCGGCACTTTCACGGCCAAGGAAGGAAAAGGAATGTCTACCGGTGCTCGTAGAGGAGGGAGGAGTGGTCGGAGATGGGTTCTGGAGAGGGATCGGACGGCGGAGGAGTTCGCGGGATGCGTCGGCTCTGCGTGCGGGAGACGGAGATGTCGCGGGCCTGCTGCGGTTTTTCTCCCGTGAGGAATAGGGTTATGCGGGGTTTGGCTTGCGGTTTTATGTATAAACCGCATGAGAGAGGGGGGGGGGGAAATCCTATTGGCACCCCAAGGTTATTTCCTTACACAAAACTTCATCCTCACTGCGCGCCACTAAAAGAACGCGTCACGCACTAAAATTTATGCACTTACCGAACTAATGGTCGCTAACAAAAGGAAAAGTAACATTATACCTTGTCAACGCGCCGTCTCGATCAAAATTCGTCGCGACTTTCCCCTACAATTTTAAAATAAAATCGCGTCAGATCTATGGATGTTACAGTTTTAATATTTTTTAAAAAGACCGTGAACAAATGTATTGTAAAATGATTATGCAAATTTGATTGTTAGGAATTAACAACTATGAACGAATGAAACAATACATCTTATCGATTTAACTTATGTATACTATTTGCATAACCTAAGATGAAATAACGGAATATATTTAAAAAGTCATGTCGTTTTATATGTTGGAGAATATCTGATATGCCGGCTTATATTTTACAAAATAAAATAACCTATTTTGTAAGAAAAAAATATCATTTTGCCCTCAAAACCTACATGTTGGAGAACATTTAACATACTGGTGGCAAGACATTTAAAAGGGAGTATATGTCAAAGACAATGTGCGTAAGTCATGATCCAACCATGTGTGTGCTTGCACAATGCATGAAGACAAAATTTGATAAATATTGGAGTAATGTAGGTTACTGTATGCTGCACGTTTTGGAAAACAAACAAAAGTGCTATTGTATGTTACTTTAGTTTTAGACCCTCAATTCGAGCTAAAGAGGCTAACAAAATGCTTTAGGGTTGTTGGGAAATGGCTGACTTAACTGAAAGAATATGTTCGAGGATGACTTTGGAGAGGGAGATACATCATTTTTTTCAACTGAATTGACATAAAATCTATGAGAAAATTCTTTTAAAATGTAGCTAAGTATTCCTATCTTGAACTGGTGGAAAGTTAACAACTAAAAATTCCCAATTTTATCTCAAATAGCATGCTTCCCATAACTTCCCCCTCAAGCCAGTGAAATCTAGGAACAATATTAACACTAGCCAGCTTCATACTAGCTTGAGATCCAAAAAAAACCGCGCGGTGGAATCAGATTCGTCGAGTAGGATAAAAGTTACCGGAATACTGTGCGTATCCCCTTAACATAGAGAGATTGCATTCTTTGGATTGTGTTAGAAAAGCCCAATTAAGGACTCATGTTTTCTCCTTTCTCTCTCCTTGTATTAGTCCCACATCATGTATTAGGATTTCTCTCTTCATTCTTCTCCTATATAAGTGTATGTATACTTGTAACTATTATTCAAGAAAATATATACAAGCTTTGAGATCTCACTTTACATGGTATCAGAGGCAACCGGTCTCCTCCTTGGGTATTCGGCCTAGTCCATTTCTAGCTGCCTATCTTCCTTGCCTGTCCGCGCGGCTTCCCTTAGCCGCGGACTCTTGCGGCTTCTTTTCTACTCGCCTCCAACTCTGCTTCTCTCGTGGCTTCCACCTCCTCCTTCCTACCACCTCTCCTTTTATAATCCTCTCTCACGTGGGACCACCTTCTCCTTTTCTTCTCTACCCGCGCGTTCTCTTTCTATCCGTTGCGACCTCTCATATCTGCTGTCCGCTGCGTACTCTCTCTCATCCTACTCACGGCTTCCTCCCTCTGCCTAATCCGCTCGAGTTCTCTAACTCGCGGATTCTTCTTCTGACTGCTCGAGTTCTCTACTCGCGGCCTCTTCCGCTTGCCGCTCGCGTTCTTTCGCCACGACCTGCTCTTCCTGCTCGCTGATCGCTGCTCGCCGCGACCTGCTTTCCTGCTCGCCGCGACCTGCTGTCCTACTCGCGCGACCTGCCCTCCTGCTCATCGCGACCTCCTCTCCCGCTCGCCGTGACCTGCTTCCTGTTCACCGCGACCTGATCTCCTGCTCGCCGCGACCTACCTCCTGCTCGCCGCGACCTGCCTCCTGCTCGCCGCGACCTGCCTCCTGCTCGCCGCGACCTGCCTCCTGCTCGCCGCGACCTGCCTCCTGCTCGCCGCGACCTGCCTCCTGTTTGTCGCGACCTGCTCTCCTGCTCGCTGCGACCTGCCACCTGCTCGCCGCGACCTGCTCTCCTGCTCACTGCGACCTCCTCGCCGCGACCTGCCTCTCCTGCTCGTCGCGACTTGCCTTTTCTGCTCGATGCGGTCTCGCCTTCCCGCAGCTAATGTTCTCCTCTCTGTACTTAGCCACATCCTGATTGCAGCTCGCCGCGGCCTGCTTTCCTGCTCGCCGCGTCCTGCTGTCCTACTCGCGCGACCTGCCCTCCTGCTCATCGCGACCTCCTCTCCTGCTCGCCGCGACCTGCCTCCTGTTCGCCGCGACCTGCTCTCCTGCTCGCCGCAACCTACCTCCTACTCGTCGCGATCTGCCTCCTGTTCGCCCGACCTGCTCTCCTGCTCGCTGCGACCTGCCGTCTGCTCGCCGCGACCTGCTCTCCTGCTCGCTGCGACCTGCCACCTGCTCGCCGCGACCTGCTCTCCTGCTCGCTGCGACCTCCTCTCCTGCTCATCGCGACCTGCCTCTCCTGCTCGTCGCGACTTGCCTTTTCTGCTCGCTGCGTTTCTCGCTAGTGTACCCGTCGAGACTGTGCGGCTATCTTCTCTGCCGACTTCTCCCTAGTCGCATTCTGGTCGCGATCTCCTGATCGCTGGTGTGTTCACCGAGACCGTGCGACTGCCTATTCTAACCGTCTGGTCTCTTCTGTTGGTCGTGCATGACTTCCGATACTTCCGCTGCTACTTCGGCCCCACCCGCCCGTGCGGCTGCCACGGCTTCCGAACTCCGTGATGAATTACGGATTACTACCATCTCCCTAACTGGCAAAAGGAATTTCGTCGAGTGGGTTCGCTCAGTTCACCGTGTTCTGCAGACGAAGGGTCTTCTTCACCACTTGACCCACGCTACTCCAACTGCTCCCTCCGATGACTGGCTTCGCGATGATGGTCGGGTCCAGTCCTGACTTCTAAACTCTATGGATCCCGAGCCTTACAGATGACCATGTATCATAACACGGCTAAGTCCATGTGGGAGGAGTTTCACGCTTTTTACTCTGGCCATGACAGCCTACAACACCTCTATGATATCATTTCTGATCTTCAGAATCTTACCCCGAGTGCTCCTGGTGATATGCTCTCATTCGTGGATAAAGCCAAGAGTTTGGCAGAGGCTTGGATTCAACATCAGCCTCCTAGTACCGATCTAACCACTCAACGAAACCAGAAAGAAGTTGTCGCCATCTCCATGATGATGTCCCGAGTTCCTCCCCACCTGCATAGTATTCGGGCCCAGATTCTATCATCCGCCAGAACTTCCTCACTGTCTGATGTCTGCTCCATACTGCTAAAAGTCACGCCTCCCTCTGAGGCTCCTCCTGTTTTTGCCCTGGCTCTTCTTCAGCAGCCTCTCCTTTCAACCCCTCTTCCTCGTGGATCTTCCACTCGGGGGGGGGGGGGGGGGGGGGGGGCGACACCCATCTCGGGAACGAGGATGTGGTGGTCGCTCTTCTATGAAATGCACCTACTGTGGCCGGAATAATCATCTTGAAGCCACCTGCTACCGCAAGCATGGCTTACCTCCTCACCTTACTGCTACTATATCTGCTGCTCCGGCTCCTACTGGGTCTTCTGCCACTGATCCGACTACTACCCATCAAGAGATTGATGAGCTCCGCACCCAACTTCAATAGCTTCAGGGTGCTCTCAGCCGCTCCTCCGGCTCTGTTGCGTCCTCTTCTGCGAAAGATATAACCTGTCTCTCTCATAATCATTGCTGGATTGTTGATTCCGGCGCTACTCACCATATTACCTCCCAGAAGCCCATAGAGTACCTACAGACGCCTCATCCTGCTTGCATCACTGTGGCAAACGGCGACAACCTACCAGTCTCTGGCTCCGCTGCTCTTCAGCTTACGTCGAACCTTTCTCTTTCCTCGGTTCTTCACGTTCCGGGGTCTTATTTCAATTTATTATTTGTTAGTCGTCTTACACACGACCTTGGTTGTTGCATTACCTTTTCACCTTCTTCTTTTCTTATGCAGGATCGTCGCACCCAGAGTACCATTGGTAAGGGGCAGCTGTTGAATGAGCTGTACATCTTGGATATCCCACCTACTCTTCTCTCTGCCGTCTCCACTGTTGATTGGCATCACCGCCTTGGGCATGCTCCCCTTCCGGTTCTCAAGCGGGCTCTTTTTGATGTTCCTCTCCGAGAGTTCTCTTGTGAATCTTGTATCTACGACAAACAACATCGTTGCTCTTTCCCCACTGCCTGTACCAGGAGTAGTACTCCTTTATCTTTAGTTCATTCTGATGTATGAGGTCCTTATAGAATTCCCATTATTTTTGGCTTTCGCTATTTTGTCACGTTCATTGACGATTACTCGCGTACCACGTGGCTCTATTTACTACATCACACCGAACTTACCTCTGTGTTTTGCGCCTTTTTACTTGAGATGCGTATGCAGTTCGCCACCCCCCTCAAAGTAATTCGCACTGATAATGCTCGCGAGTATACATGTCTCACCTTCTCCAATCTCTGCACCGAATTTGGTGTCATCCATCAAACTTCATGTGTGTATACCCCTCAGCAAAACGGGGTGACAGAACACAAAAATCGTCATCTTCTCGATGTTCCACGCTCCCTTATGTTCCAAATGCATGTTCCAATCGAATATTAGAACTTTACTGTATCCACCGTTTGTCATCTCATCAACCGCCTTCTCTCGTCTGTGCTTAATTTTGCCTCACCCATCCAACTCCTCTATTCCTCCACCAACCTCACCTCTCTCACACTGCGGATCTTCGGGTGTGTTTGCTATGTCCACCTTCTTGGCCCTACTTCCGACAAACTTGCTCCTCGGGCCGCCAAGTATATGTTTGTTGGCTCTTCCCGCACTCAAAAGGGGTACGTCTGCTACCCTCCTTCTGATGGCAAGCTGGTTGTTTTTGCGGATGTCACCTTCTGCGAAGACCAACCCTTCCACTTACCTAACAACACCTCGTCTTCTGCTCCCTCTATTCCTCGGCCTACTGTACCGGTCACGCCATCTTTCCCGTCCTCTTCCTCCTCTCCTCACGTTCCTCCTCGGGTTCCTCCACCACTTATCCGTGTCTACTCTCATCGCCCATCCAAGGATGTTCCCGTGACCCAGCTCCCTGCTACCAGCGATACCTCGGCTACGGCAGATCCCGCTCCCGTCTCTACAGCTCATCCCTTGGCCAACTACGTCTCTCTCCATCGGCTGACGCCGCCTCTCTACGCATTTGCCACCTCTCTTTCCTCTATTTCTATACCTAACACTGTGCAGGAGGCGCTTCAACACACAGGGTGGCAGGCCGCTATGAACGATGAAATGCGGGCTCTCTGGGCTAACCAGACATGTGATCTAGTTCCTCTTCCTGAAGGCCACACCTGATGCGGCACAGGAGTCCACCTGCCCGCCACCTTGGCATCACCACCAAGGGGCCCACCTGGAGTCAGCACCAGACGGCTTTATCAGGCCCGCGGGCCGTACACCCCAACCAGCTCTCCGTCATGGCATCACCACCATGCGGCAGGTTGTTGAGGTCAGGGCTCGATCCCCAGACCTCCTAGATAAGAGGCCTTCACCAGCGCTCTCATCACCAACTGATCCGTTGGTGATGAGAGCGCTGGTGAAGGCCTCTTATCTAGGAGGTCTGGGGATCGAGCCCTGACCTCAACAACCTGCCGCATGGTGGTGATGCCATGACGGAGAGCTGGTTGGGGTGTACGGCCCGCGGGCCTGATAAAGCCGTCTGGTGCTGACTCCAGGTGGGCCCCTTGGTGGTGATGCCAAGGTGGCGGGCAGGTGGACTCCTGTGCCGCATCATAAAAGTGCACTTTTTATGATGCGGCACAGGAGTCCACCTGCCCGCCACCTTGGCATCACCACCAAGGGGCCCACCTGGAGTCAGCACCAGACGGCTTTATCAGGCCCGCGGGCCGTACACCCCAACCAGCTCTCCGTCATGGCATCACCACCATGCGGCAGGTTGTTGAGGTCAGGGCTCGATCCCCAGACCTCCTAAATAAGAGCGCTGGTGAAGGCCTCTTATCTAGGAGGTCTGGGGATCGAGCCCTGACCTCAACAACCTGCCGCATGGTGGTGATGCCATGACGGAGAGCTGGTTGGGGTGTACGGCCCGCGGGCCTGATAAAGCCGTCTGGTGCTGACTCCAGGTGGGGCCCCTTGGTGGTGATGCCAAGGTGGCGGGCAGGTGGACTCCTGTGCCGCATCATAAAAGTGCACTTTTATGATGCGGCACAGGAGTCCACCTGCCCGCCACCTTGGCATCACCACCAAGGGGCCCACCTGGAGTCAGCACCAGACGGCTTTATCAGGCCCGCGGGCCGTACACCCCAACCAGCTCTCCGTCATGGCATCACCACCATGCGGCAGGTTGTTGAGGTCAGGGCTCGATCCCCAGACCTCCTAGATAAGAGGCCTTCACCAGCGCTCTCATCACCAACTGATCCGCGGATCAGTTGGTGATGAGAGCGCTGGTGAAGGCCTCTTATCTAGGAGGTCTGGGGATCGAGCCCTGACCTCAACAACCTGCCGCATGGTGGTGATGCCATGACGGAGAGCTGGTTGGGGTGTACGGCCCGCGGGCCTGATAAAGCCGTCTGGTGCTGACTCCAGATGGGCCCCTTTGTGGTGATGCCAAGGTGGCGGGCAGGTGGACTCCTGTGCCGCGGATCAGTTGGTGATGAGAGCGCTGGTGAAGGCCTCTTATCTAGGAGGTCTGGGGATCGAGCCCTGACCTCAACAACCTGCCGCATGGTGGTGATGCCATGACGGAGAGCTGGTTGGGGTGTACGGCCCGCGGGCCTGATAAAGCCGTCTGGTGCTGACTCCAGGTGGGCCCCTTGGTGGTGATGCCAAGGTGGCGGGCAGGTGGACTCCTGTGCCGCATCAACACCTCTGTTAGCTGTAAATGGGTCTTTGTCATTAAACATGCGACGGATGGCACTGTCGACCGTTTGAAGGCCGGCCTCGTGGCACGTGGCTTTACTCAGCAACATGACCTTGATTACGAGGAAACCTTCTCTCCCGTGGCCAAATTGAACACGGTCCGCGTTCTTCTCTCCTTGGTTGTTCATCGTCACTGACCACTTTATCAGCTGGATATTAAGAATGCTTCCTCAACGACGATCTACAGGAGACAATTTATATGCAGCAACCTCCCGGGTTTGAGACCACATGAGAGTCTTTGGTATGTCATCTTCGGAAATTCATTTATGGTCTCAAACAGTCCCCGCGTGCGTGGTTTGAAAAATTCAGTAAGGTGGTCTGTGCTAGTGGCTTCACTCGGAGCTCGGCTGATTTTTCTCTCTTCACCCGACACCGGTCAACCGGGACTGTGATTCTTCTGTTCTATGTTGACGATATCCTGATTACTGCCGACGACACGACAAGAATACAACAGATCAAGGAACAGTTATATTCTGCCTTTCAGACCAAGGGTCTGGGCAACCTTCGGTACTTTCTTGGGCTCGAGGTCGCACGGCGGTCTGATGGTCTTGTGTTATCTCAAAAGAAGTACTGTATGAACCTTCTGCATGATGCATGTTATTTTGGGTGCAAATCTGCTGAGACTCCTATGGACGTCAATCACAAGCTCTCGACCCATAGCTCTGACTATGACAAGCTGCTTACAAATCCGGAATATTACAGACGCTTGGTTGGGAAGCTGATCTACCTTACGGTGACTCGACCGGATATCTCGTTTGCTGTGGGAGTTGTGAGTCGGTCCATGCACGCTCCTCGGACATCTCATCTTCAAGCTGTCGAGCGCATCCTTCGATATCTCAAGATCGCCCCCGGACAAGGACTCGTGTACAAGCCATCCACATCTCTATCTCTTGTCGCGTATTCTGATGCTGACTATGCAAGATCTATCGATTATAGACGCTCCACAACTGGGTTCTGTACTTACTTTGGTGGACACCTCATAACTTGGCGTAGCAAGAAACAGACTGTGGTTGCGCGTTCTTCTGCGGAAGCCGAGTACTGGGCTATGATTGATGTTGTTTCTGAGCTAACCTAGCTTGAAGGCCTCTGGGAGACTTGGGTGTTCGTCTCTCATCTCCGGCAACCTTATTTTGTGACAGTCAGGCAGCAATTCATATTGCCAAGAATCCGGTTTTTCACGAACGCTCAAAGCATATCGAAGTTGACTGTCACTTTATCCGAGAAAAGGTACAGTAAAAGAAGATAGATTTGGAGCATGTTCCTGCTACCGACCAAGTTGCGGACATCCTGACGAAAGCTCTCTCCAGGCCGCTATACTATCAGTTTTTATCCAAGCTTGATGCCTACGACTTGTACGCTCCAACTTGCGGGGGAGTGTTAGAAAAGCCCAATTAAGGGCCCATGTTTTCTCCTTTCTCTCTCCTTGTATTAGTACCACATCATGTATTAGGATTTCTCTCTTCATTCTTCTCCTATATAAATGTATGTATACTTGTAACTATTATTCAAGAAAGTATATACAAGGTTTGAGATCTCACTTTACAAAGATTGTATCTGAATGACTAGTTTAAAAAAACCTTTTGTTTGTGTCTAGAATCGTCTGAGATGTTGCTGCTTTCATTTATATTCAAAACAATATATTTTTGATTAAATTATGACTATTAGCATTACGTTTAAGTTCAAAATTATAGCACAAGTGATCCAAATTGCATTATTTGTGAATCTAAATGAACGCAATAACATTTTACATAATTCTATGCATTCAAAGGCCAAGGCTGCGTTTGGTGCGACTTATTTGCTCCGGTGAGGTTGGACAAAATAGTCATTGTATGTTTGGTATGACAAATGTTACTACCGTTGCAGAAAAAAGGAACTAGTTTGGGGCATAACATTTTGGTATGACAATGACATTTTTGTCGAACCAAATGCAGCCTAAATACTCGTCTTTTTAACACTGTGGTCCAGAAGCAACAAATTAGGCATGTGGGCTTTGAGATTAGAATCACTTTATAAATCAGATTTGATTTTATCTACATTTAACTATTTCCCCTTGAAATCAAATAATAATTTTAGTTTGGAATCTCTTGCAATCTGTTCATTATGTGCTCATGAATAGTTATTGATAGTATTCTACTTAGCAAAAATGACTTTTTTTGCGGCAGTGCAGATGCGTTCTCCTCGGGGATTGCTCCGGGGCGAACATTGCCGATTTTGTTGCGCGAAAAGCATTCGAAGCCGGGAAGCTGCTCGATCCAGTGAAGATTGTCGCCCAGGTTTTGATTTATCCTTTCTTCATTGGAACCATCCCCACCCATTCAGAGATAAAGCTTGCAAACTCTTACTTCTATGACAAGTCCATGTGCATACTTGCATGGAAGCTCTTCTTACCCGAGAACGAGTTCAGCTTAGACCACGTGGCGGCGAACCCGCTCGTGCCGGGAAGGGGTCCACCTTTGAAATGCATGCCTCCGACCCTCACGGTTGTCGCCGAGCACGACTGGATGAGGGACAGAGCCATCGCGTACTCCGAAGAACTGCGTAAAGTGAACGTGGATGCCCCCGTCCTTGAATACAAGGACGCGGTTCACGGCTTTGCGACGCTCGACGTGCTCCTGAAGACGCCACAAGCGCAGGCCTGCACAGAGGACATAGCGATCTGGGTGAGGAAATACATTTCGAGTCGGGGGCACGAATTCTCGTATTAGATTGATCGCATATGTCTCGGCGGGCTCCGCTCATGCGCACTTGGAATGGATGAAGGCTATCTTTGGAAAAAAATGCATCCCCGGCAATCGGCACAGCTGCCCTCGGGGAAGAAGTTATTACAGTAAGAGGTGGTTGATCTGAGTTTGATGTAGTGTGAAATCTTGTAAGGCATGTGGACAGGAGGGGTTGTTATTCTTTTCATTCATTTGTGGCTCATGTATTATATGTATGGACTATGGACTTTTATTACCTTAATATAGTGCATGATTTGATTAATTTGAAATGCCTGCAAGTTCGTTGCTATTTATATTTTGAGGAGAGCAGCTTAATTTAAGTTACAAAAATCTCCCGTGTCAATCTATATTTCATAACATCCATGCATAAAAATACCCCATAAAAATTTACTCAAAGGTGTATTTTTTGGATGGATGTTATAAAAATGTAAACTTTTAACACACACACATATATATATATATATATATATATATATATATCATATATATATATATCTTTTATTATATAATACAATATGTATATCTCAATACACACCATGAATCTCATCTGGACCGTCCGATCAAGCTCCATCAAATACGGGCGTTATTCAAATCAGGAGGTCTGCAAATAACCAAATACCCAAATCCAACACTGTTCATTCAAGAAAAAAACCTGATACCGTGAATCGCTCTCCCGCCCCTCCTCTGTCGCCGGTGGGAGCCGGGCAGGCCGCCGGCGGCTCCGCCGCCGCGACAGAGGAGGGGCGGGAGAGGTTGCGGTTTTTTTTTCCTTTTTTATTTAATTATTAAAATAAATAATTTATATCTTTTATTATTAATAAATTAATAAAATTTATGCGTTTTATTTAATTATTAATAAAATTAGACTTCGCGCGCCGGGGGGCCGGCGAAGCCCGCCGGGGCTCAAGCTGGCGAAGCCCGCTTGATTGCGGGCGAAGCTGCCGGGGGCTCAAGCGGGCGAAGCCCGCTTGATTGCGGGCGAAGCCCGCAGCGACGCATCAAGAAGGGCGAAGCCCGTTCGAAGATGCTAGTATATATATATATATCTTTATTATATAAAACAATAGAGCTATTTGAAGCACATCATGAATCTCATCTGAACCGTCCGATCTCCAAGAAATCATATTTGGCTATTGAATCTATAATATCTGGCCTGAAATATCCATATCTCCAGCGCTGCACTGTCATCCTCAAAAAAAACCTGATACCCATCCCGCCCCCTCACGGACTCACCCCCGCCGCCGTCGGCGGTTTGGAGCTCACGGGCAGGGCCATCGCCGGCGGTGGCCCTGCCGCTTCGCCGCCGGACAACCCTGGCGGGTTGGCCGGAGGCCGGCGAATCCGCGGTGGGCTCCGGGCAGGCCGCCGGAGGCGGCGGGGGGTGAGTCCGTGAGGGGCGGGATGGTTTTTTTTCTTTTTTATTTAATAATTATATGTTTTATAATTAATAAAATTATTAAAATCCTTTTAAATGCTTTTATAATTAGGCTTCGCGCGCCGGGGGGCGGGCGAAGTCCGCCGGGGGGTCAAGCCAGCGAAGCCCGCTTGATTGCGCGGCGAAGCCCGCATCGACGCATCGAGAACGGGCGAAGCCCATTCGAAGATGCTAGTATATATATATATATATATATATCTATTACTATTCTAAAAAGATATATGGTGGTCTGCCCATAGCGTGAGTTCGAAAATAGGAGGAAAATAAATGACCATCAGATTTGCTGTTTAATACAGAACCGTTGGATCTGGGGCTGCAAATAACACATGTGGTTTGCATATAAAAAATACCAAAAAACCACCCCCTTTCTCTCTCCTAAATCCGATCCACGGATTCCCCCTCCCCCAAAAAACAGCCGCACCAAAAAAACCGGGGGGTGCCGCGCAGGCCGCCGGCGGCTCCGCCGCCGGCGGGAGGGAGAAACGGCGTGCCGGGCTCGATTTCTTTATTTTTTAATTTTTAAAAATATAAAAAAACTTATTAATTATAAAATTATTAAAATATATAAAATTATTAACTTATTATTAATCTCTAATTTCTAACTATAAATAACTTATTATTTTCTAATTTCTAATTAAAATATAAATTATTAAAATATATAAATAACTTATTAATCCGCCGGGGGGCATGCATGAACCGACTGACAACCCCAACTGCAAATGATATAATCTGGCCTTGGACTGTTAGATAAATCAACTTGCCCACAAGGCGTCGATAGTATTCCGGGTTTGGAAGTAGCAAATCGTCATCGAAGCATGAGCGCATAATTTGTGATTTGCCTCCATCGGGGTACACGCTGGCTTGCAACCAGACTTGACCATCATCTTTGAGAAGATCGAGACAGTACTTTGTTGGGAGAGTACCAACCCGTCCGGCCGCCGAGCGATCTCGAGACCAAGGAAGTAGCGAAGGTTTCCCAGTCTTAGTCTGAAAACAGTGCTCAGGTGTTGTTTGACGTATTGAATCCCCTTTGAGTCATCCCCAGTGAGAAGATGTCGTCAACATAAACCACCAGAAAGAATGGTGCCAGTGGCCCGGTGTCGGGTAAAAAGGGAGAAATCTGCAGAGCTCCGAGTGACCCCCATGTCCCGAACCACCTTGCTAAACTTGTCAAACCACGCCGTGGGGACTGTTTAGAGACCATAAATTGACTTTTGAGAAGACAGACCCGAGACTTCCCCCGTGGTCTCAAACCCGGGCGGTGGCGCATGTAGACAGTTTCCTGAAGGTCGCGTTCAAAAAGGCGTTCTTGATATCAAGCTGATGAAGGGGCCAGCGGCGGTGCACCGCGACGGAGAGAAGAACGCGGACAGTGTTAAGCTTGGCCACCGGAGAGAAGGTTTCCTCATAGTCGAGGGCCCTCCTGTTGTGTGAAGCCACGTGCCACAAGACGGGCCTTCAGTCGGGCAATAGTGCCATCCGGAGCATGCTTGATGACGAACACTCATTTACACCCAACAGGGTGCTGACCGGGAGGTAAGGGAACCAAGACCCAGGTCTGGTTGCCCAGAGGGCCGTCATTTCTTCGTCCATGGCAGCCCGCCAGCCAGGGTGGTGAAGCGCCTCCTGCAAAGAGTTAGGGACCGAAACAGAGGATAATGATGTGGCAAAGTGAATAAGAGAGGGGGAGAGGCGATGAGAGAGACGTAGTTCGCCATCGGATGAGCGGTAGAGACGGGAGCCGAGCAGCAGGGGGCAGAGCACCAGAGGCGAAGCCGACTGCAGAGGAGCCACGGGATTAGGAGAGCGACGAGAATAGACCGGATAACCGGTGGTGGTGGGCGGACCGGAGGTATGGAAGGGAGAGAGGATGAGGAGTGAGGAGCAGGAATGACAGGACGAACGACGGGAGTTGGACTCAGAGCGATATCCGGAGCAGGGAAGAAGGGAAGATCTTCACGGAAAGTTACGTCAGCCGAGACAGTAACCTTGCGGGTAGTAGGCGAATACATACATAACCCTTCTGAGTGCGCGAGTACCCGACAAAGATATGCTTGGTGGGCACGAGGGTCCAATTTGTCCGTGGAGGGACCGAGGCGGTGAACGTAGCAGGTACACCCAAACACCCGTGGCGGAATGGGAAAAGGCGGAGTTGTGGGAAGAGGAGGCTGAAGGGAGTAGCATACTGAAGGACGGAAGACGGGAGGCGATTGATGAGAAAGCAAGCCGTGGATGGAGAGAGCGTAGTTCCAGTACGGTTTGGGTACCTGCATTTGAAGCATAAGCGAGCGAGCGACATCAAGAAGGTGACGATTCTTGCGCTCGGCAACACCATTCTGTTGTGGAGTGTACGGACATGATGTTGGTGAAGAATGCCGAACTCAGAGCAGAGAGTGGCAAAAGTATGGCTGGTGTATACACCCGCGCATTGTCAGTACGAATAGTGAGAATAGGCGCAGAGAACTGAGTGCGAGTCTCAAGAATGAAAGCCTGGAATACGCGGGGAAGTTCAAAAGCGATCCCGAAGGAGATATAACCACGTCATGCGAGAGTAATCATCAATAAAAGTAAGGAAATAGCGATAGCCGAAAGACTAGTAAATTTGTACGGACCCCATATATCGGAGTGTACTAAAATAAAAGGAGCGGAGCTCCGAGTACAATGAGAGGGGAAAGATGAACGGGGCTGTTTGCCCAAATACATGTGTCGCAGCGAAAAGCAGGGAGAGTAACATCAGGAAGAGCCTTCCGGAGGACTGGAAGAGGAGCATGTCCCAGACGGCGATGCCAATCCGAAGAGGAGATAGATGCGAGGACAGTGGGAGAGTCGTCAAGAAGATAGAGCCCCTTCTGCAGCCGTCCTCTACCAATGATAGTCTGCGTCTGCTGATCCTGTATGAGAAAGAAGAAGAAAGTAAATGTTACGGAGTAATTAGAATCAGTTGTAAGACGACCAAAAGAGAGTAAATTGAAAGGAGAGCCCGAACATGTAGAGCCGGGCGCAGGAGGAGAGAAGAGGTGAGAGAAATATCAGCACATCAGAGACGGGAACCGATGCCCCATTAGCGACAGTAATGTACTTCGGGTGAGGTGAAGACAAGTACTGTGGTGGCCTAACGGAGGGGATATGATGAGTAGCACCAGAGTCAAGGATCCAGCGCGGGCCAGAGGATAGGCAGGCGATACCTTCATGGAGATAGAGGCAGAGAGGCAACCGAGGCAGGCGGACGTATGAGCAAGCATGAAGATGCTGGAGCTGAAGACGAACCTCGTCGAGCTCAGTACGAGAGGAGGCAGAGTCGGTAGTAGCAGCAGAGGCATGTGGACGAGGAGGTCGGCCATGTTTGCGAAAGCAAGTGCCTCAAGATGACCATCTTTACCACAGAACGAGCATTAAGCCTAGACCGGCCACCGCGACCCCGGCCGCGAGAGTCAGAGCGCCACCACGGGCAGAAGGGGGAAGAGGCAATAAGGGAGCTGGTGCCTGTTGAACAAGGGCCGGAGAAGGAAGTCCGGGAACATCCGGAGGCGGGGAGACTTTGAGAAGCATGGAACACACGTCGGAAAAGGACGGTGTAATAGTAGAGGAGAGGATGTGAGCCCGGACACTGTGAAGATGAGGTGGTACCCAGGCCATCATCATGGCGATACCCACAGCTTCCTTTTGGGTACGTTGAGCAGCGAGATCTAGAGTGGGAGGCTGATGGTGAATCCAAGCCTCAACCAGAGACCGCGGCCTGAGCAACAAAGGACGTCAGGTCGGTTGCGCCACTGCTGTCAAGGGCCTGGAGAGCAGTGATGTATCATATAGATGGTGGAGACTATCCCTTGCCAGAGTAGAGGGTGTGGAGCTCGTCACACATGCCTTTGGCCGTCTCATGATACATGGCCAGGCGATAAGATTCTCCATCAAGAGAGTTGAGAAGCCAAGTCTGCACACGCCATCATTGCGTAACCATTCCTCAGTAGGGACACCAATACGGTCTGAGTCAGGTGATGAAGGAATCCCTTTGACTGAAGGACACGGCGAACCGAGTGTGCCCATTCCACAAAGTTCTTCTTGCCAGTGAGCGAAATGGTAGTGATCCGGAGCTCGTCACGGACTTCCTGGATAGAGGTCGGGCGTTCAGGAGGAGGAACAGCCGTCCCGATGAATCGGCAGACGTAGACATGGGGGCGAGGGAGGAGGCCGCGGCGAGCTGGAGGAGGCCGCGGCGAGCTGGCGAGCTGGCGAGCTGGAGGAGATCGCGGCGGACTGGATCAGACGCGGCGGACTGGTGCGAGATGAGAAGAGAAGACAAGCCGGGCTGACTTGCGAGCTGGAGGGCTGGAGGAGACCACGGCGGACTGGCGAGCTGGCGGGCTGGGATAGCAGAAGAAGACCGATGAACTGGCGAGCTGGCGAGCTGGCGAGCTGGCGACTGGCGACTGGCGAGCTGGCGACTGGCGAGCTGGCGAGCTATCGACTAGCGAGCTGGCGAGCTGGCGAGCTGGCGAGGCGAGCTGGTGAGCTGGCAACTGGCGAGCAGCGGACGGCGAACTGGCGAGCTGGCGGACGCTGCGCGAACGGCGGACGAAGGAGACCAAGAAGAGGAGCGAATACAGAGTTCGCAGCGGTCAGAAGAAGACCGAGGATTGAGGTCGCCGAGGTCGCGCCGGACAGAATGAGGCCCAGCGGACAAGGGGAAGCAGTGGACCCCACAGGATGGCTATAAAAAAAGGGGCCAGAGGAGGAAGAGGGGGGGGGGGGGATAGAAGTGATCCACGGGAGAGGAAGCGGACTGGACAAGTGAGGCCGCAGGAGAGACGCGACTAGAAGGTGTGGACTGGACAAGGGAGGCCGCAGAGACCGCAGGCCGCAGGGCGGACAGAAGATGGAGTCCGCAGGAGATCGGAACCTGGCTCTGATACCATGTAGAAATGGAGAAAGCCAACCTTGTATATATGTCACTTGATACAAATACAAAGAATGAGTACATATATATAGATGAGAGAAAGAGAGAGAAAAGTCCTATACACAATGAGGGACTAAAGAGAGGAGAGAAAAGCAATAAATGCTATACAAATGAGCCTAATATTAAGTGGGCTTTTCCAACAGAGACCACGTGGGGAGTCTCGTGTGTGTCTTCTAAAGAAATCCATCTATGGTATCAAACAATCCCATTGGGCGTGGTTTGACAAGTTTAGCAAGGTTGTTCGGGACATGAGCTTCACTCGAAGTTCCGCAGACTTCTCCTTATTCACTCGACACCGGGCAACTGGAACAGTCCTTCTGCTGGTTTATGTGGATGATATCATGCTCACTGGGGATGATTCAAAGGGGATTCACGCGGTCAAACAACATCTTAGAACTGTGTTTCAGAACAAAGACCTGGGGCATCTTCTTTACTTCCTCAGTCTTGAGGTCGCACGACGTCCGGATAGGCTTGGCATCTCCCAACGGAAGTATTGTCTTGATCTCCTCAAAGATGCTGGACAGTCGGGTTGCAAGCCAGCCACTACTCCGATGGAGGCAAATCACAAGCTTTGTGCTCATGCCTCTGATGATGATCTGTCTCTCCGAACCCGGAATACTATTGACGGCTTGTGGGAAAATTAATCTACTAACGGTCACGAGGTCTGATATATCATTCGCTGTTGGGATTGTCAGTCGGTTCATGCATGCTCCCCGAGTTTCTCATCTTCAAGCGGTTGAACGGATTCTCCGATACCTTAGGGCAGCTCCGGGTCAAGAGTTGGTTTACAAAACTCCAACTCTACTCCAATATTAGTTGCATATTCAGATGCGATTATGTGGCTCCTTGGACGATCGGCGGTCCACCAGTGGATTCTGTCATATTTTGGCGGTCATCTCATTACATGGAAAAGTAAGAAACAAGCTGTGGTTGTTCGGTCCTCTGCGGAAGCTGAATACCGATCGATGACATCGGTTGTCTTAGAACTCACATGGCTCGAAAGCCTCCTTGCTGACCTGGGGTAAAACTTCCTTCATCTGCTGTTTATTTGTGACAGTCAAGCGACCATACACATTGCAAAGAATCCGGTATTTCACGAGCGCACAAAACATATCGAGGTAGACTGTCATTTTATTCGGGAGAAAGTTCAAATGAAGAAACATGAATTAAAGCATGTACCGGGCACTGATCAAGTTGCTGACATTCTCACGAAGGCTTTATCAAGTACCTTATTTTACCAGTGTTTGTCCAAGTTGAGTGCATATGACTTGTACACTCCAGCTTGCGGGGGAGTGTTAGAGAAGTCCATTTGACAAAGACCCATTATGTATTTTTTATTGATATTTCTCTCTAATCCCACACCATGTATAGGACCTTCTTCTCTCTCTCTTCATCCTATAAATCATTTTTTGTATTTGATACAAGTGAACATATATACAAGGTTCCTTTTTCATCTCTACAGACATAATACTAGAAAATGAATCCTTTGAAGCCTATTTGTATGCACCAAACTGTGAATGCATTGGAATTCTCAGAGTGCAGGTGATTTAGTAGTTAAATATATGGATAATTGACCCAACTATCGCATCATTTATCACCTCATAGAAGTTGGTATTTATAGTTTTTATTTGTTCTCTAGACATAATGATGGGGATCAGATGCATTGAGATAGTACAAGCATCAAGGGCCCCTCAGGGTCTATTCTTGTTGTCATCAATTATCATCATCTGGATGATTGGAGACTGTCATTGTGTTCACAGTGATTTTTGCTTTTTCTATATTATCTTTTGTAAATTTTTGTGTTGTATTTTGAAAGTTAGGTCATATACCACGATCCGGCGCTCGGGGTCCTTGATGACATTTATCTAAACCTCAGCTTTGTTATATGTACCAAATATTAGGTTTTGAGGAGCTAACAAGGAAATAGAGGTTGAAACTTCAGCCCCCTCTATTGCGAGAAGAGCTTGGTGCTGATGTCGCATTGTTTCTTTCCTCAGCTTCGAGAAGAGTGCTTGACAGCTTGTTAGACATCTTAGAATGTTGTTCATTAGTTGCATGATAGTCTATGACACATACATGGTCCGAATGACCCATTCATAAAACCCTTGGTGAGTTTTTTATGTTGTCTTTTAGGTAATGTGCTCAAAAACTATTACTTGGTAATGCCCAATTTTAAGTTGAGACCTTAGCATATTCCAGTTGATGAAGCAGATCATCAATCCATGGAAGTAGATATTGACTCTTGATCATTATTTTTGTTCAATCCCAGTACTCACAAACATTGCCTAACTTCACTTGTCCCGACATCATGACAGAGCCACTGTGTGGGCTAGTCGACTTAAGTCATGAGTCCTTAAGTCGACTAGCCCACACAGTGGCTCTGATCATTCATGCACTTACTCGAGTCATTAAGTCACGAGTCCTTAAGTCACGAGTCCTTAAGTCCTTACTGTGCGTGCCTGCACTTACTGGAGCCCACACGAGTCTACATGTGTAAGAGGGGAGATATGATTGGTTTATGGACAATCAAAGCTGGTTGTAGCGTCTAGAGCAACATCATATTTTTATGTATTTTTAGTCCATATAAAATTAGTTGATTTATGTTTTGAATGATCTTGGCCGTCCGCAGTAGGTTCTAAGTTTATAAATAGGAGTGCAGAGGCTGATTTTCTGGGATCACAAATTTTGAACAGGAATTACGGGCTCTTGTGAATCTGTGATAGCCCTAACCACTTCCCACCATCAAATTAACCCATAATTACCTACATCCATTAACATAACCGCCCATATAGAGGATTAATCACCCATCCCTTATTTTTCCTGTCTAACAGATTCTCTATCCACCATTTCAAACCTAGCAAAGCATCCACGCCCCTTCCCCACACACGAGCAAGACATAATTTATTCCCAGAACTAAAATTCAGCCCATTCCCACTCACAACCTTACCCCCTCCCCAACTCCAGGAAAATTCCATGGCCTGTTTATACTAGGCCAAGGCAGGAGATGTTCAAATTTGTAGAGATGGAGAAAGCCAACCTTGTATATATGTCCACTTGATACAAATACAAAGAATGAGTACATATATATAGATGAGAGAAAGAGAGAGGAAGGTCCTATACACAATGTGGAACTAAAGAGAGGAGAGAAAACAATAAATGCTATACAAATGGGCCTAGTTAAGTGGTGCTTTTCCAACACTCCCCCGCAAGCTGGAGCGTATAGGTCATATGCACCCAGCTTGGACAAACACTGGTAGAACAGGGTACTTGATAAGGCCTTTGTGAGGATGTCGGCAACTTGATCAGTTCCTGGAACATGCTTCAATTCAAGTTTCTTCAATTGAACCTTCTCACGAACAAAAGGACAGTCAACTTCGATATGTTTTGTGCGCTCATGAAACAACGGATTCTTTGCGATGTGTTTATGGCGGCTTGACTATCACAAAATAGAACAGCAGAGGAGGGGAGTTTTACTCCCAAGTCAGTAAGGAGACTTTCAAGCCATGTGAGTTCTGAGACAACCGAGGCCATCAATCGGTATCAGCTCTGTAGAGGAACGGGCTACCACAGATGGTTTCTTACTTTCCATGTAATAAGATGACCACCAAAATAAGTACAGAACCCACTTGTTGACTGCGATCGTCCAGGGAACCCGCATAGTCGGCATCAGAATAGACAACCAATGCGGGAGCAGAGTCGGAGGTTTTGTAAACCAGCCCTGACCCGGAGCTCCCTTAAGATATCGGAGAATCCGTTCAACCGCCTGGAGATGAGAAGCCCGGGGGGCATGCATGAACGACTGACAACCCCAACTGCAAATGATATATCGGCCTCGTGACTGTTAGATAGATCAACTTCCCACAAGGCGTCGATAGTATTCCGGGTCGGAAGCAGCAAATCGTCATCCGAAGCATGAGCGCATAGTTTGTGATTTGCCTCCATCGGGGTACAAGCTGGCTTGCAACCAGACTGACCAGCATCTTTGAGAAGATCGAGACAGTACTTTCGTTGGGAGAGCACCAACCCGTCCGGACCGTCGGGCGATCTCGAGACCAAGGAAGTAGTGAAGTTTCCCCAGGTCTTTAGTCTGAAAAACAGTGCTCAGATGTTGTTTGACCTCTTGAATCCCTTTGAGTCATCCCCAGTGAGAAGGATGTCATCAACATAAAACCAACAGAAGGACGGTGCAGTGGCCCGGTGTCGGGTAAAAAGGGAGAAATCTGCAGAACTCAGAGTGAACCCCATGTCCCGAACCACTTTGCTAAACTTGTCAAACCACGCCCGAGGGGACTGTTTGAGACCATAAATGGACTTTTTGAGAAGACATACCCGAGACTCCCCCGTGGTCTCAAACCCGGGCGGTTGGCGCATGTAGACGGTTTCCTGAAGGTCGCCATTCAAAAAGGGCGTTCTTGATATCGAGCTGATGAAGGGCCAGTGGCGGTGCACCGCGACGGAGAGAAGGACGCGGACAGTGTTGAGCGTGGCCACCGGAGAGAAGGTTTCCTCATAGTCGAGGACCTCCTGTTGTGTGAAGCCACGGGCCACAAGACGGGCCTTCAGTCGGGCAACAGTGCCATCCGGAGCATGCTTGATGTCGAACACCCATTTACACCCAACATGGTGCTGACCGGGAGGTAAGGGAACCAAGACCCAGGTCTGGTTGGCCCAGAGGGCCGTCATTTCCTCGTCCATGGCAGCCCGCCAGCAGGTATGGTGAAGCGCCTCCTGCAAAGAGTTAGGGACCGAAACAGAGGATAATGAGGTGCAAAGTGAAGAAGAGAGGGAGAGAGGCGATGGAGAGAGACGTAATTCGCCAGCGGATGAGCGGTAGAGGCGGGGAGCCGGAGCAGCAGGGAGCAGAGCACAGAGGGAGAAGCCGACTGCAGAGGGGCAACGGATGAGGAGAGCGACGAGAATAGACCCGGATAACCGGTGGTGGTGGAAGGACAGGAGGTAGGGAAGGCAGAGAAGATGAGGAGTGAGGAGCAGGAATGACAGGACGAACGACGGGATCTGGACTCAGAGCGACATCGAGAGCAGGGAAGAATGGAATATCTTCACGGAAAGTCACGTCAGCCGAGACAGTAACCTTGCGGTAGCAGGCGAATAACATACATAAACCTTTTGAGTGCGCGAGTAGCCCACAAAGATATGCTTTGGTGGCACGAGGAGCCAACTTGTCCGTGGAGGGACCAAGGTGGTGAACGTAGCAGGTACACCCAAACACCCGTGGAGGAACGAGGAGAAAAGGAGGAGTGTGGGGAAGAGGAGGCTGAAAGGAGTAGCATACTGGAGGACGGAAGACGGGAGGCGATTGATGAGAAAGCAAGCCGTGGAGAGCGCGTAGTTCCAGTATGGTTTGGGAACCTGCATTTGAAGCATAAGGGAGCGAGCGACATCAAGAAGGTGACGATTCTTGCGCTCGGCGACACCATTCTGTTGTGGAGTGTACGGACACGAGGTTGGTGAAGAATGCGAACTCAGAGTAGAGAGTGGCGAAGGTATGACTGGTGTACTCCCGCGCATTGTCAGTACGAATAGTACGAATAGGCGCAGAGAACTGAGTGTGAGTCTCAAGTATGAAAGCCGGAAGAGCGGGGAAGTTCAGAGCGATCCCGAAGGAGATATAACCACGTCATGCGAGAGTAATCATCAATAAAAAAGAAAATACCGATAGCCAAAATACTAGTAGTAAATTTGTACGGACTCCATATATCGGAGTGTACCAAAATAAAAGGAGCGGAGCTCCGAGTACAATGAGAAGGGAACGATGAACGGGGTTGTTTGCCCAAAAACATGTGTCGCAGCGGAAAAGCAGGAAGAGTAACATCAGGAAGAGCCTTCCGGAGGATTGGAAGAGGAGCATGTCCCAGACGGCGATGCCAGTCCGAAGAGGAGATAGATGTGAGGACAGTGAGAGAGTCGTCAAGAAGATAGAGCCCATTCTGCAGCCGTCTTCTACCAATGATAGTCCGCGTCTGCTGATCCTGTTGAGAAAAGAAGAAGAAGTAATGTCACAGAGTAATTAGAATTAGTAGTAAGGAGACCAACCGACAGTAAATTGAAGGAGAGCCGAAACATGTAGAGCCGAGCGCAGAAGGAGAGAAGAGGTGAGTGAAATATCATCACATCCAGAGACGGGAACCGATGCCCCATTAGCGACAGTAATGTACTTCGGGTGAGGTGAAGACAAGTACTGAGGCGGCCTAACAGAGGTGATATGATGAGTGGCACCAGAATCAAGGATCCAGCGCGGGCCAGAGGATAGGCAGGCGATACCTCCATTGAGAGAGGGAGGCCAGCAGAGGCAACCGAGGCAGGCAGGCGGCTAAGCAGGCCATGAAGATGCTGAAGCTGAAGACGAACCTCGTCGAGATCAGTACGAGGGAAAACATAGTCAGTAGTAGCTGCAGAGGCTTCGGACGAGGAAGTCGCCCATGTTTGCGAT